>JAQFVV010006198.1:25429062-26029062 GCA_028023455.1 Epiperipatus broadwayi
GCAATATTCTTTCCTTCAGGCATTGAGATTGTATTAATGCTGCTCACCAAATTATTAAATACACATTGTGATATGTTTCCAAGTTATCTTTAGTAATCGACTGCTATTTAATAAACTTTATTACTATTTATCGTAAAACAACTATCTCTGGCAAGAGAAAAAAAATTCAAAATGAAAAACTAATGTATCAAAGCAGATAGAAGCAGACTATTTGATTACAAACAACAATAATAAAATTCAATTTCTTATTGACCTGCAAGTTTTGTCAGTGTCTAAAGAATGTAATGTGAAATGACAATTACCAATAAAAAATTTGAGATGTATATTAAAAAATCAAAAAATACCAATACTGCAAAATATGAAAAGAAGTAAACAACAGCCAAAGTCCTAGTCTTGTTGCTTCATACAAAGTAGCATCGGAGTTAATGAAAGTTAAAAAAAATGTGCATCTGAAATAGCAAAACAATTTAATAAGCTGAAATTAGCTGAGAAGTTCTAATATGTTTTTTAAAAAAAGAGCTATTCAATAGCAAAATGTAGGTACGTTCCATTGTTTGGACGAAAGCACTGATCAATGAGATGTAAATCAAGTTTTAATTTTTGTTCGAACTATTGAGGAAGACTTTATTATTAATGAAGATATGCTCAGTTTTGTATCTTTACATAGGGCTACTAAAGGTATTGATATTTTCAAAGCAATTCAAAACTTTGTTATAAACTATGGAGAATTCAACAAATGTTTCTGCATTGTAACAGATGGGGCCAAAGCTATAAGAGGGATTGGAATTGACTTCTGTGAATTATTAAAACAGAATAATATTAACTGCCCTACAATTCATTGCATGAATTCATCAATAAACAACACTGTGGGAAATTTTGCTGCAAATCAAAACCATGAAAGTAGCTGTAAAAAGTATGCTGCATATGATGATTTGCTACTCCATTCTGATATTCGCTGACTGGGTGCTGAAAAATGTTTGGAATATTTTTTTATCATTTGGGAAAGAAATATCCATATTTCTTAAAAATGATGTGAAACCTGACACAAAACTTGAAAATCAAATGCAAGATTCCATACTTTTATCAGATCTTGCAATTATACCAGATATGAATAATCATTTGAATGAATTAAACTTAAAACTGCAGGGCAAGCAACAGAATACTGCTGCCTTATATGATGATTTGAATGGCTTTAAAAGTAAATTGAAGCTTTTAAATCAGCATTGCCTAATAACGTTTTTACTTTTTTTCCAAAATGTAAAAAACACTTTGACAAAAGTGAACATCTTGAAAAATATTGTAAAATCTTTATTTCCAGTTATTAAAAAAAATATTCATTTTTAAAGCTAGCTATGAATTTGAAAATAAAATTGCCAAGAGAATGTTTTATTAAAGTTCAAAGTATTAAAAATTATTATACATATAAATTATATATTATAAATGATACACATATATTAATATTCATATCTCTTTCAATCATTATGCTACTTTTTCAAAACAAATTGATTGTGATAGATGTAAACTCAAAAGGTATGACTCAAAGTAACAATGTTATTAAAAAGTTATTAAAAAAAATTCTGGATTATACTGTAATATAATTAATCATAAAAATTAATTTGCAAAAATAAATAAATAATGAAATATGTTTATCACTTTAAAAATTTTTTTCTTCCTTTGTTTGCAACCATCACAGTAACTTGCAAATCTTTCAGTAAATTAATAAAAACATACTTAGAATTGTCCGTGCTACAAAAAAGATCCCTAGATTATCTTCTCCATATTACACTTCACTCATCCCATATGTGGTCACTTTCTGGATCTTTCAATCTCTTAGAATCCAATTTTATAATTTCAACTGTAATCATCTCTTCAAGCAATAAGTCCAATCCAACTTTGTATGTCAATATTATCTATTTGTTCTCTTGCTCATGCATTCAGTTTTTAATCTCCTTGTTATTGCTAACATAATCTCTCCATTTCTTTGTTGAATGGTCTAAAGTCTCTCTATTGTTCTTTTATCAAATGTCCAAATTTCAGATCCATAAATAAGAATTGGTAAAATATACACAATAAAATCTTCCCTTTTCAAATACATAGGCATACTTCCTTTTAATATTAAATTATAAAGCACTACATCTAAAATTTATTTATACAGTATCTATTATGTTTCTATTTATATTAAATAATCTGACCAAGATAACTGTAACATCTAATTCATGATTTTTTTTCCCTTCTGAAAAAATTCATTGATTATTACTTCAGTTTTATTAGCATTTATTTTAAATCCTATTTTCTTATTTTCATATGATAACTTTTGCAACAATATTAATTGCAAAAACAACTACATCTCTCTAACTAAATGTCTTCAATAATCTCCATTCACTTTTACTCCCATAGTTTCCCATTTTAAACCATAAAATATTTCTCATAAATTGGGCAAAAAAGTTTTGGCGATAAAAACTCACACTGTCATATATCATTCTCAATATTAATTTTTTATTTAAACATGTCCATTGCATAAATATTCTTCGGAATATGATGATATTCTGGATCAATATTTTGATAATCCAAAGTTTTAATCAACGTGAAAATACTTAAAGAATCAAATGCTTTTAATAATCTACAAATCTAAAACCTAATGGCAGTGCATATTCATTAGTCCTCTCTATGATTTTTATCAATACTTGGATGTGATCCACTGAAATAAAACTACTTTTAAATCCAACACCTTCTTTTGGTTGGTTTGAATATAATATTCACAAGTTGTAATTATTTTGGTAAAAGATTCTGTATAGAAGTATTAGCAGGCTGATAAGTTTGTAGTTTAATATTATCTATAAAAGTGTTTTCCAACATTTTTAATATGACAATACCCTTGACCTCACTCTTCACTTCTTATAGTAATCTAGAGAAAAAAATTTTTTAAAAAATAATTTTCTAATTATCAATTACATAAGAGACATAATAGTTTATTTCTGTTAAATTTCTATTTATTTATTAATTAATGTGAAAATTAATGTAATTTAAACTAATTAAATTAAGACAATAATAGAGTAATTATTAATCTTAAAGCATATATAAAATAAAAAAATTTATACAGTTTCTTTACAAAATAACATGAAATGGCAATCTTATTACTAATTAAGTTACTGTCGATGGAAACTCGCCACATAGAGAATCCTTGCGAATTGAAAGATGTCTAGTGAAATGGAAACCGCCTGCACATGCCTAGAGATGATACACTCTCAAATGTTGCAACAGTGTGTTGTGGTGATTTCATTTCAGTAAACAATTTGTTCCAGGAACACAGTACCTTATTAAATATATCTCAATCACGACCAGAACGTGATCTTTTTCACACCACTTCGTTGCATGGAAAATGAAAAAGAAAATTTTTATTGAATATCTACTGGTGATAATATAAATTTTGTTGTATCAAATGTACTTGTATTCATCTGAAAATTTACTAATATTATTTATTTTTTATTTCTGCACTTTGTTGTACCCCTAGGAAGTGTTTGTGGTACCCCCAGCACATCATGGAACCCCAGTTAAGAATCACTGAGCTATAAAGTAAAATATAACCAAAGTTTTACTTCTCTTAAAAAATATTAATAATCAACTAGGAGAGAAGTATTTAAAAATCTTTTGTCTTTTCTGATGGTATATAAAATATGACATTTTGTATATTATAAACGATTGTGTTCATTAATAATAAACAACTGCAATAATTTCTACTAAATAAGTCTTCATATTTACAAAAGCATTCTATTTTATATAGAAAAATTCTTATAATAAATTAATAACTGCTTTTTTAAACTATAATTTTTACAACATGTTAGAATTTATAATGAATCTTAATGAAGTTTAAAAGATTATCAAATACGCATACACAAAATAATTAAACACCAACAAAACTAAAACCAATATAAAAAATTAAATAAATAGATATGATGGACATGCGAAATAATAACAAAAAATTTATGTATACATATTTTTAAAGAAGTTTTTTATACTTAAACTTAAAACATACTTATAAAAAAAAAAAAAAATATTAACTAAGAGTAGGAACTAAAAAAAAGAAAAAAGATTATGAATAATTAAGATCAATTAATAATGATTACCTAAATCTTCACAAACTCCCGTGACAGTACCATAAATTTCAAAGCCAGAAAGAGACAGATAATGAGTTTGACCACTAGCATTTTTTCCAGTCTGCTGTAATCGAACATGTCGCCAACCTTGAGTTTCTTCAGATGAGGCATCCACAGGCCAGGATGCTGTTGAACTATTAAAATATAGAACAATTAAATTGTATATTATATATGTTCAAACATATATAGAAGTATTAAAATATTCAGAAGCAATTGCTATTTTATTTCAGTAATACTTTTTCAGGTTTGACTACAATTATAGATAGTACAGCAATTTCATATAAAATCAAGTAATAAGTTAGAGTATATTTTTTAAAAAAATAATTTCTACAATGTTCTTAAAATAAGCTTTTATCATAATTATAATAAATCACACACAGAGGGAAAAAATATAAATAAATAAAAAAACCATTATGATAAATAATTTTTAAAGAGGTAAAAAATATTCAAAAAGGGAAGGGGGAGAAGTTTTTATAATAAAAACAAAATTTCTAATTTAATTTATTTTTTTTCTTAAAAAAATCCTATTAACAGACAATAAGAATTAGATAACTTTTGCACAATTTCTTTAAAAAAAAAAAATTTTTAACACTAAGTTATTTAATTTAAAAACAGGCAAAACTCACTATACATAATGCCACACACAGCAAGCTAGAGTAATCAATGGATGCCAGAAGGCTTGTACATAAAATCCCCATTTCGTGTCTACTCATCCAATATCCCACTCACTGACGAAGGCCACAAGAACAGAAACTAGTCTGGGGATATTGGATGAGTAGTCACTAGATGGGGATTTTATGCACAAGCCTTCTGGCATCCATTGATTACTCTAGCTTGCTGTGTGTGGCAATACGTATAGTGAGTTTTGCCTGTTTTAACAAGTTATACACAAGCATAAGAAGTGGTAGTCATGTGATGTTTATTTAATTTAATAATCTATCCCTACCTGTTTTACATTTAAGCACTCTTAATAAGTACTAGAACACTCTTAAATATTGCAGTTTTCTAATGCAGTCACACATGATATTATTTAATAACTAAAAAGTTAATTAATTCTTGTTGAAAATTCAAATAATGTGATATCATATACTTCAATGATGTAAGACCCAAAGCAATGTTTTTCAAATCTGGGCAAAATGGTTCTTTGACATATTATTATAGTGATTAGATAAGATTTTTTTAAATGCACCATTAAAAAAAAATTGTCCATTTTGAAAAATTTTACTCTTCAAGTGATCACTAAAATTAAAAAAGCATTTATCTATATGCCTTTTAAAAAAAAAAAAAAAAAAACTTGCAGACAAGAATAATAACAAAAAAATCTTTTTTAAAAAATTAAGTAGCAAAATGGTAAAAAATTTAGAATGTAGTTAATTAATAATGATTTTTTTTAAAAAAGTAGCCATAAGAGTTATCTTCGAATTATAATATTAAAAAAAAAGAGATATGCCTATCTTTTTTTTAATAAAATAAATTTTTAAAAAAATATATTATTCATGTAGAAAAATATTATGTTAGAATTGAAATTTTTCAACACAAATGTAATGAAAAAAAAGACCAATTCAAAAATGATAAATCCATAAAAAAAAAAGTAATATATATTTTTATGGCACTAATTTTGGAACTGAAAAAAGCGGATGGTACTTGCATTGTTAGCCGAGAGGTATCGCAGCCGCCATGCAAGCAAGTAGTTGGGTGCAGACGGTTGTGGGTTCGCGTCCCGGCCGATGCTATGACATATGAAAAAAGGTCATTGTACACATTGTTTTCGTAAACATATTTTAAAATACATATATTATATCACAGAGAATCACATTAAAACTCAAATAAATTTTCTTTTGGCAGTTTCATTACTTACAGTTTATTTACTCTCTTATATAAAAGAGAATAGTTAAAATTTAATAATGAAAAAACTCATCATAAGGAAATTTTTATTTTTTAGATTTCAAAACAAAACATTCTTTATATTTTTTTCAGGATTTCACAATCCTAGTTTAGTAATATAATAATATGAAATATCCTCAGCATAAGTTCCACATTTATAGTATCAGGATTTACTTTTAGTTCATTAGGAAGATCACTTTAATCTTATCTCCCATCATATTAGATTGTAAAAAAAAAAAAAATCTTACACTAAATCATGTTAGTAACCACCTTCAAAAATATGTAAGAGGATTTATTTATCTAAATTGAGATATGAAGTTATCAGAAATATCGATGGACAATCTCAAATAGGTTAAATGCTCTAATGTCAATTGCTAAATCTTCAAGTCTTTGTAAAGAGAGTTTTGTATTTAATCTAGACCATATTTAAAGATGTTATTTTTAGTGTGATTCTTACAATGAAGTGAAGTATTTAGTTAAAAATAAGTGGTGGTGTTGAATTACAATTTAATAATTTTATTGTGATCCACATGTGTTGTTTGTGAAGACTTATCAATTTCAGTTTATTCTTTATTATTATTATTATTTTATTAATTTTTATAATTATTTTTATTGGCAACCTTGAGATATCTAAAAATTAATGTGGAATGACCACTAAAAAAAAGTGTCCTCTCAATCGACATAAGCATATAATTAATGTATTTAGTAATACTGGAAACTTTTTTTTGTTTCCCATTCAGTTAAAAGTTAATATAATTAAATACAATATTTTTATGCCAAAAATAATTGCAAACAATAACTCAAAATACTATATTAATAAATACCTTTTATTAAAAATAATAATCCAGGTGTGTTTCTCTATATTTCTTCCAAATTATGCTTGCTTTTGACAGTGATTATCAGTGTAGGTAATAACTTGAACTGTTGAATTTAGCTATAGGATATGCTGGACATTTATAAATTGCTTTATATAAATAGCAAAAAACATCTACTATCATGTAGCCCTGCTCTAGTTCTTTCAGTATTATACTATAAAATGTTATTATTTGTGTTTGCTACTGATATTATGAAATTCTGCATTGAGACACTGTATAAAATATTGGAAATAATATAATTCAAGAAAGTAATAAAAATATATTAGTAAATATATTAATTTTTTATTTAGGTCCTCATATTTATGACAATCCATCCTGCTCAATGGCGCTGTTGCTAGTCAAAAACAAATCGATATAATGTTACCGGCCGGTTTCTTTTCTTTCAAAATACATTTCTTTTCTTTTTTAAAAAACATTATTTTCTAAATTAGTTTTTAATTACGAGCTGGAATGTGCAAGGGGGGGGGGGTGAACCGATGGTTTGCAGATCCAAAGAATCAGCCAATAAAATCCACTACTCTGATCAAACCAAACTTATGATTTCCGAAACAAAGTTGTATGTGAATTCTCTGAAATGGTGCTGGAACCTACCCTTTTGAAATTGTTTTCTCCTGCAAAGATGTGTAGGGAAGCACGGCGATGGGCTTACAATTATTACTATGTAAAAATACGTCAGGTAGGGTTTAACATCATTACTTCGAATGCACATTAAAACAGTTATGGCCAGTTCATACGGTAGCGATCTGCGAAGTGTGCGCTAGTTGTATAGTGTCACAAAGCACATTAGCGGGACGTGGTTATTGTGTGCAACGCAATCTAGGCCTGCAACGGCTAATATAAACACAACTGTTCTATAGGCCATAAGTTTGGGCGAGTAAACGGCATATTTCTGTGCTTTTGCATGGAAACAGCACCATCGAGCAGGATGGATTGTCATAAGTATGACTATCTTTTTTTATACCAAAAGTACACTACTTGTAACCAACTGTTCAAATATACTTTTTAATAAATTGTTATTTATTAAAATAATATATTTTTCAATATTACCCTGGTTCATTTAAAGAACAATCATCCACATGATTATATAGAGTAACCCAAGTTATTCCATCTTTAGAGACCTGAAACGTCCAATTCCGCAATGCTGATCTAAAATGAAAAATAGAAAACTTGTAAATAATTATAATAAATATAGTATTATAAATATTATTAAATATGGTTAAAATTTTAACAAAATTTTTGTAGAGGTTTTTTTTTTTTATTAAGTTCACAGTAAAGTAATTTTATAATGCTTTTTTAAAAAAGTACATTATTCTAACAATTTCATATGTAAAATTATTAACTTTAAATTCTAAAAAAAAAAAAAAAAAGAAATATATCAATTTAGTTTCACTGAACTGCTTGTTAAAACTGCAGATTTTATTCTTTATCAGTTTCCTGATCTACATAAAATGATCATTCCAAACCTAAAATTAATTTAAAAACCGATAACTAATAATGACATTTTTAGAAAGGCTAATAAGAACGAGTTAGACAAGGCAATTATTCATTAGAAAAGTTCTACTTTCTTAAGTATATATATGTATATTCTAAAATAAAATTTAAAAAATCAAAATTGTTTATCACATAATATGAATATAACAAATATACTCAAGAACATGCTTTAACTACAAAACAAAATAGCTTAGAATCTTATTTCGTATAGAAAATATAATAGACATTATTATTAAATCCATTGCTTATAAGCTTATATATAATAAAGAAAATAGTTTTCTAAAATTAAAATATATACTAACTTACAACTGAAAAATTAATTTTTATATAACGCTTAAAACAGTTTTCCATAGTAAGTTTTCTAGAAAACACTTTAGTGCTTGAATTCGTATAAGTTTCAATTCTTTATTACACAATAAGACATAAATCATATCCGAGTTATAAAAGGAGTAGCTATCTTGCAATTAACAATTTGTTAACTACTATTATATTTAAAAAACTTAAATATTCAACTATGACTTTAATGATAAAAATTTATATATATAACTGTGTACCAAGTTTTAATTTGTTGGATATATAATGATATATTATCAAAAATGTGTAAAAGGAGTTTAGTTTTAGTAGAATAAGATATGTTACACAAATTATAGCTCAATATTAATTTTGAGATGGAATATCTCTGTAAAAAAAAACAAAAAACAGGAGAATACTTTTTCTCACAAAAACATCAATAAACTATGTCAAATCTATCATGAATATACAGTAAAAATTGATATACATAAATACATACACACGCACTCTTTTAAAAAAAAAAGTTTGTATTATTTTTAAAAAAAGTGGAAAAAAGCTTAATATTGACTCTGCAAAATAAACTTTTTTCAAATATATGTATATGTTAAAATTAGAAGAAGAAAAAGTTAGTTTAAATTATTGGACATTGTGAACATTATTGCACTTGTGATTAGTTAAAAAGTCACTAATTAATCAAATTATGTCTGAAATAATAGAGTTTTTGTGGGATATTGTGAGAAGAGAATAAAATTTCACTCATCAGAATTAAAACCGAGATCTGAAAAGTAAAGAAAACCCGTTTTTGACTTTATCCGAAACTATGACTTTATGAGAAACTAACACTTTTAAAGTAATAATAAGAATAATACAGATAATTTAAAATAATAATAAACATAATACAAATAAGACTAAAACTATTTTTGTAAGATTTAAATGCTTTTAGCTGAGGAAACTATTTACAGAGATATATTAGTTACTGTACTTTTTTGTATATTGTAAATACATAAGCTGACTAAATGCACAAAATGAATAAAATGAAGTCCTATAAATCTATGTAAATATATCTCTGCATTACTTGCAAAAGCAATCACGTCATCTGCGGGATCTAGATGACTTAAATAATCTCCATTTAGTTTAATTCCTTTTGCTTAATCCACAAATACTTCTCATAAAATTTGTATAAAAATTTTTGGAGAAATAAAATTAAGCAATTCTGATAAATATTCATCAGAATTTGGCAATATGCTAGGAATATAGTCACTTGCTTTTTGGTGATATAAAAAGTCAATGCAAAATGATTAACTCATATTAAATAAATGCTTTCTAAAACTTCTCTTAATATTTAGATGTGATCTGCTGTGCTATCAACACCTTAAAATCCAGCTTATTTTTTTAATTGACTTGAGTCAATATAATTTTGTAGATGATTTGTAATAATCTTAGTAAATTATCTTATACTGACAGATATGTGATTTCTCATATCTTCTTTTTACTCATCTAAAATATCAATATCATTATAACCCTTGCAGTTATGTAGTATATTATATACTTATTATGTAAACATATATATAACTTTGTTGATAAATTATCTATTACTTAACCTAATTATAATGTAATACAAATAAGCCAATAAGCTAATGCACATGCGCTTTGTAGATGTCACTATATAAATGAATACTCCCACTTTTTCAAACACAAGACAAAGTCTTTGGGAAAAGATAGAATGAATCAATCTATCTTTTCGACCCAAGCATATATGTATGGGCAAATCTTAAGTGTTTGAAAATGAGAGCGTGAAGTTGTTAATTGATCACTTTGAATTACTTTTTTTACTATGTGAATGAATGACGCTATTGAAATTTCTAGAATTTACGACACGTCATTCTTATTAAATTAATGACGTGTCATAAATTCTAGAAATTTCAATAGCGTCATTCATTCACATAGTAAAAAAAGTAATTTAAAGTGATCAATTAACAACTTCACACTCTCATTTTCAAACACTTAAGATTTGCCCATACATATACACTTGGGTCGAAAAGATAGATGGATTCATTCTATCTTTTCCCAAAGACTTTATCTTGTGTTTGAAAAAGTGGGAGTATTCATTTATATAGTGACATCTACAAAGCACATGTGCATTAGCTTATTGGCTTATTTGTATTACAGTTTATAAAACATTGCGCTATATAAAATAAATGTCTTAACTTAATTATCTTTTTTTCCATTTACAAGATTAAAATATAGAATTTAATACATCAACCACACAGTTCTTCTTTCCAAAATAGTTCATAAATCTCCAATATATAAATAAACAAACAAACTCCTTATAAAAACTTGCTTTTTATATGACTATAATCATCAATAAAAAATCCAACGTTTCGACTATTTTATATAGTCTTTTTCAAGGCACACTAAAAGTATATAAATATATAGTTATAAGTATCACATATTCCAAAAAAAATTTTTTTTAATAAAAATTACAAAATATATTAACAATCAAAAATTCACCTTATCTCACTCTCCTTTCCTATTGCAAACAATCACAACATAATCACAAAAACCTCATTTTTAAAAAAATAAATAAATCTATATATATCCTTTAAAACATTCATTTAATAACCCATTATTTTCTCTTCTCTTTTTCCATTAACATTCTATTCAACACTGGTTTTATTTCATTAATATACATACCTTCTTTTATCATTCTTTCATTGTATAACTTAACACATTCCAAAGGTTTTATTTCAAAATCCCCATGCTTAAATTTATTTGTATGAATGTAAATAGCAGAATTTTTATCATCTAAATGCTGTTTTAATCTAGTTTTTAATTTATTCTTACTAGTCCCAACGTATGTCATTTCTACATTCTTTCTAAAACAATTCAAACATTTTATCAAATACACTGAATTCATAATCTCTAATTTATTATAGTCCCATTATTATTAATTAAAAAATCTAAACTTGCTTTCTTTTTATAAACTGGACAAATTGAAACATTATATTTCCTATTAATCATTTTAACAAATTTTCTAACTTTAATAAATAAATCGTTGAATATATTGAAACTAACATAAATAACTTTTTCTCTATTCCTATCCCTATCTAATCCCATTTTATTTTTTTATTTTATTTATATTTTTATTAGAAAATAAATGTTCAACTACACCTCTAGGATAATCATTCAAAAAACATTCATTCCTAATAATATCAACATCATTCTTAAACAAATTACAATTTGAACATAACTTAATTGCTCTAACAATTTTATCATTAACAATATTAATTTTACTATGATTATCAATATCTGAAAAACAATTACTTGATAATCCAAAAAACGTTTTTTTTTCTAAACACAGATGTTTCTATAATTACATTACCATTCCTACCATTTTTTTAAAAAATTCTAACATCCATATATTCAATAACATTAATGTATTCTTTTTCGATAGTAAACTTTATTTTTTCAACTCTACCATTAATATAATTCAAAAAATTACCTGCATTTCTTTTATTATCATTGAAAACCATAAAATAGTCATCAACATATCTAACATAAAAAACTGGTTTATTCCTATTATAATTAAAAAATTGCTCTTCAAACCTATACATATATATATTCCTGCCAAAAAACCACTTAGACTATTACCCATACTTAAATCCTTTTTTTGCTTATAAAATTCATTCCCATATTTAAAAATAAGGTCCCTACAACAAATCACTAAATATCTCAAATAAAAGAAAACCCTAAATTTTTAATTTTACCCCATTATAAATAATCCGCATGAGGTGTTTCACGTTTCATGCAGGCTGGGAGCTACCTCGATCTGGAAAGGTGACTGTCGGTTTAATATTTTTATTAAATCTCGGTCTGACGGGGTGTAATTGATATGTAATTATTAGTCATATTTACTCCTCTGCTTGAGTAACGGGTCTCTGAAAATCGTATTGCAAATTAATATGATTTTTATAAAAATAGAATAATAAGTAATTAGACTTAGAATAAATAGTAGAAAGTTTAGAATGTATAGTTAACTAAAATATACACTTTTCAAAAGAACAACAAAAAAAAAGAATCCTTTTTCTTTTAGCGGTCTGCTTGTTGTTTTTTTTCTTTTGTAGTCAAGTGATATCCAAAGTTCACTATCATTATGTTTGATTTGCACATGGCATTATTGTTATAAAATTTACTAAGTAACCGTCATTATAATAAAATTCATTTAAATAATTATATATAAGTACATATATATACGTAATCACATTTATTCATATAAACAATTCAAAATACAGCAAAACTCTCCATATAGTAGTGCCATCTTTTGCTAACAAAAGCAATCAAAAGGTGTGGAAAAAGGTTTGTAATAAACCCCTATCCTTTCCCTTCCCCCCCCCTCCCCCCTCCCTTTTTTTTTTTTTGGTTCTTTCTTTCGGGGGGGGGTTGGGGTGGAGCCCCCCCCCTCTCTATTTTGAACTCACCACCCCCCCCCCCCCCTTTTTTTTTTTTTTTTTTTTTTTTATTTTGTTTTGTTTTGGTATGAGATATGATCATGTAATGATTTATTCATATACATGTATAATATCTGTTTATTAATTATTTTATCAAACGTATGTATAAAATAAATCTTTTATGTGACAAAATTAAGTTATGGCTTTTACTTTGAAAATTTAAATGTTGCTTTAACTTTTATTATACAAAAAAATTTGAGTGATATCTTGAAATAATATTATTAAAATTCAATTATATTAGATCGTTATTATTTTCTACTTTTATTTTTATGACTATTGAAATATATCTCTACTATCTAATGCAATGGAGATGAAATAATATGAAAATTGGAGAGACATCTATTAGATATTTTGATAATTAGGGATCTTGTATAAATGATAAAAAAAATTTTTATAGGACATGAAACTTCAACTAAAATTGGTGATGAATAACCCGATAGTACAATATATATATATATACACAAAACTGCAAATATTATAATTAATATTTATTTAAATTTTCAGCAGAATATGAGAGAATTGAAAACACAGATTTATATTGAGAAATAAGAAACATATAAAATTATAACTACATATTCACTTTGTTTAGAAAAATAGCTAAGCCAGAAAAGCTCAAGAAGTGAACAGAGGCAGCAAATTAATGGTTTTATAACTATATCAAACTTCTGCAATTTAATTGCTATGTATAAATGTTATCAGTTTTAAGATTTAATATAAATAGAAATAATGCTTAATATAATGTAATATTATCAGGGGGGGGGGGAGATCTGAATATTTATAAAACTAAATGCCATAATTAAATTGCAATAATTCCATTCATTGATATAAATATTTCTTGCACTAAGTAAAAATTTCCTAAGTACTTGTTATTCAAAGCCTTAAAAGCATTTTCAGTGTAGAAGAGATTTTTCAAAAGGCAAATGTTATATAAAAAAAAGAAACATTAAAAATTGTTTACTGCAGGAAATAATATAATTAAAAAAATTTAAAATACATTACTTATTGCAGTAACAGTCTAAAGTATTCTTATTTAACACTTTCCTTATTATATAAAACACATACATTTAAGCTATAAATAATTTACTTTATGAAAGTTTTTATTTTAATTCATAAAATTATTTCTAAATTCTATATATATACTAACCTTCCATATCCTCTTGCATGCCTTAATGTATAACAATTGGGAATAATCCATAAACCTAAATCAATGGCAAACCAGGCACGTCTAATAAACAAAAAGAAAAATATATATATAAAAAAAAATGTATATATAATTTTAAAACATAATTTTATAGATCTGTGATGGAAAACTTTTTGGATTCTGAGATCTAATCTATCTACAGAAAATCTTTTGCAATCTACTATGCCGTAAAATAATAACTAGACAAATTATAAAAGATCACTAGTTCTCTGAGAGCTATGTATAATTTTTTTAAACAATAAAATAGAACCTTCAGATAGTATTTTAACCATATAATCAATGCAAACATGGCCTACATAATTAATTTAGTAGAAAAAGTCAATGGGATACAACAAATATGTAAAAAATTGAAGCAATAGAAATATATCACTATGTATATATATACATTAACAATATTATCATTAATAAAAATTCTAAGAATTTTGAATTAATAAAAAATAAAAATCATATAAATAATAAATGACATATGACGTTATTAGTCCCGATGGTTCTTTTCCGGACTAAAGAAAGCTCGCCTGGGCTGTTTTGTTGTATTCCCTACAAGACTGTTTATTTTGAAGTCTCTGAGTGAAGAAGCTGGAATTAGTTTTTATAAATCACTAGCAGAAAGAAATTATAAATCCCTCTTTTTAAATCATAGGTGAGAAAACAAACTTATCTGCCAGGGCGTTTAATGTTCAATTCTTATGTACACTCTCTAATAAATACGCAGTAGAAATCTAGGTCAAACTTTTATACTTTTGTTTGCCTGGGGTTTATTATTCTAAATTTAATAAACTATGAAATTATTTAAAATTATTATAGCTGATGTTTGTCTTTGTGTTCTTTTCTCAATTGTCTGAACAATGTTTATGATCTCTTTCTCTCCCTGGGTGTAGCTGGTAGCATTCACCATCATCATTATCTCTTGATCACCGTAAATTAAATTTTCTAGTTAGTAAGTGACCTAGTGGCAAGGGAAGTGAAGAATTTTAAAATTCTTTTACAAAATTCTAGGGTTAGCATGAATGTATTCATAATAATTAAATAATATTCTTATACTTAAAAAAAAACGGTACTTCATAAATAAAGAATGCTATCAATAAAATATTGTAACATATGAAAGTAATAATCATTTGCACTTCCTCTTCTATCATGCATGATATTGTGTACTAAGACAAAAAGATATAGTAATAACCCAATAAAAAAATTTAATTCTTTGGAAAACATAATCCACTTTCATAAATTTATAATTGAAGAGAGAGAAAAAGATATCTATTTGTATTCTTATAACTTACCGACACTTATAGTACATAAAAAATAATAAACTCTAAAATAACAAATTCTTTAAAAAAAAAATCAATGTATCAAAGTATATTCTTACTTGTCATCATTGGTATGACAATTTAAAGCAGAAGGTTCTCTGCTTAGAATATCTTCTAAACGTCCATATGGTAAATTTCGCCCTTCTGATGAAGTTACTACAACAAGACCATACTGAGCTGGATTAACCCATTCGTAGGCAGTTCTAAAAAAAAAAATTTTTTTTTTGAGATTAAAATGAATGACTTCCGTGTACTTTTATAAATGTAAACAAACACTGTTAAATTCATTTTTAATAAATAAACATATTGTTTACAGCAATATTTTTTCTGAAAATGTAGTTACTTTATATTGTAAATTGTGTGCATACATTAAAAATAAATAAACTAAAATTAACTACTAGTATGATCATAGCTAACAAGTGGATTAAGAGATGAACATAAATATAGTGACAAAAAATTAAAATAAATGAAATATGTGAAGATAAAGTGAAATAAAATAAAATATATCTAAATTAGAAAGAATCAACTATTCATATAAAATGAAAAAACAGTTTAAATAATAAATGTATTAAACCTAATGTTTTCTACTTTTTTAAAGGATTCAATAAAGTTTTTTCATAATATTGTTAATAACCTTTTAAATATTTTTTTAAAACAATACAAAATTTTTTTCCCAAAATTATATTTTAGAAATAGATAACTTTTTTTTTAAAATACTGTATACTTGAGTCAATAAATAACTCATACACAGTAAACAATAGCTAGTGAAGTAAAAAAAAAAAAAGAAACAGTCATTATTATTTAATATACAAAATCTGTCAAAGAATAATAAGTAATCTATCTTCTTTTTACACTTGATTTTTGCAATGATTATTATTAAAACAATGACATTACTTCAGTCCACTAGAGGGAGCCTGAGACTCCAGTTCACACTGTTACAGGCTCCCAGTTTTATTCACCAAGGTTATAGTCTAGTTGCGAATTCATACAAGAAAAGTTTATCAAGATGTAAATGAATACCTGTTTTATTGTTTTTTCATCTTTACAAAAAATTTTAAATCAGTTTTCATTCAAGAATAATTGAAATTACCTATCGTTCCGTTTTATGTAAACGGCTGCTATTAGAAATAGGCAAAAGCTAGGTTAAGTATTTCTTAGAATCATTAGAGTAATATAAATCTTTGGAAAATACTTTTAAATGAAACCAAATTATTCTAAAAAGAATAGAGATACTAGAAATCCTAATCTTATTGATAGAATAAAAAGAGTAAGCATTTGGACATCAAATCTCATTGAAAATATTGAACAATGACATTATTTAATAAAATTCAAAAAAATATAACAAAGAAGATAATTTTATTTAATATTGAATTTTAAAAATGCAATATTAGCAGAGAATATTGTTTAAATAATAATATCAAAAACTATATTAATAACATTCCGGTTTTTAAAAAAAGGATGTTAAAAAATATATATAATTTACTTTGTAAATAAATAAATAAAAATATCTAAAATTTCTTGGTGAAATGAAGGATCTTTTTTAAAGATAATAAAATATATATATTGTAACAAAATTAAGATGTCCAAATATCCAGGGTAACAAAATGAGATCTGGTCTATTAAAGAATCAAAAAATTCAAGTATTGTAGAAATCTCAAATATTCCAGTATCAATAATTATAAGCAAATTATTAATAACAAGTATTATAACTCAGGTATATGAAATCACGTGAGGTGAGTACACTAGTAATTCAATAAAATATAACTCAGGTATACAGACAGTAGATCTTATCCACTTTCATTTCTTGGTTTGATGTTAAGTGCATGTTTAAACAAATACTAAGTGAATATGGTCTAGCAGGGCGCCACTAGATTATCTGAATCTAGACACGGTAATATCTAATAACCTTTCACATGTACCGGGTTTGAATCCCCTTTTTTGGTACTTTATTTCTAATAAAAATGGGAGATTTTGCTTTTTGAGCCACATCACTATACACATTAATATTTAGGTAAAAGTAAAACATCTTTAAACCAAAGTGGAGTATAATAGACATAAATCATTTCTTAGATCTTAACATAACAAATGTGTTTCAATATTTTTATAAGTTTACTAGCTCAGATTATATATAACTAATTTAGGATGGCAATTCACTCATCCTTGCATGAAATAGATGACGGGATGTGGTTATAATGATACTAAGAAATCACTAAATATTATAAAATCAATATTTATTTATGGCCTTTAAACAGTTAAACAGCTCATTAATTAAAACGTTGATGACGATAATGATGATGATAATAATAACGATAATGACAAGGGTTTCAACTACAGCTCTAGGACTAAGCCTAAACATAAAACTAATTTTTATAAAGAAATTCATAATTATTGCTTAATTATAGCATATTTACTTATATCTTAAATAACTAATATTCAACCATTGATGATGATGAATAATCACACTTAACAAAGACTACACTTAATGAAATATATACGCCTCGTTTAATAAAACAAACTAATATTTATTACTGCATTTCTAACATATACATAAAAATTTCTAGATAAACATGAAAATTGACATGAATAGTAATAACAATAATAATTGATTATACAACAATCCTCAGATTAATTTCAAGTTCTTCCCCCTTTCCCTTCAAATGTATTTTGTATTAAGTTGGATGTCACATTGACCATGATTTTCACTCCATGAGAAAAGTATTTCAAGAAAAAAAATATTATCTGCTCATTAGCACACATACTTTATAAATCTAACATGTAAGTAGAATGTTAAAAAAAAATGTTAATAGAATTGAAAGAGCAAGTTTTAGAAACAAGTTTTAAATTATTTTCTCCCCCTCTCTTCTACCTCTGAAATGCTATACTTAACTTGAAACAAAATAATCCAATATTCTAATACTACTTGTTACTTCACATTCACTCGCAATTATACACATATAAAAATATTATTATGTATGTGCGTGTTTTATCCCATAATAACAAAATATTATTTAAAACCAAAATAATAATATATTAGTTAAAACTAAAATCATAATACCATAAAAAAAATTATATTACAAATTCATATTTCATAACTGTAAAATTAATAAACAAATAATTTTGATACATTCAAGATAATTTATGAAGCTCAAAGTTATTATTAGTAAGACATTCTTGTTTTTAATCGATCTGAATAGTCTTTAAAAGTTCTTTACATAAAATATACCACTTTATTGCTAAAATGTTTATTAAGACTCTGATATCATAAAGAAAATAGATATAAAAAGTCATATTACCGATCTTTTGTTTGTGGCAAATTTCCAAGGGTTCAAACTTGTCTTGTATAATGTCTATATTTCTGCAGCTACAATTTCCGTTTTACGTGGGAACAATCTCTTTTTTGAGGTGTATAACTATTTGATGATGATGACTCTATTGAGGTTATTTGCTTTAGTGGACAATTTGGAAATCATTATATTAATTTTTCTTCTCTTCCTGTCAAGCATGATTCTTTTAGTGGATGAAATACAGCCGTTGTTTTCACATTTATAAATTTTCTTGAGTTTAAAATCAGTTGTTGTAACAATTAATTGGACTTGATGATTAATATTTATCAGTAGATTAATTCATCTTCTTTGAATGCAGGTGAATGCTTTCTTCCTTCTATTAAAAACATCTTATTTCTCTGGTCAGTTGAAAGGTGTAGAATATTATTTTAGACACAACATCTTTTCTTTCCTATGTGATGTGCAGCTTCCCCCAGATGGTCCGGGAAAGATGGGACATACATATAATTTTTCTAGCCAGCCATTTCTTATATTTTCAACATTCAATTTAATAGTCTAATAATCTGAATCATAATCACAATAATAAAAATTCAAGACAGCTTTTTATATCCAATTTTTAGCTAACTTAACCAATCAGAGATAGCGTCACTTGCTATTTTTGGACAAATTCATTTTAATTAGATCTCTAATTTATTTTCAACTGAAAAGTTTAATCCTTTTTCCAGACACTTTTGTTTTTAAAAAAAAAAATAGACTTAATCCTTATTTCCTTTCTTTTTTTACATCTAGGTAACATTTCAAATTTTTGAGCTTCCTTCTTTAGATCTTAAGATAAGACAATTTCAAAATTAGATTAAGCTCCCAAAGTGACAAACAATCATTTACAAAAACAAAATTGCTACAAAAATAGATATCTGATTCAACAGATTTCCTCTTTTAACATAAAATTGTACAAAAAAAATAATTTGACAGATTTAATCCTTCCTTTTCTTTCAATATTTAATAAATGTAAATTTCTGTATGTAATGTACATACATACTTCCTTATTTCAAATCATTCATAAACTAACATTGAATAATATAATTGCTAGCTTAGTAATTATAACCCTATTATTTAATTAAATCTGTAACTTTTAAATCCCAATTACAATTAGAGAAAAGTAAAATAGAAGCATAGAATAAGATATTAGAATTGATCAAGCATAGGTTAGTTTTAAAGAAAGTTAAAATGTTGAATAGTTGAAATATAAAACAATTAAATAGCTTACACATACACTGCCTATACCTATGCATTATAACTTTGCTTTTTTAACAGAAAATTTAAATATTAAATGTGTGTGCTGCTCTTTTTGAGATTTATTAACATACAAACAAGTAAAGCATATAATTGTTGTCCCACTCTCTTTCTGTCTAAAGCGTTTAAGATTTTGATCTGGTAGGGTTTGAACTTGAATGCCCTACAGCTTCTTTTATGGTTATATAAAAATGTGATGATGATTTTTGGTTTTACATTTCCTCACATGCACATTACTATAAATTTAGCTAGTGACTAAATTGTAATGGCACAACTTATATATTTTTAAAAAAATACTGCTTCAAAAGTAAACTATTATGAGGTCTCCACATATGACAGATTGCTTAGGAAGTCATATAACATTCAAGCTCTCAAGTTGAGCATAAACTAAAGTATTCTCACTCTTCATGCCTTCATTATGCATGTTTTTGCACAATCATAAATGGTCAATTGTAGAATAACATAATAAAATCTCTCTCTACTTCATGAAATAGAAGTTGCATGGGCAGTAAGTTTACAAAATAAAATATTTCACATTATTTAAGCTTAAAAAATATGATTACTTAAGCACCCAAAAATGACTTTAAAAAATAATATCTGGGAGGGGCATTATAACTTATAATAAAAATATGTAGTAATTTAAAATTAATTAAAAGACAATAAAATAAAAGCTATGGTACAAATGAAAAGTTAACCAAGTTATAAATAAATATATATTTCCATTTATTAACTGAATTTAGGAAAATATAAATATATTTTTTTAAAATAATGCATAATTTTCTTTCTTTTTTGAAGCTAAGCTGGAAGAAATTTAATGAAATAACCCTGTTTAGCTGAGATTACATAATAGAACCCTTTTTTAAATTTTGACCATGAGGCAAAAAAATAAAAAATATCCAGTTTAGAACATTAAAAGATAAAAGCTTAATGGCAATCATTTTAATTATCTGTTTCTTTTTAAACAAATGTTTAACTTCCTTTTTCTCTTTAAAATTAATGAATAAATGAAAGAATAAATGTTAATTCTACATTTGTTGCTATTTAATAACTTATTTTTATTATTATTTTTAATATAAAATTTGAATTTTGTGTTATAAACTTAATTTGTTATATTTTTAAATAAACATACACAATATAACACAATATTAATATTCATGCATTGATTAAATCTATTTGATATATATGTACAAAAGTAAATATAGTAATGTGATTGTACTATAGTACCGATTAAATGCTACTAATATAGCAATAGGAATTTAATTCCTGTTGCTCATTAATTCAATCTTCACACTATTTTTCTGAAACTAATAAAATTGTGGGATATTGAGATAAAAATTAAAATGTAACTTTAAATACTATAGAAATGTCATCAATTCATGGATGAGTATTTAAAGACTTGAGTTGTACATTTGGCTCCTAAAACAGTAAATTTTGAAAAAATTGCACAAGCATCTCAAATTACATCTATTATTCAAATGGACATCATTTTACTCAATATTTTAGAGAATTTTAAAACAGAGGAATAATAGCATTAAAAAAAATGCCAATAAAAAATCAAAGGAATGACAGAAATTAGAAAAAAATAAAATGTAAGATGTAGTTCTTTACATTTTGCAGTATTTATTAAAACAATATCCACATATCACATTTACTCCCAACCTTTGGCAAGAATACCAAAATTCATAAATACTAACAAACTGCATATAACATGTATTTTTAATACACATATGCCTGGCCCAGCTATTCATTCAATTGCTCCATGCTTTAAAAAAATATAGGTTTAAAAAAAAAAAAATGTAATAACAATCCTTTTTAAAATTTAGTTTTCTGAAAGAATTTTAATCCGTACCATAAATTTAGCCGTTTACCATCTACAACAAAATATTTACCTTAACTAAATGTAACTTAATTTAAAATAAAAGTATATATATAAAGTATTGTAAATGTTAGTATCGAAATATTTAAAAACAAATTATAAAATTATTCCAAAATGATTTAAAATTTAACATTTAAAACTTGTTTAATTTAAAGCATTGAAAATGTTGTCTGCTACAATTCCAAAATATGTGAAATATAGTCTGCTAATAAAATAGTAAAAGTAATATAGTTTAAGAAAAGATGAATACTAAGTTGACAACTTATAAATAATAATATTGTTTCTCTAAAATAAATACCTTTTAAAAACTCAGTATCAATACTATAAATCAGTGGTCTTCAACCTTTTCACACCTGCGGACCAATAAAAATAAAGATAAGGTTTCGCGGACCGGCAAAAATAAGGATAAGGTTTCGCGGACCGGCAGAAGTCTATAGATAAATTTTCTTAAAGATGTAAATTGCTTAGTCTTAGATGAAGTTATATATATATGGAGTTTGTATAATAAAAAACTTTTTTTTTTTAATTCTGAATTTTTTTTAGAAAAGTAATAAAAAATTTAATTCTACCCCCCCCTCCACAAACATCTATGATAACTAGAAAAACAAATTAATTTATGTATGATTGATTAGATTTTGTTTTCCTTCTATTTCTTTTTTTTAAATTGGGTAAAAATGAGATGAAAAAAATAAATAAAAATTGTTTATATTAATTAAAAGTTTAAACTCATTATTTTGTTATTACAAACTTTCCTGCCAGTCTACCGCATGGACCGGAAAACACTTCTGCGGCCCGGCACCGGTCGGTGGACCAAGAGTTGAAGACCACTGCTATAAATAAACTTTATTTATATTTTACAATGGAAATTAGAAAGTCTTGAATAGAACAACTCACAAATTTAGTTTAATAAAAAAATAGTTTCTCTTTTAATTTATTCCTGAGGTAAGCTGTTACAAATTCAATCAATATATAAAACATATTTTTATTTTAAATGCATAATGTATAAAATTTTACATCAACGCAAAATATAATATGATACAGCCAAGTCAAAATATTAAAATTGTAAGAGTTTTTTCCTATTGTGTGTGAGATAGTTGATCTCCTTGAATTAAAAATTAATTAACTAAAAAAAAAAGGTTGTTTAACTGATCAAGTTTAAATTATTTTAGCACAGTGAAAGTAATACTTCTGAAAATTTAGAAATCTTCAATTTTTGTCCACTGATATAAAAATAAACAATATATACTTTATTGCTGTACTAATTATAACAATCTCAATTAAGGTAAATGTTTATAAAAAATACTATATGATTTTTCAACTTGTTTATGATATCTTAAAATTTTGTAAACAAAATTCTGGACTAGGTTCAGTACTGAATGATCAAAAAAAGAAAGCTAACAAATATTTGAAAATATTATTGGAAATGTAATTTTAGAAAAGTAGCTTAATTTTGTTTTTAAATTCCTGGAAACACAAAAGTGTCATAATTGAAGGAATTAAAACAATTTAATATAGTTCGTGAAAGTAATTAAACAAATTCAAAAATGAAATAATAATTTTCTCAGCCAACAGAATTCAAATATTCATATTGGAAATTAAAGTTATGCTCAGTGTTACTTCTTAAAGAATTATGCTATGAATACTTCCTTGAAAAGGTGGTGGCGGCGGTGGTGATGATGATGACGATGATAATAATAATAATGGCCATATGTTAAAATATTACTTTGGTTCAATAAAGCTCATTTCTCCACAATGATGCAGATACTTCAATCGGCGGTTGATCAAAGGACATTAGTGATTTATACATGTGAAATACTTTATTTGTTTTGTTATTACAACAAAATTATTTAAAGATTATATAAATATTGTTTTGTATCTCAAAGATCAAAATAAATATAAATGCATATATTTTTCTTAAATATATTAATCAGTGAAGATAAGAAAGTATCATATCTTTTAAAATAAGTATTATAGTAAAATGAATACCAATACATAACTAAGTAAATGTATTCCCAATTAATTTATTTTTGTTTGTTTAAAGATATATGCATTAAATATATTTAAAAAATAAAATTTTTAAACCATTTCCAATATAAAAAGGATAATAAAAGGAAAATTTAAACCCATATAAAATAATTACTCAGGTTTTAAAATATTATTCTCATTAATAAAATAAATCTTTCAAATTATGAGTTAACATACACAATATTTAGCAATAGTTTATATATGTTTTCAATCATAGTTTAGCTTGAATACCATATAAATCCACATCGTAATAGCAGTATTTATACAGATACATGTTAATTTTTTTTTTTTTTGTATGTGTAGAAACATAGAACCCACTAAGTATATAGAAACATTTGATGGATAATATGAAAGATAGTAAATCTAAGTATACTTGCCCAGATATTAAATCATTAAAGCCAACATTACAAATAATAAAACATTAAGTATGTTGTAAAATGCCCTGTGCACTATAAATAGCCAAGACAAGAAGATTTAATAATCAAGCAATTCTTCATCCTCAGTACATCAAATCTTAGATATTGATATGGATAGTGTAGAAGACAAAAGATTTTCCATCATTTCCTTTAACCAAATGGTTACATATATTACTTGAACATCACCATCTTATCTAAGTCCAGAAACATCAATAGTAGAGCAAATGTGACGAAATATCAGTAAATATGTGGCAGTTATTAGTTACAAAAAATATAGTAAGACATGTTACAATAATAAAATCATCATTGTAATTGCATATATAGACATTAATAAATAGTAAATGACAATATTATATTAATTTATACAAAGCTATTATAATATCTCCATTTCAAATTTATGGAGTATACAGCTAATAGCAATTTCAATCAAAATTCGAAATATGAATGTGGTATTGACCAGTTTATTGTCAAAACAAGCATGCCCAGACACTGTTATAGTTCTAAAACAAATTTAGAGCCTATAGAATAATTAATTATTCTTAATAAAAAATTGATTTAAACAAACACTGTAATAAATTTCAGAATAATTCCTAATAAAAAAAATTTTCTAAAAAAATTCTATAATAGATTTTCAATGGTAGTGAGAATCCTATTAAGTTAAATATCATTAATATCCAATAAATGTTTTCTTTTGTTTTTTTTTTTATATTAAATTTCTTTACAGTTACTCATGATTTATAATATAATTGATACATATTTTAAATTCATAAAAACTTGTACAAATATTTATTTTAAGAACAATATCCATATTCCTACTCATTAATTGATTAAATGAGCCCATAAAAGTTATGAATTTAAGTCTTGATGGAGGGGATGAGGGTTAAACAAGATAGCAGTAGAAGTGTATGAAGGAAGGAGGAGGTTCAACATATTCTAAGAGATAGATTTTTCATATTTATTTTAGTGTTGTTATGTCATAACTGTTTTGGCCAGAATTAGTGGAGTGCTTATATATTTTTTACGAAGAACATAAAGAGTGATAACAGGATCAATATATTTTGACTATTCTTTTCTAGATCCAAACATGGACACAATAGTACTCGGCTGATTGATAGTGTTCATAATACCCATTTAAGTTTGTTACTGCTATACAGACAAAGCGGATATCAGCCTCATTACATTGATTTTATCATCAAAGTAACATAATATTTTACACAACCAGAACACTACATATTTAGCTTATAATTTGTTATAATTACAAAAGAATATAATTGTATTAGATATGTCATCAAATGTATATATATTCTGCATTCTCTTCCATGTCATTCTTCCTCTCGAGGTCATCAATAATTTAAAAATTATACATATCAAATGTATATACATTCTGCATTCTCTTCCATGTCATTCTTCCTCTCGAGGTCATCAATAATTTAAAAATTGTACATTTCAGGTTCAGCTTGAAATCACGTTTCATGTTTAAATAATTAAAAATACACCTTTTTTAGAATGAGCAGCTTGTTTTATTTTCTTTAATATATTTAAATCTGCCATTGGAAAAAATGTCCTTTTAACTCTTTATTTTAAATAGAAATTTGATCCAAAGCATACAGCACTGATATTTTATGCCATTCAGTCTGTACAGTTCTTCCCTCATATTAGCCAAAGTTCCATGCTCAAGTAGACAGTGACTTGTGGAATATACATCAGATTAGCAAAAACAAAGGATTAATATTAATTGATATACTTGATATTATCAATACTAATAATCGGCTTAATACAAGAAATGCTTAAAAAGAGCAAATAGATGAATCCTCTAGGTATTATTGGTCTCTTGACTAGTCTTAGACTGAAATATTTGTTTTGGTGATGTATTATATTTGAAAAAATTAAACAAAGAGAATAGTGGGCTATGTGGATGACCGATTATAAAAACAATCAATTCCAAGAATAAACAGATTGTATTTAAGCTGTTGTAAAAAGTATTTTGTGGTTTAAAATGGAAAGCTAAAGAAGTAAAAGTAAATGGAGAATATTTAAGTCATTTAGATCAGCGGTAGGTAACCTTTTCGATATTGTGAACAACTAACATAATTTTTAAAGGTATGAATCAATACGAGCATAGAGTACGATATACATATATTTATTTATATATTAATTTTAATTTTAACACAAGGGTGTGTCATAGTCAAATGTGATGCCTAGTCAATTATACAGAATTTGGGGTTCTTATTTTGTTACTTTTTCTATGCCGCTGACCGAGTAGGGGTTAATTAAACGCCTTTGAGATAGATGTTTTGCAAGTCACAGTAGTATTTTGTAACAAATCAATTAGCAATATAATGTTCTTGTTCTATTTTACATATAATAATACAGCTTAAACAAAATTTAGTTTTTATTTAAAATTTTTATTAAATGAGCTTAGCGAATTAAAATTATATCTGAATTTCTTTGCAGGCCATTAAAATTATGTCATGGACTACCGGTTGCCAACTGCTGATCTAGATTTTGCAGATGATTTAATTATTTTTGCAAATAATACTTCAGAGCTACAGTAAATGTTGCAAGAGTTATCAGATGAAAGTAAGACTAAAAGAAAATGTTTTAAAAAAAGCCTAAAGTAATGTTCAATGGATTTAGGGTCAAAAGAAGAAAATAAAGATTGATAATGATGGAGTTAGAAGAAGTTAACAATTACAAATATCTAGGTCAGATTATTTATAGAGATGGAAGCATAATATATGAAAATAATCATAGAATTAAATTTTGGAAAAATAACTTAATATTAAAAAGAAATATGCCTGTGTTTGGAAACAAAGATTTTTAATAAATGTTTTTTACTAGTTCTTACTTATGGATCTGAAGCTTGGATACTTAATAGAGAAGCAATATAGACTTCAGACTACTCAAGCATGGATGAGAGAACAAACATTACTGATATCATTGGGCTGGACATATTGCTAGAAGAGATAACAGGTTAAAATCTTAAACTGAATTCTAAAAGATTGCAAAAGATCTAGAAAAAAAATCACATGTAAAATGGATGGATGAAATAATGAAGTGTGCTGGGGTGAGGTGGTGAAAAGAGACTTGAGAGATCAGAGAAACTGGATAGAACTTGGAGAGACCTTCATCAGGCAGCAAATCAATAATGGTTGAAAATGATAATGATGATGATTTAAGATATATAAATAGAAAAAGTAGGATTATTGTTTTTGTGTGGATGTTAAGATCTTAGAAACTTGTGCTGAATCTAACAATCAGAAGTTAGTCTATGAAATATATATATACTGAGGTAGAATAGTCTGGGAAACTTTACATTGGGTAAAAGCTCATGATTTAAAAATAAGTTCATGGAACAGGATACTGCATAACTAAAAGATGCGATAAATTACAAATCTTTATTTATATATATAATATTTAACTACAAATATATTGTCTATACTGAACTTAATCGTAATTAGAAGGGATTTGAACTCAGACTTTCAAACTCCTTATATCTATCCATTCCATCCTATATAACCGATACACATGTGAAAAAGATAAATGATCTCCAATATATGTATTTCATGCTGAACCAGCACTCATCAGTTGGTCCAAATTATCATCTCCCACACAGTTTATATTAAGTTAGCAAATCTTCAAACTTTAATGGATAGGCTTCAATCTTCTCCACCCTCCAACTCTTCAGAGATTCATATCATTGAAAATCTGATGATGGAATACTCAAACCCTTGATGCCAATATTATTGTCATACCCACGTTAACTTTAAGTCACTCTGACCCCTCATGCATAGGACCCTAACTAATATGGCCATTTAAATACACAGAAGAGGGATACGCAGAATACAAGCTGAATATCTAATATTACAACTATAAGTATCTTGTCTATAATAACTACTGTTTCCTATTGCATTGCCAAATGTAGATCATATAATATTCAATTGACCAAACACTTTACTACTTTTACAATGCTTTATTATCCACCCTTTCCTGCAGTTCACAGTTTCGATTGTAAAAGTAGTAAAGTGTTTGGTCAATTGAATATTATATTGTCTATACTGAACTTAATGTAACTAGAAGGGATTTGAACTAGATTTTCAAGATCCCTACATCTATCCGCTCCATCTTATATAACTGATACACATGATCACAAAATTAATTTCAAAGATAATATTATTTTAAAATTTTTGTATAATTACTGACAATTTTATTAAATAAAATATATGTACACTTATATATATATGAGATGGCAGAAAATACCATCTCAATATATATAAAATCACCATATGTAAATATATATTTATTAGTATAATTTCCCTCAATAAAATCAAAAAAAAACAGACTTTTTCCCTTACTTGGCATTTGTTCCAATCCAATAAATAGCACCGTTTTCATCGAAATCTCTCTGATGACGAAAAGTGATGCGATTGCCCTCTTTTAACCGTTTGACAAAAGTGAATGTAGACCTATCATAATCATACCATTGCTTTGCAACCTAATTGCAAAAAAATAAGTTATAAGATATACATAAACATTCTGAATATGTTAATAATCTATTTAAGATTTTAAAAAATATCTAGTAATAAAATATGTTACTCATAACTACAATAGCAATTAATATTTTGTTTAATAAAAAGATTTAATGGTTTGTTTAATAAAATGATTTAATGGGAAAGTATATTATTAAAAAATATTAAAAGCTATTACCATTTTAGGTACTCTAACCCGACGTACACGATGGCCGCTAGAGGCGCTTTGCCGTAGGGAAAAAAAATTAGTTTTTTTTTTTTGCACAGACCGATTTTCAGATTGTCGTAAAAATTATCTTTTTTTTTATTTACAAAAAAAAAAAACACTTTTAGAGTAAATAATTAAAAAAACAGATCGCTTTTTAAAAAGTCATAATTTAAAAATACATCGCTCCATGAAATGGTGAAATAGAATGTAAAACTATTATGTTTGACCGTATATTTAAATAGTTATGACTTATAAATTAATCACACCTGTACATTATAGGCCATCAATGTTTTAAGCACTATGTTCATAAACGCTAGCAAGGAGGCATTTAGAGGTTGCTGTTTTTCCGTGTGTAATGTGGAGAAACAGCGCCACATAGTGGGCTAGATTCTTGGTGGTTTCTGATAGCAGACGACATGTAAGCTGGATATGTTTACAGCAATCAGCGCCACCTAGGTTCTTGGTAGCAGATGATGTAAGCTGCCAGCTAGCTTTGTGGAAGGTTCCTGTGCGTACACATGGTAAACAGCGCCACCTGGCGGCGGGAAAAAGTGTCGTCTGCTTTCGAGGCCCCTACTCTGTATGTTCTGTGTGCTAACACAGAAAAAGCTCCTCTAGCGGTCATCGTATACGTCGGGTTAGAGTACCCCATTTTAATTTCTGACAGAGAAAATAAATATAAATACACAGATGTTTTGGATTTTAAAAAACTTTTTTTTATGTCTAAGACATGGAATATTTACAATTTTAAAAAGTATTTAACTTTAGCTCATACATTTCAATATATATATTTATGCATGAGTACATTTATGAGTAGATATAAGTTTGTACGGATGGGTGTATAATATGAACACATGGAGATTTAAAAAAAAAAAGATTTAATATTTATTAAAACCACTAAACATTACATGATCACCATTACCTGCACTTACACAAGCTGTTACAACAGCAGCAAACTCTCCAGACAGTAGTGTCACCCAATGCATATTATATCCTAAGATCTAGATCCAGTGCTCTCAGATCCAAAGTTCCTCATTGATGAAAGCCACAGCTAGAAACTAGTTTGAAGATGTTAGATGGGTAGGCTCTAGATAGGGATTTTATGCACACACTTTCTAGCATCCATTGATTACTATGACATGGACTGGGTTGTACTACTGGCTGGAAAATTTGCTATTGTTTTAATATTTATTATTGGAAAACATTCAAAAACTAGAGCATTATGAAAAGAGACTCAATTTTACAGTAAGGATTTTGATGAAATAATTTTATAAATCAACCTGAAAGTAATTTAAGCATTTAAAAGTCTACAATTGGAACATTTTTATTAAATGATATTACATGATCTATCCTAAAAGCATATCTCATAAAACTTTTCAAATCACTGACTACATTCTATTCTGTTCCTTGCTCTAATTTTTTAGCCAGTATAATTTTTTCCTTAAATCATTTTGTACTGTCTTTTTTTAATCCACTTCTTTTTCAATCTCATTACACTCTCTTTCAAACATATTAATGACGTTTCATTCATAAACTTTTTGAAATAAATTCCAATCAAATCAACCCTCCCCCTTCCCCTCCCAGTTTGAAAAATTTAGTACTTCTAATTTTATCTATTCAATTTAACAATATTTATTCTTCTCATTATAACTATCTCAAAATTTTTAAATTTTTTTGTTCTTTAATAACAACATATTTGACTATAAACATCGCACAAAAAAATAAGTTTTTTGATTAACCTTTTTATTGATTTAGAAATTAATTTACTGTTTAGTTATTGTAATTCTTCTTTGACATTCTTTATGTTTTTAAAATATTCATTTGTATCTTCCTAAAAAGTCAAAAGTAACCTTCATATCACAAAGTAAAGCTGTATTTTCTTTAATAAACCATACCTTCTTCCATACGTTGATGAAGAAATATTTGTAAACTATAATATTTGTGTTAATATGAAATACACACGTATAAATTAAATATATATAATAACCATAAATCAAATGAATGATGAACTTTTTATCGATTTATTCAAGCGCTTTCAAAGGTCTAAGCCTTCATTTTCAAGAAGTAAACTATGCAAATTAGGTCGGACTAAATATGCAAATAAGGTTAGATATGGCATAAAATGTCTCTTTTTTATTCATGGCATGCACATCAGATAACATGCCTCTTTTACTTTTCTTCCCAATTCGTGCTGCTCAATGCACATAATGCGAGGCTTGTCTGGCCTACGCTGGTGTCCCGTAGAAGCTGCGTGCCATATAAATGAACAAATTCTACATATATTGGTATATAAGCACTCTCTGATTATTACTTAATCTTGAGCAATACTTCATTCCAATATATATATATATATACAAATTCGACATATATTTATTAATTTCTTTAATATGTATACTTTCATAATATTTACAAAAAAATTCTTCAAAACGCAAGTTTATCTTTTACTACTTTAAAGATCATAATAAATTAAAAAGATAATGGCATGAACCACCGTTTATAATTTTTCTGATTGGACTGCATAGCCAAAATAAATGATGCCAAATGAATAAAAACTCCCCCAAAATATAGAGCATGTGTATAATACACATAAATTCCACAGCGATACTTCAGTTAAAACATCATGATATACAATGCTGCCAGATAAACAAAATATGGTATGTAGTGAGAAAGATTTCTACCCATAATCCAACACACACATGACAGTCTAATGACTACCTGATCCCACAAATTCATGATTTGCAGAATATAGAGAATAATTGCAAGTATAATCCAGTATCCTGCACATGCTTGATGAACAAAAAAAGCCCAAAATTTTTCTGGCCAATGATCCATTTGAATCTCTTGCAAGCACTGCTAGAAAATCCTTACCCAATCTGTGCCAATGACTAAAAAGTTATCTCAAAAAAAAAAAAAGACAATTTCTGTAAAATTTAAATCATTTTGTTCAACTAACAACAAGTTACTAACATTTGCCAATGTAACTAGCTATAATAACTGTTTTATATATAAAATTATCCATAAATGAAACAAGCTTATATTCATGAACAATATAGACCTGTGGACCATTATTATATGCGAAGATACAATAACTGCTGGTTTCTAGATAAATATGTAGTTTATCAATGAATATGACATAATACCAATCAATTATTACCAAATTTTTGTAGTATCACAACTAACTAATTGGAGTCATCGAAAAGGCTATCTAAAGATTAAGTATCTCTGTCAATCTTCACTCCAACGGATCCATAATACCCTCAGCAATAGCTCATAACAAGATCCATCTGCCTGACTGCACAATCATTCCGAAATAATTGCTAATGCATTTTTAAAATAACTACTGCAAAAATATCAATTTGTTATCACATAATAACGTGCATGGATTTTGATAAAGCATATAAATGAAAAAGCTACAAATATATCATCACTTCTGTTTAAATCCCATTTACTTTCAGTTAATATTGGTAAAAAGATCTCATAGATAACTTTGATTCTTGAATATATTATAACAACATTATATTCTTTACTTGTTGTACTATTTAATATATAACAATATTTAAAGAATTGTATCCTCAAACTAATTACTTTTATATCTCTTGTTACTTGAGAGTGATTAACTATCATTTTTTTTATAATTTTCATATTTTTATCTATTGATTCACGCTTGCTAATTTTCAAGCACCTACAACATGTCTTTCTGAATGTACATGCTGATCACTAGTTATTAATTTATATATATATCTATGGCTGCAGAAAGGAGTTTGCTATTAACTGAAAGGAGACCCTTTGATTCCTCTTGGAGGCCTTAAAGGAACCGAGCAGGGCAAATTCCTAATGTCCACTCCATACGTTCTTGTCGTTGCAGCTGTTATTACTATATGTTTATTCATATAGTATACGAACATGGATGGGCTGCTCACCAACACGCATTAGCCAGCGTGGTGAGTTTATTGGCTTTTTACCTCTCAGTTTAAGATCAAGAAACACCATAGTTTTTCTTTTCAGTGCCTGATAAGGCAGAATGAATGTTTGGGTAAATGATAAAGATTTTTCCCAATTATACAATTATGACAGACAAAAATAAAGCATAGCCCTTAATCCCAGGAGGCTGTAAAGTCACCAACCAAGGCAGCGGTTGGTGGCCGAAGGCGGAGGGTGCTAAGAATATCCTGGAGGCGGACCCAGGCTGCCATTTGATGACGACTTTTTATTTAGGTACTTACAACTGCAGATCACTTTCAAGTGAAGGAAAATTGCAAGAATTAGAAGAAGAACTCTCTTATATTAAATGGGATATTATTGGACTTTGTGAAGTTAGAAGAAAAGGTGAAGAGACAATTGATTTAAAAAGTGGACATATGCTCTATTATAAAGGCACAAATATTGGAAATACAAGTGGAGTAGGATTCATTATAAATAAAAAGTGGAAGAACAATATTGTGGAGATTGATGGTGTATCAGACAGAGTGGCAAGATTAGTTATACAACTTAATAGCAGATATCAAATGCAGATAGTTCAGGTTTATGCCCCAACAAGTTCTCACAGTGATGAAGTAGTAGAAGATTTTTATATGGATGTACAAAAGGCTTTTGATCAGAGTAAACAACATTTTAAAATTGTTATGGGAGATTTTAATGCTAGAATTGGTAAACAAATGAAAGATGAAAGTGTTGTAGGTAATTTTGGTTATGGTAATAGAAATGAGAGAGGACATAGACTTGTGGAGTTTGCAGAGAAGGAAAAACTTTATATTATGAATTCTTTTTTTGAGAAAAATGTTAGAAGGAAATGGACATGGAAGCACCAAATGAAGGTACAGCAGAATTGGATTATATTTTGACTAACAGGAAATACATATTTCAAGATTGTAATGTTCTTAATAAATTTAACACAGGAAGTGATCATCGATTAGTAAGGGGTAAGATACATGTTAATGTAAAACTAGAGAGACAAAAATTATTAAGAAAAACTATATTTACAGTTGATATTCCTAATCTTCAGAAACATTCTAATGAATTTAAATTAGAACTTACAAATCGGTTTCAAGTATTAGTAGATTTTGAACATGATTCAGATTTGAATGAAATTAATATGAAAATAACTGATACACTTTTAAAAACTGCAACAAAGATAGCTGGTAGAAAAAAGCAGCAATTGACTAATAAAATTTCTACTGAGACTAGGAACTTATGAAGAAAAGAAGGAATATGAAGATATGCAAGAATGATGCATTAAAAAGAATTGAATATCTCGAATTTTGTAAAATGGTGCGGAAAAGAGTTGAAAATGATATAAGAAAGTATAACTGTGAACTAGCAAGAAAAGCTGTAGAAGAAAATAAAAGTCTTAAGAATGTAAAACAACATTTTGGTATTGGTAGGCAATTTATATCTGCAATAAGGAAAAAAGATGGAATTATTACTAAAAAGAGGGATGACATTATGAAATTGGTAGAAGATTTTTATCAAGAATTATATAGTAATAAAGAACAAGTACCTCCTATATCTATTACATCTTCCGAATTGCCCAGAATTTTAAATGAAGAAGTGAGAAATGCAATTAAATGTATGAAAAAAGGAAAGGCTCCAGGTAATGATGGAATTATAATTGATATATTAAAAGAAGCAGGTGAAGAAACAGAAAAAATATTAGCAAAGTTATATACCAAATGTCTAAATGATAAAGATGTACCGGATGATTGGAAGAATGCAGTAATAATATTAATATTTAAAAAAGGTGATAAAGAAGATATTAGAAATTACAGACCTATCAGCCTTTTATCAGTTTTATATAAAATTTTTACCAAGATAATTACAACTCGTCTACAGAGAACCTTGGATTTCCACCAACCAAGAGAACAAGCTGGATTTAAAAGTGGTTTTAGTACAGTAGATCATATTCAAGTATTGAGAGAAGTTATAGAAAGGACAAATGAATATGAGTTGTCATTATGTTTTGGATTTGTAGATTATGAAAAGGCATTTGATTCTATAAACATTTCTTCAGTGATTAAAGCATTGGATCATCAAGGTATAGATCCAGGATATTGTCATATTTTAAAGAATATTTATAAAAATGCAACAGCAACAATTAGATTACATAATGATACTGGGAAAGTCAACATTGAGAAAGGTGTAAGACAAGGTGACTCCATATCTCCAAAACTCTTTACAGCAGTGCTGCAAGAAGTATTTTGTGGATTAAAATGGGAAACTAAAGGAATGAAAGTAAATGGAGATTATTTAAGTCATTTAGATTTCGTAGATGATGTAGTGGTTTTTGCAAATAATGCTTCCGAGCTGCAGGAAATGTTGCAGGAGTTATCAGATGAAAGTAGGAAAGTAGGACTAAAGATAAATGTTAAAAAGACTAAAGTAATGTTTAATCGATTTGCTCAAAATATGAAAATAAAGATTGATTATGATGAATTAGAAGAAGTTAAGAGTTACAAATACCTTGGTCAGATTATTAATACAGATGGAAACATAATAGAGGAAATTAATCATAGAATTAAACTTGGTTGGAGTGCTTTTGGTAGAAATAACTTGATATTAAAAGGAAATATGCCTATGTGTTTGAAAAGAAAGGTTTTTAACAAATGTGTTTTACCAGTTCTTACTTATGGATCTGAGACTTGGACACTTAATAGAAGATTAATACAGAGACTTCAGACCACTCAAAGAAGTATGGAGAGATGTATGTTGGGAGTAACAAGAAGAGATCGAAAATGCAATGTATGGGTAAGAGAACAAACAGGTGTTACTGACCTCATTGAAAAAATTAAAAGATTGAAGTGGAGTTGGGCTGGACATATTGCTAGAAGAGATGATAATAGATGGACAATTGAAATTTTAAACTGGATTCCAAGAGATTGTAAAAGACCCAGAAGGAGACCACATGTAAGATGGATGGATGAAATAAGAAAATGTGTAGGGGTGATGTGGAGAAGAGAAGCTAAAGATCGGAGAAGATGGATTAAACTTGGAGAGACCTTCATCCTGCAGTGGACTGATAATGGTTGATGATGATGATGATGATGATATATCTACAATGAACTACCATATATTTAGTTCCTAGACTCTTAGCTGATAATGTGAATTCAAGGGTTGTTATAAACATTACATAAAAAAACATGCATACCCTTACATAGAAAAATTTAGATATTTTAACACATATAGATACACTGAGAAAAATATTATCATTAACATGGGGTTCACATTATTTGAATAAAATAAACAAATTGATCTGATAATAAAAGTTTAAAATATTATATATAACCGATATATTCATTAATGTTCATAGCATGATAAAAAAATAATTACTTTATTATTTGATTTCTCTTCACAATATATAACATACAAGTTAAATAAATTGTTAGTTGGGGGGAGGAGAAAGTTTAAAGAAATTGTTAAATGGCTTCAAGGATATATTATTAATTATTAAAATAATTTTGAATAAAAACAAGAATGGTATTCTTTTATGTATTGTAAATTATAAAAGTATCAACTTTGGCTGTAATGAATAATTATACATACTATAAATTGTTTAAATTTCAATATTCAAATCATGCTACAAATTTTGTAATGATTATCTTCAATTGAAATTAATGACTTAATATTATTTGTGATTATTAAGTGTAAAATTTGTTAACTGAAACTGGTCAAAAGTTATAAAAATAATATAAATTCATTTATTTAATTATAAAAATATTACTGCTGCATAATTTATTTAATTAAAAAAACATTTGCAGGAAATTTTATATAAATAAACAATACTATCCAATTAAATAACAGAAGTATTTTTTAAAAAAATTATAAGACAGACTGTTGATAACTGAATCAGTGATTACCCTACCCATGAAACATCATCAAGAAAATGTTAAATCTAACATACTTTATAACAACTGATGTTTATAAAAACTAGTAAAATAAGGTATAAGAATGCATATACCTATTTTTTGAAAAGGAATTGAGGGGAGAGTGTTCACTTTATTTTATTAAACAATGGCCTAATTAAATCTATTAATTAATTTTTTTATATATAAGATTTAAAACTACTTAATCTTTTAACATTTTTTTTTCTTCTTATATTTACAATATTTTAGATTTCATATATATAATGTAATGAAATTATGCCTGCTAGTAATGATTATTTATCCATTCGATGTTCATCAGGTGATTCGGTACAAAGTCAATTACTAAAACCTTAAAATTTAACCCTATTCGATCATAGCCACAGACGATGATCAGACCGAGCCATTAAGCACTAGTCTCAAGGCAAACCCCAGCCATATTTGCTGATAATCATCTACCCTACATATATACGTTAATCTAATAGATATGTGTTTTAATTAGCTCTATCAGAGTAGCTGTATTATAACGTATTTTAAATCTTATACACCAAATATTTGTTTGATGGATGAGAAATGAGGCTTTTTTAATAATAATTAATGTATTAATAACAGTAAAAAAAAACTTAATAAAACAAATTAATCCTAGCCACTAGTATTTATAAATGTATGTAATCAATAAAAAATTATTATAGAATAGAATATTTAAATTCTTTTAGTCCTCTTCAACTTGATTGATTTTTTGACTCCAGGGTTAATAATATAAGAATAATAAATTTTATATAATACATAAAAACAAATAATTCCTTTTTATATATATAAATGGAATTAGACTAACATTACTACTAGACAAAAACTTTAAAAAAAGTCTTTTCGCAAAATTAAATCAATTTTAACAGTCTTCCAAATTTCGTTGAGCTCAGCTAGGCAGCCTTTTCCTTCCAGCATTTAGGAAATTTGATATCACAATTTAATGTTAAAGAATTCTCTATTGCTGATTTAACTAGTTTGTTTTTCCTATCATGATTTTATGTATTCTTACAGCTTATTTAGAAAATCAAGTAGATGTTTAATACGTTATTTCTCTTTTTTGGTACATACTCTTTCTTTCTGTTCATGGATTATTTCTTCCTCTGATGATTTTTCAGCAGGCTTTGTAGGCAATCAAAATATAGAAATAGCAAAAACTCTGACAATGGTAAGGTATTAACTAGGCCTTTATTTTAGCAATTTTTGGGGGTATCTTACTATATCATGAAAATAAAAACTCTACTCAGCTATAATACAGTTGATTGCTAATCATCCTCACATCTTCAGGATAATAGGAATGCCTTTTCTTGTAGCTGACTAGCAACATTCAAAATTTCAACAGCAAATAAGGAAAACAAACCTTTTATACCTAACTCTTCCATTGTCTGTTGGATTATTTTGTCTTTATTTTTATTTTTTATTAATTAGAATTTTTGAAAATAATTAATTCTATTTTTGATTCCTAACACAAAACGTTTACCTTAATCTCTTATATCTTAGATCAGTGCTCTCAGATCCAATGCTCCTCACTGACGAAGGCCATAAGCCAGAAACTAATCTGGGGATATTGGATGAGTAGGCACTAGATAGGGATTTTATGCACAAGCCTTCTGGCATCCATTGATTACTCTAGCTTGCTGTGAGTGGCAATATATATAGTGAGTTTTGCCTATTTTTATTATCCATATTAAAATTATATATGTAAATATATTTAATTGGATTTAGAAAGCATCTATACGGGGGATAAAAAAAACAAAACAACAACTTTAAACCAACATCAGCAGGAATTTTTTAATAATCTAACTTAAAAGAAATGATATTGTGTATAAGTATTTTTATTATACATTAAAATTATATATGTAAATATATTTTTTACAAATAATAGAATGCTGAAAACTAATGATGATAAAATCATGCTACACTATTTGGGATAGAGATTTAGCAGATTCTGAAAGAGTCTAAATTATAATTTTAAGTCAAATTTTATAAATATTTGTATTGTTAAGATTCAAATGGATGAGTAAAAACAAAAAAGATATATTAATAAAAATGATAACTGTTTTATTCTGATTTTAAACATATGTTATAATTATAAAATTAAACCATATAGTATAATAACTTAATTATTTAATGAATACTTTTTTTTTATTGAATGTAAAAATTTCTTGATAACCAAAAATGAGGATAAAATTTTTCAAAAAAACAGGCAAAATACTCATAAATTTAAATATATCTAGAAATAAAATCTATTTACAATTGCAATAGTAATAATTATTCTTATATAAAAGAGTTTATACTTAACAAATGATTTTATAAACAATAATTTTATATTACCATTTTTAAAAGATATCTCTCCAATGCTCCAATAGTTGTTAAAGGTTCCATTTTTAAACTTCTTCCAGTTCTATCTATCAAAGATGTCTCTCCAGGAGCACGTTCCAAACGAAACCGTAATCTTCTTGTTAGAATCTATAAATAAAAATTATATTTATCAAATTATGATTTAGTTTTCAAACAAAAAAAATTTTTTAAAACAACTTTCCATTAAGTTGATTTTACAAATATAACAAAACAATAAATTGTTTAAACTAATGTTTTGAGCTGCTTCTGTTTATTTTTTCTAGAATTTTCTTGATTTTTTTTCATAAATACTACAGAGTCCTAAAGAGAGTTAGAAAAAAATAAAAATAACTATTGAATTGGCTGAAATTATAAAGAATTTATTGTTTGATAGATATATTTTTATCTAAAATAATATATTTTTTCAAGTTGGATTTTACTTATAATAATGCAGCAAGGATATGCACTATATTTTGTTCCAAGTTTTTCCTGCATACATCATACACTACGTATAATAGTTCACATTTTATTGATAAGTTTTGATTTCAATAGAATATATATTATTTTACTGAAGTGCAAGAATGCAGTACTTTTCACACACACATGTATATGTAAATTAAGATTATGACAAAGTTTCATAATAATAATAATCACATGATCACTATTTCTTATGCTTGCTCTTAACTGTTATTAAAATAGGCAAAACTCTCTCCACGTATTGCCACTCAGTGCAAGCCAGAGTAATCAATGGATAAGTGGCAATACATATAGAGAGTTTTGGCTTTTGGGCATTCCATCATCAGATTTTCGATTGGATGGACGGTTGAAGAGTTGGAGTAGATTGAAGCCTGTCCATTAAAGTATGAAGATTGTCTATCTTAATATATATCTGAGCACTTATGATATATATGTGTGGGAGATGATAATCTGGACCAACTGATGATTGCTGGTTTGGCATGAAATATGTATATTGGTGATTATTTATCTTTTCAGCATATATATGTTTGGGTGTATCAGTGTTATTAGATAGAGTGGAGAGAGGTGGGACGTATGAAAGTCTGTGCTCATATACCCTATATATTACATATATAGACACAGGTATATAATAAGCCTGTGTTTCAGTTATTAATAATAATAATGTAATTATTAATAATAAATTGAGGAACATATATATATTTCCATTTCTTATAGTCATTTTCCAGTAAATTATAAGACCATAATGTTGTCAAAAACTTAATTAATGATTGATTAAGTGTATATATATATTTAAAAATATTTGCTCATTCACATTCATTAAACATAATAAAACTCACAGTACCATATCTTTTATTTTTTTAAAATAAAAGGAATAGTGATGTATTAGACTTTTACCACATTTAAACACATTCTGGATATCATTTTTCTTCTATAACTTTTTTTCTTCTACAGAAGTGCTATAGCAGTCCCATTACCAGTAGACTAATGTCTCTCTAAATGTTTTTACTCCATGACAACTACAAAATCTATATAATTACTCTGTTTGTTATTACCCATTTTAAATTCTCATTTACGTCCTCAAACTTGTAAGTTTTCTAATGCAATTCAAAAATGTTTTACAATTTTTCTGCCACTAATAAATTGTTATTTTTCATTTAATTACTTGAGAAAAATACTTTATGAATTTTCTTAAATTCTGTAAAACTTTTAGTTTTATGCTTAAAAAACATTTAATTACACAAAATATTGTACCACATCAAAATTCAGAAAGAATAGAAAAGGTAAATCATAAAATATGTTTTTGTGTAACCTGAATAAACATTATTAATAAATGTGATCTCATGTATTGTACTTTGAAATAAAAGACTGATTGTTGCTGTATCGTCAAAATTTATTAAATTTACGAATTTTAATTTTTCTATTTTTTATTTATTCACCTTTTTGTTTGTTTGTTTACATTTTTTTTGGATAACATATAATGGAAGTAGTGTATATTGAGACTATGTATATCACAGCTTTACTGCACTATCAATTTATATACATAAGTATTACTCCATTACAATAATACTGTTTAATGAGATGTCATTTTTATTAATTAAAAAATAATTTTTTGTTTTTTTAGAATATAGAGAATCTAGACATAAGATAGCAGACAAAGATTTAAAATTAATATAGCTGCTCTTATTGAATCTCACGGTTATTTTTGAAGAATAGATCATTAAAAGAGGCAAATTGCTGATATTCAATTTGCTGTGAAATTTAACTTCTATTCTTGAGGTTCCTAGATAAATAAGTCTAAGATTAATATTAAAAACTGTTTCTCACAATGGTAGCTATTCTTATTTTATCAGTGCTTATGTTCAATCTAATATTAGATTCAGGAGGTTAAGAGATTTCTGCATCAATATCATTAAGAGACCAGATTTTTCTTTTTAAACATATTGGCAAGAAAACTACGGTCTCAAATTACTAAAAAAAAACAGTACTGATTCAATGTATTAAATACTATTGAATTTTTACATCACATATGTATTGACTATCACAAACACTTACTTTGTTTAGATTGAGAAGAGAAAAAAAAAATCAGTTTTAAAATTAGCTAGTTAGTCTTTATAAAGTTAATTTATTTTATATAATAGGAGATGTTATTCCTGGCAAGAGAAAATACAGTTTTTAAAATGAAAATTAGTGTTAACAAGAATGTTTACTAGATCCAACTTTCTGTTCTATTTTTTATGACAACAGTTATTCAAACAATTTTTATAGGTGGCTTCATATAGATGATATCAGAATGTGATATAAATTTGAAGATTGAATTTTTAATCTGAACCAATGAAAAGCAAAACCATCTTGATTTCTCGATTTGATGCTATTTTTGCCAATTCAAAGGATGATTTACAGAATGTCCTTAAAACTTTGAAAGTAATTTTTATCAACTAAAAAATGTAAAAACAATTTAAACATTGATTTGGAAGTTGAGATAAACTACCAACTCCAATGTGCTTTTAAAATAAGTATATTATGGTATATAGGGCTATTATTCTGATAAATTTATTATGTGGGTCATGTCACTTGAACATCTTACTGTCATAATAAAAGTTTTGAGTTCTTCAGATTTATGAGATCATTGCTTTACAACAAATAGTTGCTAAAAATTTATATAGTAATATAATCTTCAATAACTTCTCTTCCTCTTTCCTGCTTTATTTTTGCTTTTCTAATATGTAACATATAATAACCACATCCCACTCTTTTGACACTTTGAATCAAAATATATTTATTAATATTATAGTTTCGATTGTTCCTAGCAGTCTTCGTCAGATCTTATTATCTACTAAACTGTCTTTAAAATGGTGGAGTAAAGACAGTTTAGTAGATAATAAGATCTGACGAAGACTGCTAGGAACAGTCGAAACTGTAATATTAATAAATATATTTTGCTTCAAAGTGTCAAAAGAGTGGAATGTGGTTATTATATGTTAAAAATTTATATATAATTAGAGGTATATAAAAAAAATTTAATATTGATTACCCACTATTTTAAAACATCTTTTTAAAAAATTCTTTATATAAGAAAAAAAAATAGCAGAATGTTCGTGTTAATTTGCAAATATAATTAGAATACTACTAATAATAAAAATAAGTTTTGATAAAAAGAATAAAATTTTTAATATAAAAACTAATGTTTGAAAATATTTTGTTTAATGTAACTAGTATGAACTCAATAAAGAATATGACATATCATTACGAAACTATAATAGTGGTGTATTTTTATTCCAAAATGAAGAGCCATGTCATTTTGTGCTTGTTCCTTCTTAAACATGATGCAAGTCAGTGCCTATGTTTCATATGTAAAGAAAGATGTCATTTCCTCTACAAAATCTAAACCTTACTATCCTGAAGTTGTTAGGAGAAAACTCAAATACAATATAGAATAAGTAATAGATGAAATGAAGCAATTATTAATAGGACTTCCAGAATCACATGGGAAAAAATAATCTCCCAATCTAGAAGCAGTCATCAATATATTAATGCCAATGTAAAAGCTTCAACTAACTTTCTATACGTTTATTTATTTTATTATTTCTTTTTAAAATTAATGTTGAATAAATAAACTATTAATTCATGATAAAAAAAATTGATAACATATTGCCAGACAAGGTGTAAATAGTCACCCCCACCACCATCACCTCACACCTAAAAAAAAAAAAAACCCTCAAGTTAACATTTCATTTTATCTAAAATTCAAACTACAATATTTAGTTACCAATTAAACATATAATAAAAGCTTATTTTCTGTAAAAAAAAAAAAAGTTACCATGTAAGTATCCCTCTGGAAAATAAAATCTTTGCAGATATCCAACTATGAGACAACTTATTAAATTTGGCCTTAAGCTGAACAGAACATTGAGATAGTCTTCTATTCTCTGCTATATTTAGACAATTCAATGAGCAAAACACTCAATAATTATTTAAATCGTCATTTTGTTTACTTAATACTGCCTTATGCATTTTATTTCTAAATAAAATAAAAAAATAAAAAGTAAGACTTATAAAAAAATAACTAACTCTAATGATAATTCAGCAATACATCACTTGCTGGCATCCATTGATTACTATGGCTTGTACTGAGTGGCACTACTGTATAGAAAGTTTTGCCTGTCATTTATTTATTCACATATTCATCTTAAAAAACCTTTAAAAAAACCCAAGCTGGACAAATTCCTATGCCCATTTAATGTATTCTTGTTATATTGCACATGAATGTAAATAGGCAGTTCACTGACATGTATTACAGCCAGTGAGATGATTTTATTGGCCTTTTACCCCTGAGTTTAAGACTAAAAAATAACAATCTTTCTTCTCAGTTGCTTGATAGTTCTTAAATGAAATATCACGAGTTTTTCTGAAGGCATAATGAATGTGTGGATGATTTTTTTATTTTTGTTAGATATTTACGAATATGACAGACAAGAGTAAATTATGGTCACTATGCTCAGGAAGCTATTCAGCTGCCAGACAAGATGAAAGTTGATGGCCAAAGATGAAGAGTGTTAAGAATCCCTTGATTACAGACGCAGACTGCCATAAGATGATAGCCTTTTAAAACAGGAAAAACTCATTATACGTACTGTCACACACAGCAAGATAGAGTAAGTAATGGATGCCAGAAAGCTTGTGCATAAAAATCCTCATCTAGTGCCTACTCATCCAATATCCCCAGACTAATTTCTGGCTTGTGGCCTTCGTCAGCTTGCTGTGTGTGGCAATACATATAGTGAGTTTTGCCTGTTTTAATAACAGTTATAAGCAAGCATAAGAAATGATGATCATGTGATGTTCATTGGCTTAAAACCAATCCTGCCTAGTAGGAAGGTGGTGGGTATGGTTATTAAAGAACCAAAGACACCAAAATTTATGGGTACTGAACTGAGTTCAGACCTATATGACTATATAAGCTAATGACCTTGGATTGAAAATATTAAAGTGTTTTTAATTTAAGACTCATAGTTTTGTAGTTAAGTGGAGATAAAAGGTGACTGCTAGTGGGTTGCATTAGATGCTAAGATCTAGTTGCAGTGCTCTCAGATCCAAGGCTCCTCATTGATGCGGACCACAAGCGAGAAACTAGTCTGGGGATATTGGATGAGTAGGCACTAGATGGGAATTTTATGCACAAGCCTTCTGGCATCCATTGATTACTCTAGCTTGCTGTGTGTGGCAATATGTATAGTGAGTTTTGCCTGTTTTAATAACAGTTATAAGCAAGCATAAGAAATGGTGATCATGTGATGATAACCTTTTATTTAGCAACCGAGAGATGACTTTCAAGTGATGAAAGATTACATAAATTTGGAAGAAGAACTGTATAATATTAAATGAGATGTTGTTGGAATCTGTGAAGAAAAAAAAATGAAGAGACAATTGCTTCAAAGTAGATTTGTACTTTACTATAAAAACACAAGTACTGAAATAATTTACCACTGTTTTAAATTGTAATATTTACACACCTGTTAACAATTTGATCTATAGCATGTGTGTGTATATATATATACACATGTTAGATCTCAGAATCCCTGGAATTATAAAAATATAATTTAGACATTTAATTTAATTAAGAGGTATTTAAATCATTTTAAAAATAAAAAATCTGAACAATCGAATTTAAGTAATAAATTATGATTCATCATATTAAAAATTCTACTAACATTAAAATAATATCACATCTAAATAATTTTGTTCATTTATACTATTAATAATTTGAACATACATTATAGTACGATTTGTCTTCACTAATTTTCTTGGGGGGGGGGGGGGGGTCCATCTTTTGATTAGAAATAACAGGGAATTCAATAATTTTTTATATACTACCTAACAATGATATTGATTTAAAACTATTTTATTTTTGCAGACTTTCTTTCAAATTGGAATAAATGTAAACCCTTTATACATTTTGTAAAAAAAAAATATTTTTTGTAAAGAGTTATAAGTATATGGTTAATGCAAGAGCAACAAATTGTCTGTACAACATATGAGTAGCATACAGATGTGTGCAGGTAGATAGTTGATATTATATCCATTATGGGTGTATTTATGTAATATACAGTATGTGTGTGTATATATATATACAATAATAATACTTTTAATATGATTTATTGAAGATTTAAATTATAATGATATATATTTTGTGTGTGTGTGTTTAAAATGTAATAATTAAAAAATATGTTGCTATGATTATATAAAATATAATTTATATATAATAGAACTGAATTTATATAATAATATAAAATTAGATAATATTTTAGTTATAACCCAGTATTTAATTTTTCAATTTAATGAAGACTGCTAAATAATCAAAATACAGATATTATTTAATAAAATTAAAACAGTGGAAAAATTAAGTATAAAAAAGGAGATAGTTTATTTAATACTGAATAAAAATGCAAAGTTGATAGAAAGTAGAGTACTATTTAAAATAGCACTCATATTTCAATATATTTATTTTGACATAGTTTTATGACAAATATATTAAAGCTGCTGTTAAAAGTTCAATTTTAAAAACTACTAATATTTGAAATTTAAAAATAAAAATATATAATTTGTATATCTTTATTGCTTTTTATAGTTTTTTATCAATAATAATTTATCTTTGTATTATGTCAATTGAAGTTATTGTGAAAAGTATAACTTGAATCAAATCAAAAAAATGTATTGTGGTGGACTAATATGAGAACTAATCAACTATTATCACATAAAAGATGAATTACACTTTATTTGAATTCTGGGCTTTATTATGAACCTAATATAAATTAAATATTTTTTATTATTTTTATAATAACCAGTTTTAAATACAAAAAGCTTTTATATTTTAAAATTGCTTCAGTTTCATCACAGGATCGACAAGATCTGACACAAGGAAAATGTAATAAGATAAAATAAATTTTATCATATATTTTCTCTATAGTTCTAAATATTCTAAAGTACCAATGTAAATGTAAAAATATCTTTTATATATTTGCAAAGAAATCAAGTCATGTATCACATGATTTAATTTAATAAGCTTGCATTACAAATGCTATATATAACGAGCATGCCAGTAGCTCTTAACAAACTTTTCACAATATCCCTATCCTCAGATCAATTTCCTGCTTCGGTCTGGGGATAGGGATATTCTGAAAAGTTTGTTAAGAGCTATTGGCATGCTCATTATATAACAATTGTAATACAAGCTTATTAAATTAAATCATGTGATATATGACTTGATTTCTTTGCAATTATTGTTTTGCTCTTAAGGCTTTGGTGATTTGTATATTGCTAAAGCTATTAATATATAGTGTATCTGAACTTAGTTCGGCCCCATAAGGCTATTTAAGTTAGAAGCTGGATTTGAAGACATATGGATGTCTGAAAATTTCACATTTTCTACTTAATAGTTAACCATTAAATAAAGTGCTGGGCTTGACCTGATATTTTAAATCTAATGCTTGAATATTTTAGCACTTCACTGACGAATACCAGAAGCATGAAACCGGTCTAGGAATAGGAATATTCTGAAAAGCTTATTAAGAGTTATTGGCAAGCTCATTATATAATATAATCTTTTATGTACAAACCAATATAAAAAATTATAGTTATCCTTAATAAATTAATCATTAAAGATGACTTATATGTCAATAAATAAGGAAATTCCACTTAAGAATTTTTGGTGGTATTTTAATTTTAACTACCATAATTACTCTGACTATAAAATTGAATTAAGATTAAACCACTAAAAAAAAAAAACAATATTTCTATCATTAATTGTTACACTGATTATAATGAAAACATCAATACATACTAAAAACATAGTCATTCACACCCATATATTTTATCAATTGCAAATTTTGATTTAAAATAATCAATTATTTTCTTTTTATTCAAGCAAAACTGAAAAGTAATATAATAAATATATTTTATTAACTTAGAATAAAATCAAGATTGCATATAGACTAGATCTGTGCTTTATTAGATAATTAAAATAGCTAACCATGACTCATTTATGATTTTAAGATACAAATCATTTTAATGTTATTTTTTCCTTAAAATAATAATCTGAGTACTAATAGAATACATACCAAATTATCAATAGTCAAAATGTGGATTTATTCACTCCATCAGATCACAATTAATACGCCTCATGAAACAATTCTTATATATGTGATAATAGTTTATAACTTTAAACACAATGTAACAATGAAAATAGTGTCTTTCAATTTTACCTTTTAATAAAAAACTAAGCTTTATATTATATGATAAAAATATATTTATTGCTAAGTAATATAATAAAAAAAATATTTATCAATTTAATAATTATGATAGATCTCCATACCTGTAAACCATATCCTGAACCAGGAGTATCATATAAATAAACTGGAAGTTTCTCTATAGATTCTAACACAGCTACTAATTTTCTTACAAGAGCTACAGATGGAGGCAAAGTTCTATAAAATATAAAGAAAAAAATTAATCGGGATTATGCCTATGTATATACATTTATATATATACATATGTGACAGTTATAATATATATATAACAAAATGCTAGAATTAACCTAAATTCTTTACAGTGTAAAATTATATTTTAATATCTGATATAGTTTAGTTTCCTAAAAAAAAAATATATAAATTTTAAAAAAATATAAAACTACAAAAAAAATAAAAAAAAAAATTTTTAAAAAAAAAAAAAAAAAAAAAATTTTTTTAAAAAAAAAAGGAGGGGAAATTTTTTTTTTTTTAAATAAAAAAAATTGGTAATCATCTGAAATCTGGGCACGGCTGCTTGATGGCGTTGTTTATATGTCAAAACACATAAAAGTGACGTTTCTGCGGCCAGCCTTACAGCTAATATAACATTTATATTGTTTTACCCATTAAGCAGGCTGCTTTACATGACATTGCACAAAAATATTACGGCCTGTTTTGTGCTTCGAAACTATTTATGCGTATTTGTTCTATTCATAGCTGATTATCATATTGTTTGAAAGTGTTTTAATTGCAAATCGGTATAACTTTTCAAATCTCCATAATAGAGTAATGTCATTTATATTTAAATAATGTTGTTAATTACTAATAATTGTCATATGGTCGCCACCCTTCCCTAAAAAAAATATTAATATGTAAAAAATTAGCAAGGGCATGTACGAACATGCTTCGACAAAGCTCACGCGCTAAGTCACGTTTCAGCGTGGAAAATATACGAGACCAATAAAATGTCCGAGAAGAACGTGCAATTTTTAAACTTTTCAGAATTGCAGAGTACAGAAAGTGAGACTGTGTCCTTTTTTCAGGCACATAATGTCCTCCCAAATACCAGACTGTTTTTATTACAGCAATAAAATAATAAATAAAAATAAGTTCAAAAAGTCCAAAGTTTGTGTTTGTTTTTTTTTATTTCATTACAAACTGACAAGTATTTGGATTATCTTTTTTCAGCGGGGTTAAAATAAATTACTATTTTTGTTTACTTTTTGTTAATAATAACAAAGTATGAAACCCCCCAAAAAAGCAGTTTGTTGTAGAAGCCCAAAAAAAAAAGGCTAATTCAAACGAAATATAAATAAAAGTAAAAAGTGAAAAAAAGTTGTTAAAAAAAAATATATATTGACTTTTTGTTACAATTATTTATCCGAGGGTGGGGGTTTCAAAACAATTTTTTACCCATCAAAAACACAAAAGTTACTTTTGATTTAATAAGAAGAAAAACAATTTAGTTAACCAAAAAAAAAAAAGGTAGAACAAAGTCGAAACAAGTCCCAAATAATTGTATTATGTTTTTTCGGCGGGTTAAAACAAGTTTTTTCATCATGAAACAGTCAAAAGTTTTAAAATTAGAAAAATAAACACAAAGTTAAATTACCAAAATTTGTTGAATAAAGAAAATTGTCAGGTTAAGAAACAACGAATACGAATATAAAAATTTGTTTAATAAAAAAGAAATCATGTTATAAATTAAATAAAAATTTGTTTAATCAAAAAAAAAATCATATTATATAAAAATGTTGCGGCCCGGTAACGTTACATTTGATTGATTTTGCATGGCATCAATGCCAAATTATTTAACTTCTTTTGGTTTAATCATCTAATAATAACCAAATGCCAATTTAAGTATCTATATTTTCAATAAAATGACAGATAATCATTAAAAAAAAAACTTTTAAGACATATATGGAGTAATGCAATAATAATAAATTTTATTAATTGAAATTCTCTAAAATGACATTTTAAGTAAAATGTAGAATAAGGGTATATTTTTAAGATTTATAATAATATCAACAAATTCAATTGTTTAAATTCAACTAATACAATTAATTAATTGTTGTTTATGATTATATATTATGTAAAATCAGCATAATGGAAAAACTTTAAAATTTTGTTTGAAAACTATATAATTTAATACTTAAATAATCAACATTCAAATCACCAATCACGATGTTAAGATATTTCAGCAACGCCTTCTGTGAATAAATATAAATTCTGAACTTCAAACAGCTAAACTTAAAAAGATATCCATTTTAATATCTATAAAAATGAATAATATAACAAAATAATCCATAACCTCAGCATACAATATAGATTAACAACATATTTATTATTACTCAGGAAACATTATACACAAATTTCATCTGCATAAAATCCTAAGCAATAGACTACTAGATTATTTTTGGCCCTGTATAAGTTAATGCCAGAGTGGTAAAATCTAGATCTTATGGTATAGAATTGCGACTCAGTTCTATCATTTCCCTTGATCAAATTTTTTATTAATTCTTGAGCCACAGACCATTCAATTACTTTTTTTATTAAAAGATATTGTTTTGCACAAACATAAGTGAAAGCCACCTGCTATTACATCAAGGGTATCCCAAAAGTTACTTAGTGTTAAGATTTAATTCTCATAAAATGTTTAATGGATCTAAAAAATATATAACATAAAAAAAACATTTGAATCCATAAGAATAGTGATTTTATCTTTTTACCTAAAATTTTCTTCATATGAAAAGAAAATCAATAAAATGACATCTTTTTTTTTTTTTGTATTTTCTTATTTTATATAGTTTACATTATAGTACAATAATGATTTTCTATTATATGTATGTGTTCCTTACCCTTCATCTTCACTCCTATCCCTGAAGGCATTTTTAAATATATTAATTCTGTCAGCTCTTGTTTCATCATCTTCATTCTAAAGTATATAATTTCATACTATAGTGGATTTAATATACTCTTCCAATATAATATTACATATATTATACAAATAAAACAACAGACATGCTTAAGACATTAAATATTCATATGTATTATTTGTAATCTACTATTGTGAATGCAGTAACCAAAATTCATATAATAATGAAAGAATAATAACTTTATCAAAACTGTAAACTTTATTATTTACACTTTTTTTCTTTTTAATGAATAACGTCAATTTACAATTTTTATATTACAATTAATAATAAACATTTCTTGCTTCAATATTATTGTTGTTATAGTAGTATATTCCAATGCTCGTCCAGGTTAATATATTCCCTATTAAAATCAAACAAGAAAAAATAATTTACAATTGACATTTCACCACATATTGAAATTTATTTCAAATTTCAGTTGGCACAATATAAATAAATATCCATCAAACTTTCATTCTTTTTATTTTTTTACATAAAATAATTACAATATTTCTGACAAATATTTATTTTTCTTACTTTTATTTAGTTAAATACTAATATTGGATTTTGTGAACATTAAAACTATATAAGTGGTAGATATTTTAAAAATATAAATGTTGTGCGGAAGGACCTGAAGAAAAAAAATTGAGATAACTAGAGTAGCACATAGAAAACTATTTAAATATTAGTATCATTTTCCAAGATTGACTATATATCAATACTGTTATGATCAGGATTTGAAATCATTAGAGTAAGCAAATATTGAAAACAAATATATGAAATATAATATAAAAAATATTAAAAAAATAAATATAGATATAGACTGGTTATGGAAAAAAGATTGAATAAAGTATAAAAAAAATTTATTGTGGGGATAAAAGTACACATAATATTGTAAATATTGCTTTAGGTTTTCAAGAGTTTGTAATTTAAAAGAAGATAAATACAAGATATTTTAATATATCTAAAGAAGACTGTTAGCCAATTGAAATTGTTATAAATTAAATAAAGCATTATGAAAAGTGCAATTAAGATAAGTTGTGAGTTTTTTTAAATAAAGAAAAATAATTGTATTTTAATTCAAGTTAAATATATGCTCAGACTAAAACTGATGTAAATTCAGTAGTGGTAAATTTAGTAGTGGTTAAATTGAGACTAACTTATAAAAATTTATGAAGAAGTGAAACAAGAAAGGAATAAGGAACTGATATCTTAAAAGGGATGATGGTGGGAAACAAATCAAAATTGTAGAAAAGAAAAGAAACATAAATAATAATTTTTTTTAAAAAAGATGGACATTTTTTCCAAAGAAAATTTTGAAAATGCTACAATAGAGACAATAAATTATATATATAAAGCCTTAAATTTATTACAGCAAGATAAATAAAATAATAGAAAAAGATAATAATGAAAAAAGTGAATTCTGTAAAAAATAGAAATATCAATAGAAATGTTAATAATGAGCTATCGTGAAATAAATAATGTTAGGAGAAAATGATTAGAAGTGGAAAATGGAAAAATAGAATAATAATAGCAACAACAAAAAAGATAAATTTGATTTAATTTATAGAATAAAAAAGTTTGAATGAAAAAAACAGAGACTCGGGAATGAACTAGAAATTCAAGATAAAAATGCAAAATATTAATAACGAAAGTAGATGCATCAAAAAGTTGAAAGAATATATTAATATATTACATGATAAAAATAATAAAACCTTTATTTTAAATGAAAAAGAAAGTTATGTAAACAAAGATAAAATAGATTGTCTGCTAAAGAAAAATTAACTTGTAGAAGCATTAAGTAAAATAAAAGTTGATGAGGCATAGAGAATTTATGAGATTCTGAATGAAATATTAAAAAGACTTAGAGAGAAGAGAATTGTTTGATATTTGCAATTGTAATTTTTGACTTAGAAGAATGACTAATACATTATCTCAATCATTCATATTAATAAAGTACTGCTACATGTTTTAAATAGATTGGTTTCAAATAGACATTTCACAATAGTTTGGATTCAAGAAAGGCAGAGGGACAAGAGATGCAAATGAAATAATCAGAACCATTGATGATATATATATATATTGTAGCTATTGTCATAGCAATGCCAAAGTTACGTTGCGAGTATATTTTGTAAAATAACATGTGTGCTTGCTTACACACAAATATACATGTAAAATGGCAATAGATAAATGAGGAATAAAATATTCACACACAGAAAATGCTTATGTGAATAAAGACTTTATTTATTCGAAAAATATGGGCTGATATATTCATTTAATCCCAAAAAGTTATAAAGCAAAAAGGTTTTGTATGTAAAATAATAATATGCGAAAGGACATAAGTGGCATTCTCTCTCTCTCTATGCTCTTGTTTGAAGAAGTAGAAGAGGAAAAGAATTAACTATTAAGTTAAAAATTAAACCACTAAACACCATATGATCACCATTCTTTATTCTTACACAAGCTGTTTACATAGAAGCAAACTTCTCCATACAGTAGCACTACTCAGTGCAAGCCAGAGTAATCAATGGATGCAGGAAGGTTTATGCCTAAAATCCCTATTTAGTGTCCATTCATCCAATATTCTCAAATTAATTTCTAGCTTGGGTTTTCATCAGTGAGGAGCCTTGGATCTAAGAGCCCTGTACCTAGATCTTAAGATCTAATGTAACTCTCCAACAACCACCTTTTACCTTATTAGCTAACTATAAAGTTTTTTTTGAGTCCAAAGCACACAAATCTTCCTGCATCCATTAAGTAGTCTAGCTTGCACTGAGTGGCGTTATTGTATGGAGAGTTTTGTCACTGTGTAAACAGCGTGTGTAAGCATAAAGAATGTGATAATGTGATGTTTAGTGATTTAATACCAATCCTACCCAATAGGATTATGGTACTGGTTATAAAAGAACCAAAGTCACCAAAAAGTATGGATGCTGAACTGAGTTCAGATTTATACAACTACACAGGCTAATGAGCTTGAATTGAAAACATTATTGTATTTTTGTTTTGGACTCAAAGCTTTATAGTCAGCTAATAGGATAAAAGTTGGCTGCTGGAGGGTTGCTTTAGATCCCAAGGCCTAGGTACAGTGCTCTCAGATCCAAGGCTCCTCACTGATGAAAACCACAGGCTAGAAACTAGTCTGGGGATACTGGATGAGTAGGCACTAGATGGGGATTCTATTACAAACCTTCCTGCATCTATTGATTACTCTGACTTGCACTGAGTGGCACTACTGTATGGAGTTTTACCTATTTTGTTTGTGTTGTATTTGAGTGAAATGGAAAGAGCAATAGAAAGATTAGGAAGAGGGATAGAGATACCGTTAATAGGTAGTAAGGGAGTATATATTTTGTCAGGTCTTTTTTTTGCAGATGATATATTTTTGTGTGCAGAAAAAAGAGAAGATATGGAAGTTATGTTGAGGACATGTGCAAGGGTGGGTAAAGAGATGGGGATTAAATTTAGTGAAGAAAAATCAAATATAATGATGGTTAATACTGGGGAAAGAGAAGATGTAGAATTTTTATTGGGAGATATTAAGTTAAGTGTGGTGAATAGATATAGTTATTTGGGAATTATTTTAAGTAAGAAAAATTATTTGGATGAATGGGAGAAAAAAATTGATAAATGAAGCAAAGAAAGGGATTGATAAAGAAATTAACAGTGTTTTCATATAATAAATATGATGTAGCTAGAATTATATGGAAAGGAGTTGCAGTAGCAGGGTTAACATATGGTAATGATGTATTACATGTTGAAACAGTAGGGTCTGTTTTGCAGATCTTCGTTTCACCTTTTCTCACCTATTTCCTACCTCATACCTTAGTTTGAACCCCAATCTATCGTAGTGTGTCTGCAATACGCTTATATACCGAAAATCCCGCTTAATTTTAAACCATGAGTACAATGCTCGTATTATATATATAATTCATTCCCAAATAAAATAAATATTATGGATTGTGTACATGTTCACATAATTTTGATTTATTAAAAAGTAGGTTATATAAGTTGTAATTGTGCACACACTATGGTATGCATTTTAAAACATATCAAATTATAAATTGTTAAAGTTATTTTGTTTGAATCTATTTACAAATATATTACCGTCGTAATGTATTTTGATTTAAAATAAAACTCATTTAGTAAATATTCGTTTAGTAAATAGATTCAAATATTGCAAATTAAAAGTAAAATAATTTTCGTTTAATTTAATAAAAGTCATTCCAAATATTTCTTTAAAATAAATAAGGGACAATAGTTTAATTAGCTAATATTATATAAGTTTTATCTAAAAACAGCAGATGTCCACTTAAGGTTTTCTTTAATTAATAAAAGTAATTTTTAATTAAATCTAGTTTGTAATCCGAATGTCGACAGGGAAATTAACAAAAGAAATTAATTAATGTTGAATTCCTTTAGACATTGGGATAGATTTAATTACAGCTGATAAGTCCGATATATTTTTGTAATGCTCCAGGGCAGTTCTATTGTTAACGTCTACTATAAAAAGAATGGTTTTCTTTTGTTCTCCAGTTTGTATTCTAATGTTTCTAAGAGAAATCATTCTGAGTTCTATTCTAATAATTTGCTAACCTTGACATGACAGAGTAGAGGTGTTAAGATGGCTATGTCCCCTCGGAATAGCCAGCCGCTGCTCCAGACCATCGGAAGTTATCACACGGACCCCGGAACTGCTGCTGCTGCTGCCAAAAATATGAACATTTCCAGATTTTGCTGTTAAATTATATAAAAACCTGCCGACCATCAATCTACCTAAATGCTTCTCCAGAGGTAACTCTAAATTAACCCAAGAGCTCTTGTGATAACTAACATGCTATAGCTATTTAAAATTGTTTTTCTTATATCTCACATAACTTCATTATGTATTTCTTTAACATGTTTAAATATACTCAACATTTTGCTCTCTATCCTTGGGTTAATATTTTCTATTTATAAAGCTTTCTTTTATTTTATTATGATAATGTGTCAGAATCGTCTTTGACCGAGTGAACTATTCCCTTTATTGAAAGTAAGACGCCGCTATTAAGGCATATGTTAAATTTATAATTTTCCAATTTTATTATCTTGCAAATCACTCGTTCGAGGGCGATTCTTTTCTTTAATATAATATAATCACATAGTTTAAAATCTACATGTTATTGATTTTAATCTACCATGAGAGTATGTGCGAGGTCAGTGATTTAAATGTGTCCCCAAATGCATGATTGCGTATATAAATCTATACTTACTTTTCAAACCCGCAAACATGCATTTTCCTATTTTAATTACCGTGTTCTACTTTAATTATAAAGTTCATCATTGACGTCGAGAATGTGCGGACCCTTTTAAATGAATTTTGGGGAATTTGATTGGGCATTTCTCTTAATCCAAGTAAAACCCATTTAGTATGTTTTTATATACACTAGTCTCGTATTGCTGGTAAATGAATTGGTTGTTGAGACCGCTTTGTTTTATTTTCCAAGGATTCTTTACAAGGCAAAGTCCGTTCTTTTCGCTTATTGCAAGTTTCCAGGAAGAGGGTGTCCCAAATGACACCACTGGGAATTAAACGCAATCGTCACACAGTCGCTAAGTTTCGGCTGTTCATAAAATACTTTCCTACGGGTTAGCGGCGAGATGCCCTCCGTAATTATTCCGGATCTTCAATATTGTTTTATTTTATATTTATTTTACAAAGCATCCGTGACTTAAACGTGTCACACCCTCCAACTTTAATAAATTCATTATCAGCAATACTGACCTCCCAATGCAACTCTATTATTATTATTCTCAAATAAATGCTTTGATCACATTCCCACTTTGTTGCTTAGTAAGCTTTTGTCCGTGCTATTCCCGAAATCAATAAATATTTTATAACACTTAATTTCAAATATTTTCTTAAACTTGTATAATTACTCAAAGCACCTCGCACATGTTCCTATCTCTTCAAGCACATTATCGTAATGCTATTAACCCGAGGAATAGAATATATCACCTTGCTTGAAAACCCTTTTTTTTTTATTTATTGGAATATAATGCCAACAATTATTTAATATGCGTCCCTGTCTCATATAAGCAGACAGTGGCGTTATATATATAATTTATATAAATAAATTGTGTGAAATTATTTAAAACTAAATTTGATATCTTATTTTATTGATTCCTATCACTGTCTCGGTCTATATATATATATTTTTTCTGCATTTCTTTTGTAAATCCATAGACGTTAATTAGCCACCCAAACTTCTTTTAGTATAGAGTCTTTTGTTTCTCCCTGACCACCAGGCACCGGTCAAAGGTCATACTAGTAGTGGCATCAGATGCGTGGTCACGTAGATGGCGCTGTGAAATTTGGGCTTTAGATTCGAACTTAGTATATCTAGAAGGCAACCCCTCCTAGAATGTTCAGTTTCGTGTCTGGGGTTTGAATTCTGCAGTGTGTTAGCGAGATAGACGATTCTGACTGTTACATAGTAAATTTTTTTTTTCCGGGTCCATGGCTTGCCCAAACGTGGAGCCTCGAATATTTAAACACCCACATCCCTGTAGCTTAATTTTAGTATTTTATTCGTATTTAATCACTCAAATCCTTTATATTTTTGATATATATAATATTTTTCAAACTCTAAATTATCTATATAGTTTATTTGCGTTTATATTCATATATTTTGTTTGACTCGGGCATTCAATTACTTATTCTATATAATCAGAAACTTGTCCAAACTTGCTATAGTGCGATACGAGCCATCTATATTTATCTGTATTTATTGTTTCATTTAAGTCATGCTATATACGCATGGCGTGAATTACTTAAATATTGTCCCAAGTGAATATTGTGACAATCTATGAATAGTTCAAATATTGTATTTTTCTATCAAAATAAAGTTTTATCGGCTCAACACACAAGATAGCATAATAATAATTTTGTACGGTAATGACCTAGATATAATAGGCTATCGTATGGAATTCAGAAATGTAAAAATAAAAAAAAATTTTGTAAAAAAAAAAAAAAAAAAATGTTAATGTTTTAACGAGTGCCCGTAGTTAAATGGAATACAGTAATTTAAAATTAATTTTGGGAAGCTAACAGTCTATGGATCCTTTTTAACTGGTGACATGGCGCCCAAGGGTAATTTCATTAAACGGAGTTACTTCTAAAATAAATTTTGTCACCAGGATCAATTCTTTTGTATGAAATTTTTTTTTAACATGTATAAATTTTTCTTAGACCAAATAATGAGACGTGAATCGGATCAATAATTATAATGTCAATAATATATATGTTTGCAAATCTTAAATAAGAGGGAACGAAATAATTATACCCGGATCTAGCGAATGTTTATATATATAAATAAAGTTGCTCGAGTTTAAAAATATATTTTAGCAAAACAATTTGACAGGTAGAATTTAAGAGATTTTTATATATACGGGCAGTTAAAAATATATATGTTGGCAGCAGATTTAAGCGAGAAATTTTAGCAGTAGTAAGAGGGCAGTAATTGGGGTTTTAGTGATAAATGTAAAAGCAGCAATTGGGCCAACAGAACCGAGAGGGAGATAGCCTATTAGCCATTAATAAAATTTGAAGTCAAACGTAATAATCGCAGAGAATCAAACAAGGAAAAATAATAAGAGTATTTTTTTTTACCGTATTAGTTTTAATAAGCTCAACGTAAAACAGTTTAAAAATTTTCTTTATCAGTGCTATACATTGTGTTTAAGAGTACACCTATTCGTTAAAAAAAAAAAATTTTTTTTTTAGGATATATTAATATAGTTAGCAATAAAATAAAAGGGAAAAAAATCATCATCGATCACGGTAACATCCAAGGCCATGGATAATACGGACAACAACCACGATGATCAAGAACCGGAGCCATCCGGATTTCTTGAATCTCCTCCAAAAAGTATGAGAACTGTCCAGCAAACGAGCAAGGAAGATTCCAATCTGGATTATCTGGTGGAATTATATAAGAGAAGCGAAGAGAGGGCAAGAAAGCAGGAAGAGGAAGCCCAAAGAAAAGAGACGGAGTATAAAATGTTTACCAGGATGCTCCTCGACGAATTGGCACAAGTGAGAGAGGGACATAGGGCTCTCCAACGGAAACTGGAAGAATACTGCTCAGGAAATCGAAAAAAAATGAGTGAATGCCGAGATCAAACTGAGCCAAAATTAATACAATACCTGGACAACGAAGTCCTGATAGCGAAAACAGAACCTGACGATACAAACAGTATCAACGAGGCAGTGGACCTAAACCAAAGATGTCAGACCTCTAACGATGATCTACCACCTCCTCAAGCGCATAGTAGTGGGATAGATACAACCCACAGGACCTTAATTCCAGACTTCGGGGTTCAAACCCAACTTGCTAAGATATTAACTGTTAAAATATTTCGAGGAGAAATAGGAGAAAACCCCCACCCAAACCTGGAATAGCCTGCGGGATTTCTTTCAATTTTATAAAACGGATCCGCGTGAACAGACTGCTATCGCTAGCCATTATTTATATGGCTATGCAAAAGATTGGTGGGGCATGTTGGCGAAAAAACCAAACAACTTTGCGAATTACGGTAGCCTGTTACTAAGATATTATTGGAGTGAGGATCGGCAGAGCGAAATTCTAAATACCATTTGCCAGGAGAAGTATGGAGTGATCAAGGAAACACACACGCAATTTTTCATTCGCCAGGTCAATTGCCTTCGATCACTTAGCATGTTTGCGTTTTCTGACACTCATGTTATTCGTACCGTTCAACAGAATATGTCGTTACTTATACAACAGCTGATGGCGGGCAGCAGAATCAAAGAGGTGGAGGAAATGGCCGAATTCTTAACCACTCTGGATTTCTGTCCCTGGGCCAAAGAACCGCCAGACAAGGTAAAGAGACCTGATAATCCGAGATTGCAGTCATCAAATTATAAAAGCAGTTATTACCCACCAGACCCAGAATTATAGTAGTTTTTTTTAAAAAAAAGAAATGAACATGTCACAGGATAATATAAAAAGGAGATCAGATATAAACAGTGTTAAACTATTAGTTTTTTAAAATAAAATTTTGTTGAAAGGGGGGGGGGTAATAAAAAAATGTTCGCTAGATGGTAGATTTATTAATATGATCCGGGTATATAATTCAGTTTCGTTTCTTCATTATATTTATATCCTGTACATTATGGGTTATCTTGTAAATTTTGTTTATGCAGGCTTCATAGGTGGACATCTGTTGTAAGATCTTTTTTTTTTAACAATTTTTTTTTTGTTCCGTCACTAAGGGAATGTGAAACAGTAGGGTTTGCTTTGCAGATCTTCGTTTCACCTTTTCTCACCTATTTCCTACCTCATACCTCAGTTTGAACCCCAATCTATCGTAGTGTATCTGCAATACGATTATATACCGAAAATCCTGCCTAATTTTAAACCACGAGTACAATGCTCATATTATATATGGATTGCGTACATGTTCACATAATTTTGATTTATTAAAAAGTAGGTTATATAAGTTGTAATTGTGTACACACTATGGTATGAATTTTAAAACATATCAAATCATAAATTGTTAAAGTTATTTTGTTTGAATCTATTTACAAATATATTACCGTCGTAATGTATTTTGATTTAAAATAAAACTCATTTAGTAAATATTCGTTTAGTAAATAGATTCAAATATTGCAAATTAAAAGTAAAATAATTTTCGTTTAATTTAATAAAAGTCATTCCAAATATTTCTTTAAAATAAATGAGGGACAATAGTTTAATTAGCTAATATTATATAAGTTTTATCTAAAAACAGCAGATGTCCACTTAAGGTTTTCTTTAATTAATAAAAGTAATTTTTAATTAAATCTAGTTTGTAATCCGAATGTCGACAGGAAAATTAACAAAAGAAATTAATTAATGTTGAATTCCTTTAGACATTGGGATAAATTTAATTACAGCTGATAAGTCCGATATACTTTTGTAATGCTCCAGGGCAGTTCTATTGTTAACGTCTACTAAAAAAAGAATGGTTTTCTTTTGTTCTCCAGTTTGTATTCTAATGTTTCTAAGAAAAATCATTCCGAGTTCTATTCTAATAATTTGCTAACCTTGACATGACAGAGTAGAGGCGTTAAGATGGCTATGTCCCCTCGGAATAGCCAGCCGCTGCTCCAGACCATCGGAAGTTATCACACGGACCCCGGAACTGCTGCTGCTGCTGCCAAAAATATGAACATTTCCAGATTTTGCTGTTAAATTATATAAAAACCTGCCGACCATCAATCTACCTAAATGCTTCTCCAGAGGTAACCCTAAATTAACCCAAGAGATCTTGTGATAACTAAGATGCTATAGCTATTTAAAATTGTTTTTCTTATATCTCACATAACTTCATTATGTATTTCTTTAACGTGTTTAAATATACTCAACATTTTGCTCTCTATCCTTGGGTTAATATTTCCTATTTATACAGCTTTCTTTTATTTTATTATGATAATGTGTCAGAATCGTCTTTGACTGAGTGAACTATTCCGTTTATTGAAAGTAAGACGCCACTATTAAGGCATATGTTAAATTTATAATTTTCCAATTTTATTATCTTGCAAATCACTCGTTCGAGGGCGATTCTTTTCTTTAATATAATATAATCACATAGTTTAAAATCTACATGTTATTGATTTTAATCTACCATGAAAGTATGTGCGAGGTCAGTGATTTAAATGTGTCCCAAAATGCATGATTGCGTATATAAATCTATACTTACTTTTCAAACCCGCAAACATGCATTTTCCTATTTTAATTACCGTGTTCTACTTTAATTATAAAGTTCATCATTGACGTCGAGAATGTGCGGACCCTTTTAAATGAATTTCGGGGAATTTGATTGGTAATTTCTCTTAATCCGAGTAAAACCCATTTAGTATGTTTTTATATACACTAGTCTCGTATTGCTGGTAAATGAATTGGTTGTTGAGACCGCTTTGTTTTATTTTCCAAGGATTCTTTACAGGGCAAAGTCCTTTCTTTTCGCTTATTGCAAGTTTCCAGGCAGAGGGTGTCCCAAATGACACCCCTGGGAATTAAACGCAATCGTCACACAGTCGCTAAGTTTCGGCTGTTCATAAAATACTTTCTTACGGGTTAGCGGCGAGATGCCCTCCGTAATTATTCCGGATCTTCAATATTGTTTTATTTTATATTTATTTTACAAAGCATCCGTGACTTAAACGTGTCACACCCTCCAACTTTAATAAATTCATTATCAACAATACTGACCTCCCAATGCAACTCTATTATTATTATTCTCAAATAAATGCTTTGATCACATTCCCACTTTGTTGCTTAGTAAGCTTTTGTCCGTGCTATTCTCGAAATCAATAAATATTTTATAACACTTAATTTCAAATATTTTCTTAAACTTGTATAATTACCCAAAGCACCTCCACATGTTCCTATCTCTTCAAGCACATTATCGTAATGCTATTAACCCGAGGAATAGAATATATCACCTTGCTTGAAAACCCTTTTTTTTTTATTTATTGGAATATAATGCCAACAATTATTTAATACGCGTCCCTGTCTCATATAAGCAGACAGTGGCGTTATATATATAATTTATATAAATAAATTGTGTGAAATTATTTAAAACTTAATTTGATATCTTATTTTATTGATTCCTATCACTGTCTCGGTCTATATATATATTTTCTGCATTTCTTTTGTAAATCCATAGACGTTAATTAGCCACCCAAACTTCTTTTAGTATAGAGTCTTTTGTTTCTCCCTGACCACCAGGCACCGGTCAAAGGTCATACTAGTAGTGGCATCAGATGCGTGGTCACGTAGATGGCGCTGTGAAATTTGGGCTTTAGATTCGAACTTAGTATATCTAGAAGGCAACCCCTCCTAGAATGTTCAGTTTCGTGTCTGGGGTTTGAATTCTGCAGTGTGTTAGCGAGATAGACGATTCTGACTGTTACAATGTTAGTAAAAAGATATTAGAGATTACTTAGAAAAAGCTCAAAGGGAAGTATGAAGACATGCATTGGATGAAGAAGTATGGACAGCAAGGGAGGCAATTCAAGGAGAAATGGGATGGTCAAGTTTTCATATGAGAGATGCAAAAAGTAAAATGAAAATGTTTGGTAGAATGCAGTTTATGGACAATAAAAGAATAGCTAAAATAGTATTTAATTGGGTTATGAGTAAAGGGCAGGTAACAAGATGGGTGAGAAAGGTAATGCGGTATGCAAAAGATTTGGATAAAGAATTTATATCAGTATATTTGTACAAAAGATGGGATAATTGTGTTAAGAGGATTATTGAGTGTTATAGTAGTAAGGAATGGGATAAAAGAATAAATTTATTAATAAAGACTAGGGAGTTAGAGAAATAGTATGGAGAGTAAAAAGAGTTTAAATATATATAGAAATAAACAAAATATTAGGTGTGAATTAATATATGATAATAGTAAGGAAAGTAGTTTATTGCTTAAGGCTCGAACCGGGATCTTTAGCTACAAAAGAATATACATGTAAATGGAAAAATATGGGTGATTTATTTTGTAAATTATGTAAGGAAGGAATAGAAAATATTAGGCATTTGTTAATTGAATGTAAATATTTGAAAACAGAAAGGGTACATATAATGAAGTTGTGGAAAAATAAATATGAAAAGAGTGATTATACAGAAAGTGAATTATTGGTTTTTATGCTGGGTTGGGGAAAAGATAAGTGGGATTTAGATATAAAGGTTATAGAGTTGACAAAGATTATGTTGTGGAAATGGGATAGAGCAGATTATGGGTAAATTTAGAGTGGGGAATGTAAAATGAAGTGGCTAACAGGTTTATCTGGGCATAATTGCTGAGATATTCTTGACTTCGTTTAAGGAGTAAGCCATAATACATCACATCACATCACATCTGTGTAAGTTAAAGATTATACATGAAGTGTCAATTTTTAATTATTTTGATTTATTAAAAGTTATGAAAATACTCATTATATTCGGATATTCTTTAAAAATGGAGCACTAGACCAAATCATGGAGCACATCTGCTCTTATCCTTGGTGCATTTGTCCAGTGTTTTCCCTGTCAACTACTAGAAGCTGCTAGAGAGGAAATGAAACAGAATCTTGAAAATAAATTGCCAAGAAGGTTATGTGAAATTCTATTCAATGTTTGGGTGATAATAATTAAACGAGGAAAGATATTCAAAGGAAGAAGAAAGACTTTCAAGACAAAACGGTAAGACCGTTTAAAAGGGAGAAGCTTTACAGTTTTATATTGATTTTGAATATTCAAATTGAATAAATAAATAAAAATACTGAACTATAAAAAAATATAGAATTAAAACGGAAATTTGAGATTGTCAAATAAGACATTTTATTCATGAAAGAATGAGAATAATAAAATCTTTAAATTTGAATTATTTGTGGAACGAACTATATTATAATTCATTGAGAATATAAATGAAACTAGTTCAATGAAAGTTGCATTGAAATAAATAATAATTGCTTTTTCATAACCATATGTAAGAAGTTATAATAAATAGTTAGAGCTATAAAAGATTTGAACTTCTGTCCTGATATCTAACTTGAGAAGTATTCAAGATGGAATTTACAAATAATACTCTATTGATTTATTTTATTTTTTATTAATAAATTATTTTATTATTCATTAATTTGTCCGAATGTTATTTTTATGCATATACTAAAGCAAGTATTGAATATAATGCTTTTTTATTTTCTAAAAATACAAAGAGTTAATTATATTTAATTAGCATTACTGTCATAATACATTTTGTTTTACATAACACATGCTAATAATTATACAGCATTAGTGCCACTCATATGACTCACAGAAAGAAGTCCTCCCCCTAGCTTTAAGAACATGCTCCTGATGTGCGAAGTTTGAAATTTATGGTTGTAGAAGCAAATGGTTGTTAATGATGATTATTTCCTTAAACTAATTATACCAAAAGTATCATTTGCTTCTAAGTATTGCTAATCTGCAGCACCAGTTGGCTGATCTGCACATAGTTACCATTACAATATATAAATTTATTTAAATGCACATTGATTACGTAAGTAATATTCATTAAGGCTGTAGCTTCAAGCACATGCGTATAAAATGCGATAGTAGGGACCTCTACAAGTCTTAAACCACAAGCTTCAGCTTCACCTATTTAAATAGAAAATAGGTTGAAGTAAAGAAGGAGTTCCCCTCTTTTCTTCCAAAGAGTAAGCTTGTGGTTTAAGACCTGTAGAGATCCCTACTATCGCATTTTATACGCATGTGCTTGAGGCTACAGCCTTAATGAATATTACTTACGTAATCAATGTGCGTTTAAATAAATTTATAATTAGAACTTTAAATTATCGTAATAGATTTCTCACTATAAAATCTTTCTATTGACTCGTTGTAAATCAAAAGATTTCACGAGTATTAATGTGTAATAAGAAATGTGGACTTAATTAGTGAAGTATTGAATAGCTTCACACTCTCAGATCAAACCGCTTCAGCTTCACCTATTTAAATAGAAAGTAGGTTGAAGTAAAGAAGGGGTTCCCCTCTTATCTTCCAAAGACTAAGCTTGTGGTTTAAGACCTGTAGAGGTCCCTACTATCGCATTTTATACGCATGTGCTTGAGGCTACAGCCTTAATGAACATTACAATATATATAAAAGTGAGGGATAAGAAATTAATATCTACTTTAATAATCATATATTGAAAAAGAAGAATATTGAGTTGAATGAAAGATGTACAAATATGTATTATATATGAATCATAAAAATAAACAATGTGTCTTTGTCTATTTGGTCTTATTATAGAACAAATCAATATAGAAAAAGACATAAGGTAGAGATGTTGTCTTGTTCCATTTTGTTTAATAAATACTTAGATAAGTTGTTAAATAAATAATGTTTTGATAAGGATGGGATTACCAATATGCATGATTAGCTGAAATGGAACAACTGGTAGATAATAAAGCTTTAGAATGTTTGGGATAAAATAAATGCTAATAAAACTATATAAAAAAATATAGAGAAAAAAAAAAAGATTAAAAATGAGCATGGGACAAAAATTATAAAGCAATTTAATGCTTTTAAATATTTGAGAAGTTGGATAATTAAGGATAGAAATGGTCATAAAGACATTAGAATTAGAATATAAATGGCTAAACGTAAGTAGAATATCATTATAATGGACCATTAAATTGATATCTAATTCCTATCAAATGAAGTACTAAACTTTACCTGAATTGAACTTTCCAATTTTCAGAAAATTCCGTAAAAAAATTTTAAAAATCCCATATCATACAGATATAACATCTACTTGTTCATTATAATCATGTAGGCAGTGATATTAAATAATGTAAAATTAAAATCAAAGACTGCTATTTAAATTTTCAAAAATAAATCATACATAGAAAAATGTGGTAAAACTCTGCCCTTCAATCAAATTTGAACTGAATAATTTTAATTTGTTATTTAGAAGGAGTAACATATAACAATAATAATTTCAAAAAAACCAATATTTATTTAGGATTTAAATCAAAAAATAAAAGACCACCAATTCTTCCAAAATATTGTAAATTAATTCAAGAAACAAGCAAATAATTTTTGAATTATTTAATTTTTTAAAATAAATTTGATGTAAACATTTCTTAGAGACCAACCTAAATACAATTACTACTAATGAATATACTAGTCACTTAGTGATCTAGAAAAATAAACATCATATAAAGAATGTACCTATTGTTGGTAGCCAAAGTATTTTACTATATATATATAAACACTAATTTAGAGACAATTTATGAAAATTATTGAATTAGATTGAAAAGGAAATGTTAAAACAAGTCATACATTTTTAAAACATAATATATAGTGTGTTAAAAAAAATATATATATTCAGTTAAATGAAAAATTAATTAAAAAATTTGACTTTTTCCATTTCTTCAGAATTTTCATATCCACACTAGTGAAATTTATATTTACTTCAAAGACAATATAGCAAACACCAACACATGTACACATATTTTACTTTTGTATATGTTCACATATATAAATACATGATTACATTTTAAACATGAAAGCTAACAAATAACTTATTATTGATTTTCCATTATGGAATTGATTACTGATCTCACCCATATGTAGTAACCCTTTGTAGATAGTTACAAATTAAAAAGCAGGGCAATAATAAAGAGAGTAGGTTGGAAGATAGAGAAAGATTAATTTAATTTAGGTTATAGCACTGAAATGTATCAATACATTCTCATGTGTTGGGGGACGGTGTTGAAAAAAACTGAATATATATATTTGGAAGGTATAGCTTTCAGTTGTTTTATTTCTCTTTGAGTAAGAATAAAAATCCAACTATTATAGTTAAGTAATAGTCAGTTAATTTTAAAAAGTATTCTAATTGTATTTAAGAAAAGTAAAAAGGACTAAAAGTTATTATTTTAAAAAAAAATTAGTAAAGTTAGTTTTTAAATAAGAAAGTTAAATAAATGTTTAATATTAAATATGATCTGTTTTAAAAGAAAAATTCAAATTTATATATATATTGTCTTTTGGAAAAGGGGGAGATGGTTTATAAACAAACAAAAAAAATACTGTAATTAAATGGATTAAAAAATTTAAAAAAAAATGTCATTAAAAGATTGATTAATCAAAAAATAAAATAATTTTGAAAATAAACAATTTGAGATTAAGAAAAAACATATTTTGAAAAGCATTTTTCAAAAAACAGTAACAATGAAATTATAAAAGTGGCTTAAATAATTAATTTAGGTCAGAACATGCGTGAACACAAAAAAATTAGACATCTTTATAAAGTAAGTACAATGCATTTTTTTAAAGCAACCTTATACAGTCAGGTTAACTTCAATTCATCAAGCCATATTTTCTGTCCATCAACAGACATTACTATAAGCACTTACATAATATTGGTATAACTAGTTTAATATATATCATATGTGCTATATGTAAGATCTTAAATTGTAAATCAACATTGGTTTAATTATGACTATTATCATAACATTGTATTTTTATGTTTCAATTTTATTTTTTTGTCTTCTAAGGATTGTATATTTCTTTTGAATGAAGTGTAGTAATGTATAGGTTTTCTTATGAAAATTATTTTTTGAAATGCTCATAATAAAAACATTGACCAGGCATGGGAATGGGGAGATATCTCTATTTTAGTTTAAATTGATGAGAGATGAAATATAATGGAAATATAAACCATTGATTGACAGATCGATGCTACTACATTTTATTTAAAAATTGACACATTTTGTTAGTGCTTAAAATAAACTATTATGTTTTTAAACACAGACTATAATCTAAATTCCCATTCCTGCATTGCATCGATTGGATAATTTAGATTAGTTAAATTGTGCAATATTGCGTTTGATTCTAGTGCATCTGCAAGTTAGAGCTGAGTGCTCAATGGGGTTATTAACATCTAAAGAATAAAGATTCGAACCTGGGTTTCTAGACATTTATCAGGATCGTCATGAAATGGCACTTTTAGAAATCTGTAGTTAATTCTACCTGTCCAAACAAATAAAAAATACCAGTGAGCTCAGGTCTTTTAAACAGTATTTAATAATGTATATGTACTGATATATTATATATATATGGTAGATGTATGTATCCACATGAACAGAAAATATTACTGATGCTAGGCAAATATATCAGCCAGAAGTTCACTAACTGATAAAGCCTTTAGTATGTTCATCACCAATCTTTCGATTGAAGATAACTGACAAATCCTGTTATAATATATGTATATCAATTAAAAAAATTATTAATTGTAAAATTTATTGCTTACACTTTGACCAAGAAACCTGAGAAGTGCACGAACAAGACCACTGCTATACATTTCATAAGATGAAACAGCTCTTTCTTCTTTAAGTAAAAACGTTAATTCTTCTAAGGCAGTCTTTATTTCTTCTATCCAACCTAATTCATCATATGACCTTTCAGACTTTTATAAAAAATAAAATAAAAAACGCAAATAAATCAATAAAAATGTTTTTAAAAAATTTATAAATTAAAGGATTATCTATAAATACACAGACACACACATATATGAGAATAAATAATGGAAGTTTCATAAACCTGCATCATAATCAATGTTTGATTACTAAAACTACTTTATAACATTGATTACATCATTGGTTTGAGATTTAATAGTACAAAAGCAGTCAAGGAAACTTCTATTATTTATTACCGTTTATATAATAATGCAGTGAGTAATTTATTTCATTAACATATACATATATCTACACACAATCCACAAGTTAAATAATTTAATTCTTTACTCTATATATATATGTACACACATATATGCACAAAAAATGATACATAAATGGGAGGAGAGTTACATTTTGACTATATAAAGTATAATAATAACAGTTATAAAAGATGAGAAAAGTCAAGTTAATTCAAAAAATTAACAGAGGCAGATAACAGCCATATTTCAACTCCAAGAAACAAACAAAAAGGATTAAAAAGACAACTATTTTAGTACTATGAGTACACAAATCAATCTGTGCATCATGATTAAACATACTGGTTCATTTTTATGTTTAATATTTTGCAGGCTATCTTTTAATTTCTTCTGCAAAAAAAAACTTTCCTTTTGAAATACTTAAATATCATATCTAAGTATAGTTCTAGAATATATTCCATTCTCTGTCATATCTTTTCAATGGAAACAATCAATCTTGTAGTTCTTTAAAATGTCTTTAACATAATCCTTATAATTTAAACAAGATCTACTCTCCATGAAAACCATCATAAAATAGACTTTTAGAAAGTCTTGAATAGTTCTGTCACTTACATATCCAATCCAATGATGGTGCAATTTTACAATAGTGGATTCTACTGCATCACAACCATCAAGTTGAAGTATTGATTGGTTTTATAATCTTATTATATTTTTTAAATTTTGTGGAGCATCCTTAAATGAATTGTGATGCATTGATAGGGTGTCCAAGCCTCACTTCCATATAAGAAATTAGATAAAGTAATAGCTCTACATACAGTTAGTTGCAGTTGTTATTTCCCTGTGATGAAATACCTTATCCATTAACTGTTAAAAACAGCAACAGCACATTGGAATCTATGCTATTTCTTAACGTCTCAAATCCAACTTTCTGATTATAGAACTATCCAAGATACTTAAATTGGTTTATATATTCAAGTTGATAACAATGCAAAATGTTAAATACATTTGGGAAGATCATCTTTTGAATGAGCAAAAATGGCACAACTATTAGTAAATTGTAAATCCAGAATCTAAGACCATTAAGTTCTTTTATCATTTTTAATTGATTCAAACTAAAAATTTCACCATCAAATCTGTATTGCATCTTGATCCCTATTTCATTAAAGACTATCTTCAAATATTTCTGAAGACCAATCTCATAAAAATAGGGAACAATATCTGAGTAAGTATACACTATCCTTCTTTAACATCTCTTTTCATTTCAAATGCTTCAATTTTCAAAGTAATATGTTTACTCTCATTCCATCATAAAGAAGCTGTATAATATCAATAAATTTTGGTGGACAACCAATTAATTTCAAACAATGCCAGAGATTTATTCAATAGTGTTGATGTCTTGATTAAATTACTAAAAGCAATATATAAATTATTCTTTTGCTCCCAACATTCTGACTGACAATAAAAACTCTTTTCTATAGACCTTCTGATTCTCTTAAACCACAATAAGTCCCTGGTAACCATTCATCTATGATTGGAGCAAACAATTCAATCCTTAAAAATACTTTTACTATAATGGAGAAAAACAATATTCTATATATATGGTGATAATAAAAAAATACCTGCCATTTCCAATTCTCTTAAAATTCGTAATCTTTCATCAGTATTTAAGTAATTTACCATATTAAAGAGTACCCAAATCTCAAATTAAATTATTTAAGAAAGAATAAAACTTTAATCATTAAAAATTACAACAAATAATAATTATAAAACAAAGTAAATACTACTAATTCTCTATTTTAATCTATTCTTTGTGAATACGTGTGTGAGTGTAACGTGAACATGTATTGGAATGAAAACATTTTTATAAATTCAACTATACACATTGCAACAATACCTTTTGAAATCCTCTTTAAAGTTATCTCCAACACCCTTCTAAACATTCATTAGTGAGCATAAGTACCAATTATGGATCTACTTTTTGAATATTAAATTTAAAACCTTTAAAAACTATTTAATATTCATTTAATATCATAGCTGGTATTGAAATCTAAAATATTAAACAAGCCTCTACAGAATAATGATTTTTCAATTAATCCTCAAAGAAAAACAGTAAAGAAGAAATGTTATTAACAAAGCTTGTTAAGTATCACATGGTAAGAGCTTGGAATTTCCTATCCTTGTTCTACTTGCTAGCCATAATCAGTCAGAAAATCATTTATTACCTAATAATTGAATGGTTATCTAGATTGAGTTAAATATCGGAAGAAAATAAAATAAAATAAAATCTGCTGTAACAAAAAAATTTTCTAGGTTTCATCTAGATTAAATTTGAACCTGAAATAATGGTTATTCAAATCCAGCCATTGTAAATATATAACCGTAAATAAAGTCTGTATATTTTTTTATTTGTTCAAGTATCTAGCCTTATTTTCAAATGTTTTCCAAATCATTCTAAATTCAATTACTTTTCTAATCACATCAAAAACTTTCTTATATTTTGTGAAGGTTTATTCTTTACTTATTAACTCTAATAAATTTTTGTAGCTCTCAGACCAAAAGGTGTTTATTTGTCAGCATGACTGAGTAATTTGTTGTTAGTTTAACAATCTGAATAGTTTGACAGATGACTAATAAGTATATATATAAACAATAAAAATGAAATTCATCATCATATGACAATTCAATATCTAGTAAATAATACAGTTAATAATTATTAATTCCAGTTAATTATAATTGAAAAACTTAAAAATTACAAATAAATAAAAAAATTATAAAAATGAAGAAAGATGAAGACTTTTAGATTATTCAAATTAAGTGAATATCAGACATAAATTTTAAAAGAAATTACTCATTATTATTGCTGTTATTTATTATTATAAGAAAATAAAACTGTTATTAGCTTACTCTTTTCTGATTGTTTGTCTGTTTTTGGCAGGCATATTCGAGGGCGGAAACTATATTACATAATTTAGCAATGGCTCCTCTTGGAGTAGCCTGTGCAGCCTTAAAATAATGATTATAGATTTCTTTTGCTCTAGATTTCACCTACAAAAATAAATACGACGGAATATTATTATTTTGAAACATAAATATAATTTATAAAATAAAAATAAACTCCAAATCCTTTTTCTTATGCTTATTTTATTACTAAACTGTCCAAATATTTTGATTGAACTAAATATTTATCATTAGTCTACATTAAAAAAATATATCTACATTAGCAATGAATCACAATCATCTAATAATCATGTGTATACATAAGTTAGAATATTGCTAAAGATGTTAATTCCAAAAGAAAAAAGAATAAACTGCTTCTTAAATTATATACAAAATATAAATAAAGATGAAGTTTTACAAATATATTTAGAAAAAACGGATTTTTTTTTTTAAATATTAAATTTCCAAAAAAAAAAAATAATAGATAAAAAAAACAATAATGAAAAGTAAAGTTTATAATATTATTAGTAAATAAAAATATAAAACTGGTTTCTAATATAAATTTAGCCATAAAAATACGTTAGAAATAATCCAAGAATTATCAGCAGCAGCAGTCACTCTCAAATAAATAAGGTCATTTCAACACCAGAGAAAATAGATAAATAAAGAAACGATTCTATGGACGTGTTTTGCAATGGCTGCACAAACTAATCTGTGGAACCACGAATATATCCAAATATAAAAATTACTGATCATTTTTCTGTTTGATATTTTGCAATGCTGCTTTTTAACTCCTTCTATAGCAAACTTTTCTTTCTGAAATACTTCCAACACTATGTCTATCTGTAGATCTCCAATGTATTCTATTCTCTATCATATCTAACCTATAAAAACAGTCAACATTGCACTTTTTTAGAATATCTTTGAGATAATTCTGATAACTTAAGTGGGGTCAACATAAAAACCATGCTTAAGGTTTGTCATAAAACATTCTATTAGAAAATCTTGTTTTAATCTTTGTTTCACATGCCCAATTTAACAAAGATGTGATTCAACTATAATAGACTCCACATTATCACATCCAGCAAGTTGAAAAAATATTGATTGGTCTTACGATCTTGCCATTATATTTTAAATTTTTTTTTAGAGGATTTTTAAATGAAACTTTTCTAATGCCATTACGTTGCATTGAAAGAACATCCAAACCTCACCCCGATACAATAAATTAAGTAAATTAGCCATTCTATATAGGGCTAATTTAGTTGCAGTAATTTCTCTATAATGAAATACCCCTTTTTTTTTTCTCATGTGTCATAGCATCAGCTAGGAAGCGAACCCACTAACCCGGGACAACTGCTTGTAAAGCAGCTGTCACTGACCTCTCAACCACCAACGTTTGACAAATACCCTATTTTTTAATATGTTAAAAGCAGCAATGACATGTTAGCATTTGTGTTGCATACCAACATCTAAACCCATCTTTCTACTGCTAAAACTACTAAGATATTTAAATTAGCTTACATTCTCAATTATAGGCTAACTTGGGACAAAAAATATCTAGTTTTCTTTTTGCTTCTTTATGGTAAATTATACTTTGGATTGCAATATATTTTTGATTGGTTTAGCAGAATTAAATGTCCAATCTTTATAAACATTTAAATGAGCTTTTATGCGACATGTATTGCGGTATGAAAAGTAATTCTTCATACATAATAGAATTAAACCGTCCAACTAATGTGTAAATAAATCATGAAAATTGACATTAGTTTCCTGAGTTATACAAAAGACAAGCTATCAATATTGTGCATTAGCAGTTGATTAGTAAAGGCAATTAATTATTTTTGCTTTTTATCCATTTTTCTGCTTCAATAATCTCATTTTCTGAAAATATAATATTATCAAGTGATTGAGGGCAAAGAGAAAGGTAGAAAATTTAAAACGACCTAAAATTTACATCTAGGTTAATTTGTTCAATGCAAATAAGCTGCACGTAATTATATAAAAAGTTTTAATAGCATAATTAAAAGTATTTATTGAATAGATATACTGAATGCAGTCATTCCTGTCTAAGTTTGATAGAAATCAGTAGTAAGACTCTATATTACCATTTAAAATTCAATGATTAGTCAATGCTCATCAAGATCAATTTTGGGATGGAAATTTTAAAAAATCCCCATTTTAATCATATACACTTTTTTTACATATCTTAAATTCAATATTCACTTCTTTTAAGCTTATATTATAAAAAGAAGAAAAAAAGAGAATATTATTCATTTGTGTTTCCATTAATAGTTTTGATGTTATTTCTCATTTTAAATCCACTTGATATAGAAAAATAAATAAAGAGTAAACAGATATTTTCTTGTAATTCAAAATTTGTAAAATTTTCGTTTGTGTGTACATGTAAATAGTACATTTTTGGTTGCAGTATAAATATAGTGGGAGACATATACATATAAAAACAATCAAATAATATTAAATATATATATAACCTTTTGTTTCATAGCTTCAATTTTTGAACGGAAACGTCGACCTCTTTTACCAGTCCAACCAGCAGAAAATTCAGGGCCAAGTGAAGTTTCAGCCGTAAAAGAATGTTTAGTACCTCGATTAGATTCAAAAATAAAACCAGGCAAGTCTTCTCGTAAAATAGTGGCTTGCTAAGAATTAATAAAATACACATTAAATAGTTCATATTAATTTTCTAAATACAACTTTTCATTCATAAAACAATACTAAGAGAAAGGATAAATAGATATAAATTTAATATTTATGAGATAAAAAAATTAATGTCATAGAATGGTTTCATAAATGCAAAAAATTGATAGAAAAACTGACTTATAATATTTAATTTAAAACGAATTTGTAATATGCAATATTTCTTTTTAAAAATACTCTCTTAAATATATAAAAAAAATTAGGCTAGATTTTCATGTCTTTTTTTTTTTAACTTACACAAATAATTTAATAAATATATGTATAGTAAATAAATGATTAATCACTTCACATAGTATAAAATTAAATTTGCAATTTAAATCAAAATAAATCCCATGCCTTGATATGATATTTTGTTCTACAAAATTAGATTCTTCAAATGCACTGGAGTTTAATATCAGAAACACAATAAGTATAGTTAAATAGTGATATATAGTGAATTAAATATACAAAAAATTAATAAAGATTATGATTTTTTTAAAACATGTTTTAAAATCTACAAAATAAATTAAATAATAAGGCAGCAGAAACTTAATTACATTAAGAAACCCATTTTTATCCATAAAAGCAGCTGTTACCATCACCACATAAAATGTTTTTTCTTATTCAGTGAATATTATTGATTAATATGTATCAATGGGTAATTTTATCAAGGTCTTCAAGGCTTAAGTTTTCAATCACTTGTAAGTATTTAATTTTTTTTTTTCAATTATTGATTAAAATTTAAGGATATAAAAAAATGATTTTTGATAGTAATAATTATGCTATTTTCAGAGTCAAAACTCTCCATACAGAAGTGCCACCAGAACAAGCCAGAATAATCAAAGGATGCAGGAACGTTTGTGCATAAAATCCTTATCTAATGCCTATTTATCCAACTTCCCCAGGCTAGTTTCTAGCTTGTGGCTTTCATCAGTGAGGAGCCTTGGATCTGAAAGCACTGCACCTAAACCTTAAGATCTAATGCAACCTTCCAGCAGCCATCTTTTACCTTCTTAGCTAACTATAAAACTTTGGTCCAAAATGAAAACACAATAATGTTTTCAATTCAAGATCATTAGCTTGTATAGCCATAGAGATCTGAGCACAGTTCAGCAGCCATACTTTTTGGTGTCTTTAGTTCTTTAATAACCGCAGCTATCATGATCCTATTGGGCAGGATTGATATTAAACCACTAAAAATCACATGATTACCATTCTTTATGCTTACACAAGCTGTTTTCACAGAGGCAAAACTTTACATACAGTAGCATCATTCAATGTAAGCCAGAGTAATCAACGGACACAGGAAGATTTGTGCATAAAATCCCTATCTAGTGTCTACTCATCCAATATCCCCAGATTAGTCTCTAGCTTGTGGCTTTCATCAGTGAGAAGCCTTGGATCTAAGAGCACTGCACCTAGATATTAGGATGCAATGCAACCCTCCGGCACCCACCTTTTATCTTCTTAGCAAACTATAAAACTTGAGTCCAAAATCAAAACACAATATTTTCAATTCAAGCTCATTACCTTGAATTCAGATCTATATGACTATACAAGCTAACAAGCTTAAATTGAAAATATTATTGTCTTTTCATTTTGTACACAAAGCTTTATCATTCACTAAGAAGGTAAAAAGTGGCTGCTGGAGGGTTGCATTAGATCCTAACGTCTAGGTGCAGTGCTCTAAGATCCAAGGCTCCTCAATGATGAAAGCCATAAGCTAGAAACTACTCTGGGGATATTGAATGAGTAGGCATTGGGAGGAATTTTATGCACAAACCTTCCTGCATCTATTGATTACTCTGGCTTGCACTGAGTGGTGCTACTGTATGGAGAATTTTGCCTCTGTAAAATCAGCTTGCATAAGTATAAAAAATGGTGATCATGTGATAATAATTATGGTATTGAAAAAAAAAGTTATAGGCAGAGTAAATTTATACTGTTAGCTTGTAGGCATTTCTGGCAGTTCACCTATGCATAGTGTAACGATACAAGTGAGAAAAAGGGCTGTGCTTTAGGTTCGGGTGCTAATTTTCAATTACAGGAATTTGGATGTTGAGACTCTCTTTGAACTTTATTAAATGAGACTACTAACTATAAAATCTGTAAAATTATTAGTAAATATTAATCAAAAATAAGGTTCTACAAAAACATAGATTCTACAATAACATATATCTGAAGTCAAAGGGTAATTTTATTCACTTCAAACATAATGAAAAATAATAAATGATAAATAATCTCAGGACTTAAAAATAATAATAATAATGTGACTGTGAATTGATGTGTGATGAGTGGATAAATAAAATAATACGAACACTGATCAAGAGAAAAATCATCCGATTTTATTTACATCGCTAGTAAATAATATTAACAAGCAAAAGGGCATTAAGAGTTTAAACGGCTCTGATCAACTTATATCATTCAATCACGAAGCTGTTACAAATAGTTAAAAATAAATGTTGCTACATTAAAGCTTTTATGAAATTCGAATAAATCTTTGGATAAGTACAACTGACAAAAGGATATTATAATCCCAAGCATTTAAGTTATATATAATTATCTAATTATCTAAATATTCATGCATGTACTGTATGTGCACATTAATATAGAAATAAAATATTATTATTAAAATTATTCTACCTGGCCACCTAAACCTATTATCTCCAAAATGCATAATAAAACAATATATAAGTAAACTTTTATTATTTCTAAAAAAAAATTTTTTTTTAAAGTTCTTTATTCTAAACCCCATAATCAGTGAAGATTAACAAGCTTAATGGAATGAATTTTCTCCAGGCAGAAATTTCTTCATCCTAAATCAATTTGTCTCTATAATTTGTATGATGATGCAATTTTCAAGAAAAGTTCTATTTGATTTCTTATGTAAGTAAACAACTCTTCTCAAGGAATTCTGGTATAGTGATGATAAAATGGTTTATTTTATAATGAAATAAATTTCTTATCTTGCAGTTTCTTAAAACTGAAATTCATGACATATAAACTTATTATTGGAATTCTAAAATAACTTATAATTAAAATTCTTCTGGAAAAAATGATGAAGAAATTTATAAATACGTGTATAACGATAGTCATCAAACATAGGCAAAAATGGAAAAGGATCAAAGACATTTGACCTCTTTTCTACTTCTGTTAGCAAGGCATTCTGTTATTCAAATACCAACCGTTTCTATGGAAATATGTCTGATGTTATCAATTGCAAGTAAATTAAAATATATATGTGCTCTGCGCACAGATAATGAAGCTATTAATTGTATGTGAAATTATCTAAATTTACCACCAAGCACTTTCGGGACAGTTTATAGTCCCATATTCATGGCGACTTGTATTTGATTAATCTCGAAAATGGTCCATGTAACATCTGCATATGAATTTGCATATAATTTGCATTGATATTAGTTATTAATCAAATACAAGTCGCCATGAATATGGGACTATAAACTGTCCCGAAAGCGCTTGGCGGTAAATTTAGATAATTTCACATACAATTAATAGCTTCATTATCTGTGCGCAGAGCACATATATATTTTAATTTATTAAAATGCTAATGAAGTAAAACCTTAACTATTTCAATTGCAAGTAAATAAATTTTATTGTATATTATCTTCTTCTGCTGCCCCTTCTTGCCTTGTGATTTCACATAACATTGTTATAGGGATTCTAGAATAGGTTAATTAATGATGCTTTTATATAATTTTTGTATATTCATACACATTTAAAATTGGTGTTTTAGAATTTTCGGAGATTAATAAAATATAAATCATTTAATCTTTATAAAATAAATATAATAAGCTTTTCGTATTTAGGTTTTTACTTAATAATCTTACCTCAACTTACATGCACGGCTAATATCATTCAACCTTTATTAATTAAAGTTTAAACTATAACAAGTTTTTCTTTTTCAAATATTTATTTATAGTTTGGAATGGTTTTTTTTAAAATAAACATTCTGGAAAAAAATTATAAATCTTTTAATTAACACATACACAACAAAATATACATAATTAATTAACAAATAAGTTGCTTCTCGTAAAGCAAAACAGATACAAATGTAAACTTTTTTTTTAATATATAGGCTTAAGAATGGGTATATTATTATAATAAAATAAAAAAAATGAAATGATTTATTGTTTGCAAATTATAAGAAGTTTGAATCATGAAAATGGCAGGGCTAGGCCGATTCCCTGGAACTTAAGCTCCAAAGCCTATTATTTTATCATGCATTAAATTATTGATGATACTATCAAATTAATTAGTGTTTTTCAATTAAAAAATAATGATAATAAAGGCAGAGACATTTATCAATGTCAAATAAACAGAATTTCTACATATTTGACATCTATGTCAAAATAAAACAAATCATTGGAAAAGAAAAAGCAGATCTAATTTATCATTTAAATATACACAATTTGATTTGAATAGAAGAAAAAAAAAGTTTTTAACATATGTGATAAAATTCTTAGTTTCATAATGAAAAATCAATTGGTGGTAGTGCAATTACGCACATAATATTGATGTTACTTTAGTTGCATTTATAAACTTTCAAAACTATCAAAGCTACTATTATTTCTAGCTCTCTTTATAAAATTCCAAACACCTGATTGTATAAAATCTAACAAATTATTAAAATTACTATTGTTTCTGATTTTTCATAAAAAGTAATATGTTTGGTCATCAAAATAATGCTTTAATGGAAGCTCTTTTAAATGACCATTTATTATCGACATCAAAATATGAGTTTCACTACATAATGTTTCTCAATAGCTTGTAGCATTTATTGAAAAACAATTATAATTTCCTGGAAACCTTTTGGTATAATGATTCACAATAGCATTTTTAGAACACAAACATTATTGTAGATTACAGGTAAACAGGTTAATTATGTATCAAATATTTCTCTATTCCTGACTTAAAACCATTTATCAAATCTTATACCTCACCACTAATTTTAACTTTTTTGAATATACATAAAAGATTTTTTAAAAAAAAAAAAAATTCATTTCTAATAAATGTATTAAAAAGTACAACCCAAAAGTAGTTCTTGCTCTATAACAAATACTAATTGAGAAGTATTTTTTAAAAATTCTTGATACTTTGAAGTCTTTAATATTATTATTTATAATTAACTTAATATTTTTTTAATACATATCTATAAAAGAAACTATGCATTAGTTAACAATGCCTAAATGGTTGGCATAAATTCTAATTGCCTTTTTCCAAGTAATACCAATAGCGGAGGTAAGATATAACATTTACTTTTCTCATCCAAAAATATTAAAATAAAATCAATATTAAAGATTTATTTACTTGCTGTCCATCTGAATTGTGAATAATAATTTCACCATCTTTTTTACATGTAAGAGACCAATTCCCAATAACTAAACGTGTTGAACCAGGTGAAGATAGAATAGGTTGACTAGAAGTACCAGGTTTAACTTGACTACGTGCACGCTGCAGTTTTTCTAAAAATTCTCCACGATTTTCTATAAAATTTAAATTTAAATAAATACATATGTATGAACAGAATTTTATTTTTAAAAAAATAATAATTTATTATATATATATTAATAGTAGAAACAAGTCACTTTATTCTTTTTTAATTATTCATATTAGTTGGTCATTCATTTAAAGATAAAAATACTACTGATTATAACCAATCTACACAAGTAATTCTGCAATTCATAAAGCTTAATTACAAATCATCTCTATTTGTATTATATGTAAAAAAATCCAATAGTTTTTTCATTGGATCTAAATTAGATTGGATAATAAAGAATTAGTCTTGTAAATAATAATTAAAAGTAATTATGTGATTGTGAAACTAAAAGAGCAAACATCAATACTTTTACAGATATTTAGATTTTTATAATACTCCTTCCCTTAATATTCATAAAACTGATGATTATTTTTGAAAAATGCTTATTCAGTTTTTAACAGAATAATAGCTATGAATATGAGAGCAAGAAGTCTCTCGAAAGCGCTCTGCTAAAATAGTATTTTATATTTGCTTTCGATTATATAACTAGCTTCATTATCTGTGCATATAGCACATATATATATACTATGATTCTAAGTGAACATTAGTAGTGAAAAGACTGTGTTTACTTAACTTTTAATTCTTATCAAGAAACGTGGTGTTCAATCTAAGCAATTACTGAAAGGAATGAGGATTAACCCAATATTATTAAAGGAAGTAAAAAAAATTATAATACATAAAAAGGTTTGGCAGAAGTACAGAAATCTACAATATATAGCAAGATTTTTACATAGCTTATAAAATGGGTTAAAGGATCAATGATATGTCTTCAGATAAATTACAATTGAAAAACTACCATACTGGTAACAATCTAAGATTCCTCTAATAGTAATTTGCTTCCTAAAAATACCAAAATATATCTTGTCTCACTTAGGCTAATATATTCTAATGAAATGCCATTACATTTTTGGTATCTTAAACCCAAATAGAAAAAACACTTCTTTAGCAAATATAAATATATCACCATTTTTTATTACTTTGATGATCAGAATATTAGAACAATTCATAACACATTGAACGGATCAATATATTTTCTACTAAAAGATCCAGCTTTTAATCAAATTGATTAAAAAATTTAAAATCAACCAATTCAAAAGTTTTTGTTTTTTTTTAATTGAAATTTTTTTAATATTTTATGAGGTATCAATCTCAACTTACACTCCCTCAGATTACTAGGGAACATAAAAATATCACAAGACCTGTGATTATAAAATTATTAGCATATTTATTTTTGTTCTCGAGTGGAAACTAACAAAATATTAAATGCTACAAATTAAAAAAAATGTTGCTAATGATTTTATTTATTGGTGAGCTGGATTTAAACATAAAACTAACTACTAGTATATCTTGAAATTTTAAACGAAAGCAATAAAAATAGAAGAAACTGAGTTTCCAAGTGAGATCTACATTTATTCACTGATATAGATGACAGAGACAATCAGGAAAATTTTTCAAGGCTTATATCTAGCAATTAGTATAACATTATCCACAAAAGCAAGTTCCAATAATTCTCTTCTAAGAAACGCAATGATACCGGAAATAAGATTTATGATTTTTATCAGAAATTAATTAATATAAAAAGAAAATAAATCAGGAGAAAAGGGAAAGATCTCCGAGCAACATATTATATTCATTAAAAGTTTAGGATAAGTCTTGAGAAAATTTTTTATTACAGTGTGATCAACTTTCAATAAGAATACTTAGTACACCACATACATATATAGAAGAGATCTCCAGATTGAAAAAAATCATTTACTTTGCTAACTTCTGGAGACTAATTTGATCTAAAGTCTTTAGAAAAAATTTTAACAAATATATTTCCAAATGATCTTGCTGCTATCAATTGACTATAAAATGATTGTCAATCAAAAAAATTATTGCTTTTTAATATGAGTTACATTAACACGTTCCTAGGTTAATTTGAAATTATAATTTCATGGATTTATATACATTTGATGTAATGTTTAAAAGACTAATACTATTAATGCCTGCTAGATTGCAATTTGCTTCAATAGATCGGTAAAAACAGCTAACTTCTGGGGATTAACTTCATCTAAAGTTTCTAGAAAAAGTTTTAACAAATATATCTTGCTATCAACTGATTATAGAATATCATAAAAATTATTGCTTTTTAATATGAGTTAAATTAATTTGTTCCTCATTTAAGTTAATATAGATTCAGTAAATGATTTGAAATTATACATTTCATGGATTATATATACTTGATGTAATGTTTAAAAGATTAACACTATTGATGCATGTTACATTGTAATTTGCTTCAATAGATCTTAAAAGGGATTAACAATAGGTAAAATGGCTTTGGACACTGAAACCAGCTCCGAGACAAAGACATCTCTTTATATAGATTTAAAATACAATAATTCTAAAACACATCTATCTGATTGCCAGGAAGATCATTTTTAAGGCTCAATGTATATGACTTCCAGGTAAACTAGTATTCTTTTAAATTTATCACATAATTGACCAATAGTCTATAAGATGCATTTATATTCCTAAATTTTAAGGTTGAAGACTTTTTTATTATCATAAGATAATTACTACATATATGAAAAATTTCTTTCATAAGACATCTTATGTGATGTCTAATAATCTTTTATACATAATTTGATTAATTTATTTTTAAAAAAAATCAGTCATCCTTAAAATGGCAATAAAGATGAATGCCAATTTGGAAAAAAAAAAATCTAAAATATTGAAAATCACTATATTCATCAGAAATAATGGCCCAATTATTTTGATCACAAGGATTTGAATATATTATCAAAAATTATACTGAGAACACAATAAAATCTATTACAAATGATATTTAAAAAATATTATGCTACAAATTCCATATAGTTAAAGAACGTATATCATTGAAGAATCCATCAGTCATATTGAAATGCTCTGGAAATTTAAATACCTGTAATGATACAATAAAAAGGACCTACTGGTCAGTAATATTTATAAAAAAAGGTTGACACACCTTGAATTAGATAGAAATAAATCTGGACAGCTGTCAACTGAATAACTACATATGTATATGTATTTAAATGTTTATATGTATATACAATATATTTTCTTTTTGTAATGAATAAATTGCACATAACACATTCTAATTATTGAAATGCTAAAATAATGTGATGATAGATATTTCTGATGATACTATAATGGTTATTGGATATTTTTCTCTTTATTATTAAAATAACAATTCCTTTTGCAGTATTGTTATTCACAAAAAGAATCGAGTCCAATGATTAATTGCATTAGCATTGTGATTAAATTTTATTTCAGCAGTTACTATCTCCACAAAGATTATTCTTCTACAGAAAAAAATAAATTTGTGAATTTTTTGCATACATTAAAATCACTTATATTGAGAGAACTTCACATTATTTACAATACAAAATGGTAAAAGTGTTGATAAAAATCACAATCAAAAAAGCTAATAAATTTATAAAAAATCTAAGGGTCCATTTTTTTTTCACATTCAAGAGATTATTAAATTTGATTCATTGCTATAGTTTACTTTAGAATTGACATTTTGTTTTTGAAATTCTTCATTAAATTTGACCCTACCTGATATAAAATTATCATTAAAATTCATAGGAGTTCCCTCTAACTACAATTTGGACCAAGATAAATTAGCATGTAACACACAGGCATGGTCTAATCTATCAAAGTATCTACGTGAAGAACAATTACTTATTGAACAATTACCAGCAGTTTGGATGATGAACAGCAGTTAAAACATTCACACAGCAAAATGCAAGAAAAATAATCAAGTATAAAATACCTTAGATCATGTGCCAATGTTTGGGAGATCCCTTTATCGGCAAAATATTATTGCTTGATTATTATAAAATTTTCAAGGCGCATTTGGTACAGCCTTAAAGCCTGTCTTATAAGTATTTAAATAATCTTTATTATATCTTTTTGATTTCCCTTTCTTCTCCCGTTTAATCTGGTTTTTATACGAAAATGCAATCAGAAATGACTCAATCTTCTTTAAGACAAAAACTTTTAAATTAGCTTGATCACTTACCGATTATTTAATCTAATCCTTATTTCAATGTTATTATTAATCTTTCCCAAGGAAAATATGTCCTTCCCTAACCTATGACAAAACTAAGATCTAACTTTCTTGTTGGCATCCTGTCCAAATAGGCTAGACATATTATAATAGTGAGTTAACTGTATCTAGCTTAACCCAAAACTTCTACTTTGCTAATGTTAGATAAGTTAATCTTAACCACTAAATGACGGCATAAGTGTCTTATGTCTATCTTTTTTACTTTTATGTACACCAATTATGGCATAAGTGTCTTTGTGTCTTATGGTCCTATTTTAACTTGATTTTAACCTACTTTTATTTCTCAAACATCTATCATTTCACATTCAAAAACCAAAATCTACACGCACAAATATAACAAAGATAACAAAAATATTAAAAACTCTAATAAACATAGAAACACTAACCTCTCAAAATCATGTCAAAAATAATGAATAACTATTCTATCATGAAGATCTATTTTACTGAATAGATTATTCAAAGAAACCGACACTGTAGTGTTGAAATATTTATGCTCTAAAGTAGATACAAATAAAAAAACAAAACTTTTGAGTCTAATAATTGTATTTCTCTATATTACGGTAGTAAAGTTCAATTTGAAAACAGTTTATAATTACCCCACTCATTACAGCGCTGTTAAAATGGATTAAACTGATGTTAACCATATGTTTCCAAAGTATTGGACAGCTATCAGTCCATCACATTCAATCAGAAGGGTAAAATCCATGGGTTTGACATTCCTATGTAGCTTCTTGCGTGACTCACCATTGTCCTCTTTCGTATTGAAACATCCTCAGCTAGCTGGCTGGCTTTACATTTTTCTGGAGATGAAAATTTCTCGTAACATATCAGATGCAGCTAGGGAGACAGGGTTTCCCCCGGGAGAGAAGTCCTTGATTTCTCTAACCGAAGAACATTTTCATAACTCTTAAAATAGAAACTTGTAGTAATAACTTTCAATAATAAATTTTTAATAATAATCCTTTAACAAAAAAAGTTTCTTTAATTTATACTTTTTCTTCTTCAAACCCCTGCCCTCCCCCCTCTGCACTTTTAATTAATTTTATTTTCCAAACAGGATTCTCACCTTTTGGGTTATTTTTAGCAAAAGTTATCACTTAAATGTCTGTCCTTTTTTACTTTCAGAATGTTTAATTTTAAAAGTTCTTGATTAATTAACGAATATACAACAGATAGACTCATTTATAATACTTTTAATTTCAACTTGGTATTTAGATTGGTTTTCAACAATAGTTTAATTGTGGCCTTTTCTAATTTCCCCCATCCCACCTTTTTCCAAACATTTCTAAGAAAAAAACTGTAATTCAAGAAAACTATTTTATATTGAACTATAATCTACTGAATTAATTTTTAAAAAAATCAAACTTGGAAGTCTGATTCCTCGAGATAAAAAAAACTTTTAATTGATTAAATATAAAATAATACATTTTTATAAAATTTTCCTTATAAACTAATGAAATTACTAAGCTAACTTCGAAATTAAATATACATATATTTACACATGAGATGGCAGAAAATGCCATCTCACTATATTACATTAGCACAATTATAAAATTAATTCTATTTAAGTTGTTTTATGTTTTTTTTTTACTTTTACATATAATTTTAACATTTTACATTTACCAAAAGGCCTGCTTTTATAATTCCAAAATTAAGTATATATTTTTTTATTCATATAAAACTTATTAACTATCTTATGTTATTAAAAATGGTATAATATTAAATGCAACCATTTTATAGCAAAATTATGCAAACTGATTATTTTGGGATTCATGAAAGAATAGTTTTTTTATTTTAAAAAAAAAAATCAGTCTATTCTGTATTAATTTTTAGCCTAAATACTTGACAAAACAATATATTAATTGAAAATATTTTTTTTGCAAAAAATGTTATTTGGATAATTTTTTTTTTACATTATTCCATTATACTTTTATTTTATAAGATTTTTTTTTTTTTAGAAAACTACTGATTTTAACTTGTATTTTTTTCTCTTTTTAATTTTTTTTTTAAAAAAAAAACAACAATTTGATAATACAATTTTTTTGTTTTTTATAATTATAATAAAAAATAATTTAAGACAATCATTGAAACATAATTATTTTCACATAAATCAATTGCAAAATAGTTTGCAGATTTTTTTTCCCCTGTTGTAGAAATATATATATATTAATAAATATAGTTCTTTTAAATTAAAGGTAAGACTACAGCAATATCTTCCTTTTTCCCCAGCATCATAGTATCATTCTCTCTCTGTTAGAATGTCTGCAAGAATAAAATGATTGCTTATTTTTGAAATCCTGGATCATGAAAATAAAAAAGTAAACTTTTTAACAAATAACGTAATCGGTAAATGATCAAGCTAATTTAAAAGTTTTTGTCTTAAAGAAGATTGAGTCATTTCTGATTGCATTTTCGTATAAAAACCAGATTAAACGGGAGAAGAAAGGGAAATCAAAAAGATATAATAAAGATTATTTAAATACTTATAAGACAGGCTTTAAGGCTGTATCAAATGCGCCTTGAAAATTTTATAATAATCAAGCAATATTATTTTACCGATAAAGGGATCTCCCAAACCTTGACACATGATTGCACATTTGATACAGGTTAAAGCCTGTCTTATAAATATTTACATATACTTCCTGTGTGTCGACAAAATTATAAATTAAAACTCTACAATAAAGATTATTGTATATTCATACTTGCGTAACTCTCTGGTTATTTTATTATATAGTAATAATTGAAGATAATTGAGTCTTCTGGAGTAAGAATTTACCGGAATTATTAATCTGAGAAAGAATACGCTATAAAAAAATTATGTGGCTGTGTGGAAATAAACACTATGATATAGAATAATCTCCTTGGTTTAGTGCTAGGCTATTTGCCTAGTGGTGTTCTCGTACCGGCTACTATAATTTTAGCATTTTGGTGGCTCTAAAACCTTTGTACCACTGCAATATGATTACTTTGAAGATAAAGAAAGAAATAATAACAGTATTTAAGGATTGGTCCAAGCACCAAGATTGATTACAGATAATTCCGGGCACTATGGATATCAATCATGTTTTTTTTTTTTTTACACATTTTCAGGGGCACAGTTATCCTGCAGGCCTAATGAATATGTTATACTGGTTAATATTTAAAAATATCAGTCAGTCGATTATAAATTCCTGCTAACTTTAAAAAATAGCAATAAATGTATTATAAATTCCATTCACAGAAATAACTCAAAATGATGACAATAAATTTTAAATAAAAAATAAATTTAATAATTCAAGCTACAGAGATTTTTTTAAAAAACAAAAAGTAACTAACGTGGATTAAGTATGTCAATAAATTTAAGCTACCGTGTGGGTTAACTGTGACAATAAATTTTAAATAAAAAATAGATTTAAGCTACAGGGATTTTTGTTAAAAAACAAAGTGACTATCATGGGTTATTCATGTCAGTGACCTGAAATCTCTAATAACTGCAAAATCGCCATAAACTTATCTTCTTCTTTGTGCATGTGTTGCCACATAAATTCTTATAAATAGGACTGGATGTGCTGTCGCATAGTTACCGATGCTTCTTGTTCCCCCATTTGTCTAGACCCCATAGCTTTTCTATATTTTGCATATGCAGATCCACAAAGTTATATCAGTGATTGATTTTAAAATGTTCAAAACTAGTTCAGTATAAATCATCAGTTTCATATGCTTTCCAGTAATCTGAATAAATCATAAATCCATTGGCCACATTTTCTTTAGTAATGTCCATAAGAATAGTAGCAGCTCCTTAGGATAGTTATTATAAAACACTCACCAGTCTCTGCACATGCCATTAGATAACCACTTCTGTGAAAGTATTCTCCCCTGATGGTTTTTCCGCTTGCTTAGAAGGTTTTTGTCAATTTCTACTATTTTATTAGGACCTCCAATTTTGCATGACAGTCTAAATAAAGAGCTATAAGTGCAAAATTCTCGGAGATAGTTGTTCCAATCCATAATTGTTTTGTCGGACAAACGTAACTTTTATTTTCCTCATTATATGGTCCTTAATTCTTCACAGCAGCTATAAATAAATCTGACTGTAATCAGAAATGACATTCTCAAGCCCAATAACCATGTTTCTTTCCAAAGGGATATTCGTTTACAACAAGATTTCATGTTGCATTATGTTTCTGGTTGAAAATAAAATCTCATATCGTGACCATTATTACACACTTCTTGAGGACAAAATACCCTAGTTTGGTAAATACTGAACGGCTTGTTCTTCTGTTGATGGAAAATCCCAAATTGTAATCATTTTGATGAATAGGATTTAAGAAAAAAACAATGAAGTGGAAGGTCAATTACTCTGAATGTAAACCAATGTTATAAACCTGTTAACATTAAGATGTGATCGAATATATAAAAAAATTAATTAATTACATGTTGTGCATAGAATTTATCAAACATTTATTGCTATTTTTTAAAGTTAACAGAAATTTATAATCGATTTACTGATATTTTTTAATATTAAAAAGTAAAACATATTCTTTATATTTATGGGATAACTATGCCCCTGAAAATGTATAATAAAAAAAAAAAAACATGACTGCTAACCATAGTGTCCGGAATTATCTGTAATCAATTTTGGTGTCTGGACTAATCCTTAAGTACCATAATAAATTACTTTATAGAAAGTCAAATACCTAAACCAATTTATCTTAAAAATGATACTACTGATATGCTAATGAATTCTCTTTTATTCATTTTAATTTTATCTACAATTTGATATAAAAATCATAATCAGCATAATATTTTATATTTTAAAGTATAGAATATCCTTACACGACCAAGATTGCTTTTATATTATAAACTTGTTAATCTGATTAGAACATATTTCAACACGTGAATCGTTCTTCTGCATCCAACATCTAATTTCTTTGGTCTTGAAATAAATACTACAGAAATGCATTTTTTTTTTTTTTTTTTATAAGATCCACAAACACACATATTAACTTGCTCTTTAATAAATGCTCCTATACAAAATAATCTTAAAATCTTCCAAAAACTTTTTAAGATTTCATTTTAATAAAATTATTTTCAAATTCTTTTTATTCTTAAATTTAAAAATTTATTGTTAAAAATTGCCAAGCCACAATCACTTTAACTCCCCTCCCCTGCCTCCTGTAATGGTTTAAATTATTTTAAATTCTTCCAGATTAAATCAGTTACAAATAGTCGAAATTCCATATTATAAATAAAACAAATATTTATTAAGCTTTTAATCTTTCATTTAATGCCATTATATTTGTAACTAATCAGTAAAATTAATATCACATGATCACTATCTCATACTAGCACATAATTGTTATTAAACAATTCAAAACAAAGCAAAACTCTCCATATAGTAGTGCCATCTTGTGCTAACAAGAGCAATCAATGGATGCCAGAAGGCTTGTACATAAAATTCCTAACTAGTGCCTACTCATCCAATATCCCCAGACTAGTTTCTGGCTTGTGGCCTTCATCAGTGATGGATCTGATGAAGGCCACAAGCCAGAAACTAGTCTGGGGATATTGGATGAGTAGGCACTAGATAGGGATTTTATGCACAAGCCTTCTGGCATCCATTGATTGCTCTTGTTAGCACAAGATGACACTACTATATGGAGAGTTTTGCTTTGTTTTGAATTGTTTTAAAATTAATATTCACTCTGATTTTTTTAAGTCATATGCTGTTTACTCATATATTGTAATGCGAGCGAAAAATATACATGTTAAAGCTACATATATATATAGTCATATTACATATTTCTCATTTAAAAATAAATGATTAAGTTATTAATAAAAACAAAAGTAGATTATTAAGATTCAAATTTTGTAAAAGGAAAAGATGTGTCATATTTTTCTTTTAGAATAAAACTATTCTTAGCATGAGGGGGGGGGGGGGGCTCTAAAATAGAATTAGAAAAAATTTAAAACTTCTTTTCCCTCTCTCTTTTTAAAGAATAAATATGTAAATATAGAAAGTTAAAATGAAATTTTGTTTGTAAAAGAAAACTTTCGTAAATGTAATTAAAAGATTTCTAGCTGATAATAAAGTTAAAATCAATAATTGTAATAACTACAAACTGTTAAGCTAAGCAAAGGATTAAGATAACAAGAAATGTAAAAATAATTAATTAAAAGACAGATTTTAAGTGTGATAAACATTAAAAACTGTGGAAAACAATGAGAAAGGTTATATAAAGAGCAACTTGGCTATTGTTCTTTAGTCGGGTTTGTGATGTACAGTTAGGGCTGCAATCTGTAAATCAATCCAGTATTATTCATTCAATTAGGAGTCTAGCTATACAGTATGCTGAAGAATGTATACTCGGAGTTTTGGAGAACTTTAAATGCCGTAACAAACCAGTCATTACTGCTATGGTCAACATTAATGGAGAAGCCGCATAGGCCATAGACAGGGCTTCAGGCCCAAGTTCTCAGCCATCAACTATCCCGCCTGAATCAATACCTGAACAAATGCCGAGATTGTGAAGTAGAAACTGCCACAAACTCTCTCATTGTTCAACAGAAATCTGGCAGGAAAGCCATCGATGGAAAAACAAAAGGCCAACTGGTTGGAAAATAAAACAAATGAAAACAGTAAAGATACTTTTAAATATATTCTGATCACAGTGTAGACTCATTTAAAATGAACTTTAATTAACAGATTATTATAACTATAGCCTAAAGTCATATATATTTTTCTTATGTCAAACTAATTATTGTTGTAATAAATATATGTATGCATAAATAAATATTAATGTTTGTTTTAATTGTTATTTTGTCTATTTTCTCTTTCTCTCTTGTCACTGCACCACCAGAAAATTAGTGTAGTTATTTTATGTGTTAAGTAAATGTGCTGGACTCTGAGACAGAATATGAGCTAGTCATGGGATATGTCAAGTGCTGGATTGTGTGCCTGTTATCCAAAGTATGCTAATACTAAAGTATGGTTAGCTGGCGCCTGAGGTGGATCCTCAAAACAAATCAAATGCTTTGGATGGCAGGGATTTGAACCCAGCAAACGAGGTGGGTCACAGTCTGGAAATGTGATTGTGTTATGCTTTGCATAGCCCGATCTTCCCGTGGGTATTGTTGCTGGCTTATGCTATCAATGGTATTCTCCCCTCTGCTTGAGGGGCCGGTCCATTCAGGTGGGTTTTTTTTTTTAATTATTATTAACCCATTTAAACCTAATTAAATATCCTTCTTCTCTTCTTTTAAACAGACTTGGTTCAATATATATATATTGTAATGGGAATTAAAACTCTTAATTACACCTTTTAAGACTTTTTTCAACTTTACAACTCGAACTTATAATTTTAAAAACTTTCTAATTATTTATTTTAATTTTATGAAATCATATTATTTTGCAAAATATCTTTTTAAAAACCTGTTACTCAAGCAGGAGAGTAAATAGGATTAATACTTACATATCAATCATACCCCCGGTCAGACTGCGATTTAATAAAATATTAAACCGACAGTCATTTTTCCAGACCGAAATAGCTCTCCGGCTGCCTAAAACGTGAAACATCCCATGGGGAATTTATAACGGGTTTAAAACCCAGGGCGCCGTCCAATACGGAGATTGGAACCCATGAGATGTCAACAACATGTTTCAAGCGCTTGACCCATGGCTAGCTCTTCATGAGACCGGCTGCACATTTGATTGTGAATGGAGAGAGAGAAAGACGGAAAAAACGGCATTAATAATTTTAAACAAAATTTATTTTAAAAAACAAAACAATGATAATAATTATAAATACAAGAATAAGATATAATTAAAATGTAAACACATAAGAATTATTATATATTAAATAAAATTTGCATGCTCATTTTAACGATTGAGATTTAAAGGTTTTTATCCTGATATCAATATTTACCTAGGCTTTATAGCGCTTCTTTTGGACTTTATTGGTCATTTCAAACATTGTCTTTGTAGCGATTCTATTAGTCATCATAGTTCCTAGATTTCTTTTGTAGTTGGGATGTAGTTTGTAGATGGGTTGTAGTTTGTAGTTGGGTGATCACCCCTTTTGTCCTCGGATCTGGTTAGTTTCTTGGTCCTTGGTGTTGGTATTTTTAATTGAAAGATAGTTTGTTCAGGTGGCTTGGTTTACCTAATTTTCATTTAATTTAGTAGGGCGGGTTGAAACTTCGGCCGAAGGCGAGTCAGACTAATATGTTACGGCATTTTGCTAAATGGCACATGGGAGAATAGCGGAGAAAATGACCGAACACAACGTTCGGTTCTAGCCAATAATTCTTTAATCTGGCTTGAAAATGAACTTAATTCAAACTTAAATAACTCTGCTGAACTCAAAATTTAACCACTGAATTCAAAACTCTATCTCAACTCTCTCTCAAGCAATAGAGAATGTCCGTCCTTTATATTACTCTCACCCCATCCACCCTGCTCTAGCTTCAACACATTTTATCTCAAAAAATTTAATTATAATTTACATGTCTTTATTTCTGTTTCGAATTTTAATTACAGAGATTAGAAATTGTTCAAATAATCAGTCCGGAATTTTAATCCCCAGCCTGATTATTTTTGTACATACTATTTTAATTAATCACAAACCTTTTATTTTTTAAATTAAAAACACAAATATTCCTTAAAGAATATTTTTATCTGATAATATTGTATAAAAGAAAGACAAGTTATAATTATTAGTTTCTAACTTATCTCTAAATTTCCCTGTATTTTAATTTCTATGTTTTCAAGAATTGATTCTGATATATTTTTTTAAATTTTATATATTTTTTAATAAATAAAAACACGTGAACTATGTAACTCGTATATACACACACCTGTGCAACGCGTTTATATACATATTGTTACAATATGGATAGATCATTTGAAACGCGTTTATATACATACTGTTACAATATGGATAGATCATTTGAAAACAGTGAGTGTAGAATATTTTTAATTATAAAATCTGGGATATACTTTATATTTGTTTCAGTTTGATAAGGTTCTTTTTTTTTTAAATTTTCTGGATTGTTTAATTTCTTTGGTTATTAGAAAAATGATAGATTGAGAATTCAGTATATTACATGTGTTATTACATAGTTTTCTACCTGAAGGTTATACGTTTAATTATTTAGATAATAAGCAATGTATTAATTGTAGATTTGCCAATATTGGACACACTTTCTAACACAAGTTGCGAAGGAGAGTTAAAGAGGCATATTATATCATCTCTGACGTCCATGCCATGAATAAAAAGAAACATTTTATGGCAAATCTAGGTCAATGAAAATCTAGTCCAACCTAATTTGCATATTTTATTCCAGCTACTTCTTGAAAATGAAGGCTTAGACCTTCGAAAGCACTTAGTATAAAATTTATCATTTGTTAAGATGGTGATTGTCTATTTAATATAGAAATAGTATTTATATATCTTATAGTTTACAGGCATATTTATATTAACACAAATATAGATTTTACAGATATTCAAACTAACACTTAGTTGAATGTTAAATAACACAATTTATTATAGCAACAATTTTTTTGAGTTTCATTGTAAATGTGAATTAAAAATGATATATTGTTTGCTTTAATAAAAGAAAAAAAACCCAATGAAATACTTTTAGCATCTTATATTTAATATTGATAATCGAATTATTTGTTGAACGAAAGTAAGAAATTAAATCTTTTATCATGTTAATAAATATGACTGTCAATTTTTATGTGAGTTTCTTATATCTCATTTTCTTATTGTTTTTGTGTTTTTTATCATCTCATTTACTGTTACTTTATAATTAAAAAATATTATTATTAAGCTAAATCTCATGAAATGATCTTTCAAATTTTATAGCAGTTAGCTATATTTAAAGTTAAAATAATCAGAAAATTATATAAAATCCCTCTCCATCCGGACTAATACAATTATTTTATGAAGCGTATATATTTTTTTTACAAACTAATATATTTAAAATCGTTTATAAAGAATATTTAAGCTTTTATTCTTTAATAAAGATTTTGTAATTTTATTATAAAAGAATACGAACCTGAATTATCTGAGCCACCTTCAGGGCTACCACTAGAATACATAGTAGCAAGTTTTCCATCCAAAATAAATCGAAACCAGCCATTACTACCATTGGATAACTCTAAAGCTGCAGCATCACTCCAAATATACAGACAATCTCGACCACGAGCAATGCACCAGTCACGCCAATGATAAGGTTTACCAGGTAATATTTCTTTTCCATCTTCCAGTGTAATTTCTTCATCTTCCTAATAAATTTACAAATATATTTTATACAATATTTATTTAATACAAATGAAAAAATAAATCAGTCTTTGTATTCTAAATAATATATAAAGTACATACTATGTTTACATATATATTAATACAACATTACAAATAGCTCATTAAGTTGTATCACATCTCATTCGCAGAGTTTATTCTATTGATTGTAATAGGAAAAAAAATAGAGAGCTAGAACTTGTTTGTGATTTTATGAAATAATGTAATTTCGAGATCAAAGAAAAAACTTTAGTAACTAAATTCATTTCCCATAAACTGTGCTTACTATTTATAAATTAGCAGACAAAATTTACAATATACAAATTATTTTTAACAATTTGACGGTATACTTTTTCACTTTTTCTATGCCACCCTAGTTTACTTATTTTATATTTGTGCTATTTTGTGGCATTCATTTCAATTTGAGCATGTTTAGGCTTTGTTGAACTTTGTGCAGCTATAAAAAAAAATTCATATATCTAATTAGTTCAAGCAAAATTTAAAAGCATATAAATAAAATGTGTTTTTATTAATAACAAGCCTACCATATAAGTTAGCCTTTTTTAAAAAATACTTGGTAAATTTTTACTCCAATCTGCAATTTAATGACATAGTTTCAAGGAGAGAGGGACAGAGAACGTTTTAAACAATTTATGTAAATATTCATAAAAATCTTCAATTTTTACATAAACATTTTAACATTACATTATATTCCAATTTGTTGTTATATGTGCAAACAATTAATTTAAACGAACAACTTTATTGCCATAAAATGAACGTAGCTATTCTAAAAAAATTCTTTTGTATTTCTTGATTTAATATCTAAATAATTATTTATTTATTTTTAAAAATGATTCTAAAAAATAAAAGTGAAAAATTAATTTCACATGTTTGTTATTATCATGATATTGTCCATGATATTTATAGACAACTTATCATGATAATTAAATTACAAATAATTCATACTATTACTATCACTTAAAAGTGTAGTAGATTATTGTCAATAAAGAAACATAATACTATTAAATAGAAGCTCACTCAAATAAGATAGTAAGTTAATGGAAAGAGAAACTTTTCTTACGAATGTCATTAGAATTATTTAAGTCCGTGCAATAAATATACACTCTATTAAATACTGATATCACTATCTTCCACTATCCAAAATTAATCAATATCAATCTTCTACCAATTGAAATAAAATTAGTATACAAACATCATACTATAATTTCATATTTTTACAAAAAAATCACAATCGAGCCATATGGTATTTCGTAGCAACATTAAAGAAGACATACTGCAACTTTCAACATGTCTTCAGATTTTATAATTTTCTCGCAGCCAAAAGTCACATGGAAATTATATTCTGAATCAATAGAACAAAATACATTCATTTGCTCATCTTTAACAATATCTGATTAATTGAAATAGATTCAAATACCATGAAGATGATAATGTAATGTGCTATAACAACATCAAGTAGATTACCATAGTCTGCTTACTGTGGCTTTTCATTTATATAAATTTAGTGCAACAAATTTTCATGCAATTTCCACTAGTGCCTTAGATTGAATGTTTACAGAAATATAAAGCATTATTTAGAAATAAAATTCCTCATTTGCATATAAAAGTTTAGAAAGAAAATTTACAAATTAAAAATTCACATAAAGTTTTACTCCATAACATCAGAAAAGAATGAAATTTAATAAATAAATATCGAATTGTTCTTTAGCACACTTAAAGTTGTTGAATAGAGCCAAACATATATTGGAGTGGATAATCTGAATATAAATATATATACTGTCATTCTTGATATGGTATCAGAAATGATAAACTTAATTAATCTAGTCTTGTTTTTTTAACAGTTTCTTGCCATTGTTTTTTTTTTTTTGGATTACAAAAAAATGGCAGGATGAACTCATAGTTTATAACAGCTTTGAAGATGAATGTCAATTTGATTGGATTCATTATATGAAAAAAAAAAACAAGCATTTTGAAAGCTTAATATCTATTATAAAATGTTTCAAAAACTTAAATGCTGAGTTTATTTTATTTTTTTAAGTAAAATCTTCAGTGCACTGACTACACCTTGCACATACAATTTTTCATTACGATCTGAAAAATAATTCTTTTGATTTAGCTATAAGAGATTATGAACAAAATTTCTTATGCAATAACTTTTTTTTTTTTGCTAGAAATCTCTTTTTTTGAAATGTCAACTTCAAAATGAATTAAGATTTCTAGTCTGAACATCGTAATAATTAAAGCAAGAACTTATATTTAAATACAAAACAGTGAACGTCAACTCATTGAAGAATTCTGGCACCTAATTAGATCTGCAATACTTCCATATAAATATGATATTACAAAAATGAAGTTTTATTTCACAAATATTACTTTTTAAATTTCAAGATTTTATTAAATTCAAACATTATTTTTATCAAGTAATAACGATTTTACATGAAAAGTTCACATTGTTTTCAAATTATCTTTGTAAGCAAAATTTTAAAGTTCTCCAAGAAATTGTTTAATGATCACAGGAACATTTTAAAGATAGAAAAAAGTTGGATAAAGTAAAAATAATTAAAGTTTTTAAAAAAAATTTGATTAAATAAAATATTTGTATAAGCCTCCTCTATAAAAGTTATCATTCTATGAAGTCAGTAATTATTTTTTTAAAAAAAAACTTATAGCAATATATATATAAATAAAATAAATTAGTACTGGAATTAATAACTCTACAATTTTCAATATACTCAGTAAATCGGGGGTGGACAACCTTATCAACTTGCAGGTCAATTTCAACTTATCTTTTTTAGATGAGGGCTATACTTTTTTTGTGAATTAAAAATAAAGTAATATCATAATGATTAATGAATGTTCAATTCATATTCTTCGGCATATTTATATTTTCAATTTTCTTTTTATGTTCCTGTTCAGAAAATGGTTTCATAATTTTTTGCCTTTTTTTTTTTTGAAATAATGTAACTTGTTTTCACAAAATTATCGGAATTGTTTATGCTTTTTATAAAATAGGTCAGCCACTTGATAAGAGTTCCTTTTCAATTTTTCTATATTAATATTTCTTTCTTCCCCAACAATTTTGTTGTAATCAAAATGTTTTGATAAATAGTGCCTCTTACTAATGTTCTTTATTAACTAAAATACTTTCCAGATATACGAGACATACCAATTTACTATTTCTTTCTATAAAAAAAATATGCATTGATACTTTTTTTTTTTAAATGTGTGATTTTCTGTTTCAATTTTTTTTAATCTTACACAGGATAGCCATTATAATAAAAAAAATTAAATGCAAAATAATAATAATGAAATGAAACAAAATTTGAGTTTTATTTTTGCTATTATATGTTTGTTTGCGAAGATCATTATAAAACAAAACAAAATGCCCTCAGTGTCATAGATTAAATCCATAGTCAAATCGACCATACAATATAAATGATTTGTGCACCTCAGGTAAAATAAATTGGAACTATTATAAAGTTTGGAGAGAGAAAAGATGTAATTGAGAAAATAAATATTATATTTTACTTAACTCTTCATTCATTATTTGCACTAAGGCCATTTTATATATGTTTTTAAAAACATCCATAGGATGGATTAGTGGGTTTGAAGGCCAATGTTGGCCCACAGGCCAGAAATTCCCCATCCCTACAGCTTATAGCATGACTGCCATTCTGCCATAAGCTAGCTATAACTTTTATTTATTTATTTATTAGTATATTAAAAACTACAGAGTTAATTCCAATGTCTAGTCTTATTGATTATTATTTTGTCTGATATTATATATAAACTATGAAAGAAATTACATACTGCATTTAAAATACAAATTAATTCTGGACATAAATTATTATAATTTTTTTTAAAAAATTGATCAAATAAAATACTTTTGTGACATATATCATTAAAAAAAAAAATTTACAACAAAGATTTCTGAAGATTACAGAACATAACCACTAGCCTTTTAATTAAAAAAAATTTTTCTTCGAATTCTTAATTTTTGTAAAAAAAAATTTATTAATAATATAAATATTATTTTAAAATAAAACTTCCAAACTTCTAAAGTTTTTTTTTTTTTAAAAATATATATAATTTTCTTGTAATTTAATCATAATGAACTATTTTTAATAAAATTCAGATAAATGTATTTTTAAACAAAATTCAATTCATTACATGTTTAACAAGCTATAATCATCTAACTAATTTATAATTTAAAAAAATCTAAATGCAACCAATTATCAACCTTTTCATCTTTGACCCTTGCTTCCTCATCTTCCTCTTCATCTGTTAGATGTCCAGCTAGTGCCAGCACTTTACTAAAAACTCCTAATCTGGCAAAATGGTCCAAAAAAATGTCCTGCCCCTTGGACATCAAATCCTCAATAACCTGCAATGCTATCAAGTGTCCATCTTCATCTTCCTATAAAAAAATTAATATAAACAATTAATAATTATTTATATGTAAAAAACTGACAATTAGAAAGCATAAATAAAAATTATATAAAAAATATTGAAAACAAATGATAAAAAAAATATTATGAAAGCAAAAAAATGACGATTATTACAAACAAAACTAATAAATGAACTCAAAAGTTTTTGTATATTCTATATATTAGTCACTGCAACAATGGTGAACAGCTTTAACTTTTTTACTTTTTTAAAGAATTTAAAAAATATTAGATAACTATGATGGCTGATTAACAATACTACTAATAATAAAGGAATATAAACATCCTAAATATATAGTAAAATCAAAAACACATTTTAAAAGAAATTTAGTATTAAATATCCTAAAAAAGATTTATATTAAAATATTTTAGTTTTAAGATCTATTTTTTGTAGTGGCAATAAATATTGCGCACAAATTTTTAAATTGGCCTTTCATCATATTAGTTTCACTCAGAAATCATAAGATAAATAAAATTATTAAATAGAAAATATTTGGAATCTATTCTCTCAGAATTACATAACATTAGATAAAGCAAATCTATGTTACCCTATGGGTGACTATATAACACAAAAAATAATTGAGACCAAATCCCCAAAACTGCTTCTATATTCTTATTTATTTGGATTCCGTAAGATATTCATTTCTTTTTAAGTTTACAAAATTATTTATATAAAAAAAATATCTATAAAGTTCTTATAGATAAAAAAATTAAATGAAATTTTGAATTAAAAATTTTTTTTTTTAAATTTTACCACAAATTATAAAACAGTATAAAAATCTTGCGAGATGAACACAAAATAATCAGTTTAAATAATAGTTAATAATCTAATTATGTAGCATATGGTATTTTTAGAATCATCATCATCACCGACCATTATCAATCAACTGCAGGATAAATGACTCTCCAAATTCATCTCTGATCTCTCTCTCTATATATATATGTTTATATTAGATTGACAAGAAAACAAATAGAAAGATCAAGAGATAAAATAAAACAATTCATTACAAAACAAGACCTATATCGAAGACAATACTTGGTTAAGGTGATGAAAAATTATGCTTTTCATTTATTGTTTCACTTTTAACTAAGAATAGCAAGATACTATACTCATTTAATTTCGTCATTATTTTTTTTCTTTTTGATAAATAAAGCAAAACGATAACGGGAATTTTTGTTAGAACTAATAGTAGTAACTTAAAAAAGTTTGGAAAATATTTATTTATTATTACAAGTTTTAGAACATAAAAAGTAAAATGTTGCTTGATTTTAAAGCCAAGAAATGCATTATTTAAAAGACACTAAACAATGATTTAACAATTAAATCCAAATTAAACGTGCAGACAATTACTTATGATATATTAACTTCTATCATTGTACTAAATCTTTGTATGGTTTAATAAAGTGGTAGAACCTGGATTTAAGAGACCGTGAATTATGACTCTGCTCTAACACTTTTGGCACTTGATCTTCTTATGAACTTCTGAACAACAAATTGTTCAAAATTATTTTATATTTTGATTAACTTCTTTTATATATCATATCATTTACAACTTTCGTAAAGAAAAGGTAGAAGAAAATTATATTACTTCCATAAAAACATTATACAAATGATAACATGTCCAGAATCAAAATAGATTATCAGTTCTTAAATTCTGAGTAAATATTTAATGCAATAACAATAATATTTGCTAATCTGATAATTGAAAACTAGATCACAAGTTAAAATACATGGAAAAAGCACATTTCCCATACCATTAAATATTCAATTAAAAATTACTTTAATTTTTTGTATGATTGTCTGTATTTTAATAGCAAAGACATGATCTTTATATATAAATTAAATGCCATCCATAAAAATACGCTAGATTGCTTTTCTCAGAATAACAAGATTAATAATGAAGTTTATATAACTGGGTTGGTATTTTTAGATCTAGCGTCTGAAGCTACCCTAGCACCTCTCTGAGGAGTGCCAAAGCACGAAACCGTAGTCAGAGGTTGGGGGGGGGGGGTTTCCTGAAAGAGATATTTTAAATGCTTTCTCTGGCTAAGCATTTATCACAAAGCTTGTTGAGCAATTGGCAAATGCTCATTGTTTATATAACTGGATGTTTCTAAAATCATTAGTTTTCTTTAAATAAACCACTTTATATAGAAAACAATGTATAAGTATTTCAGGAATGCATTTAAAATTAGTTCTATGTTTAAAAAAAATACCAATTGAAACCGAGAACTTTCTTTACATTCATGCATATTATTTAGTAAAAAATAATGGTAAAGAAATGATTTTTTAGAGATTATATAAATTATTTAAGGATATCGCAATAGTTTATTCTCTAACAATGAACTATAAATTGTTTAGAATTGGAAAGAATTTAAGCTTAGTGAAAAAACTACTATGAAATTTATCCATATAATTTTTATTTTTCTTGACATTGCACACTTGAAAATAGATACTATTGTTTCTAAAATCATAAATTGATTCGCAGAAATCCAATGTTGCTAAGTGCACATAAATTAATGATAATTTATTATAAACAGAAAAGGCTTTAAACTTTTTCACGGGCGCTTTAAATGTTTATAATAGCCAAAAGATGTAGTTTTTTGACTATAGAAAACTCTCAAACCTCAACACAAGATAGGAGCTTTATAAAGATATGGATAGTCAACTTATCTTTAACCTAAATTCACATTTATATAGGCCAATCTGAAGCATCTTGATTTGAGATTGTGAAGATGTTACTCTCGTCACATTTAAATCCACTATTTCCTTTTCAGCAAATTAACATGTGAAATCTTGCAATTTACAATGAATTAATGTTACGATCTATTATATATTTAATTATGTTATTTTAATAAGTAAGATACATATTTTTTTAAATTTTCACTATGTGAACAATGTATGCCTATGACTAGCAAAAGATACGTGTTAGTTGTTGGTTCCGTCCAAATAATTAGAATTATCATGAACAAATTTTTAAAAAATTTAAATAAAGAAATAAAAATGATACTTCTATGAAAACTATAACAATTAAGAAATATGATTCTCTGAAGCTACACTGAGTCTTTGATAAGCATTCATCTATGGATGGATAAAAGTTATTCAATAAAATCCTTAAAAATATTTTTACTGGATTAGATAACAATATTCCATAATGAAACAGTAAGATTTGCTTTGCAGATCTTTGTTTCACCTTTCCTACCTCATACCTTAGTTTAAACCCTAGTGTATCGTAGTGGGTCTGCATTGCGCTTATATGCTGAAAATCCCGCCCAATTTTAAACCACGAGTAAAATACTCGTGTTATATATATTTCTAATTCCCAGTATAAATAACTAGTGTAAATTATGTGTATGTACACATAAAAGATATTTGTTTAAAAAGTAGGTTATATAGGTCGTAATTGCGCACACACTGTGATATATTTATTTTCAAAACTTAAGTTAGAATAATATGTTGATATGTAAAATTATTTCTGTTTAAATCTCTTTTAGTTTCAATTATATTTATCTTATAAATAGATTTAAACATTGAAAATTAAAAGAAGTAAGTAAGTTATTATTTTAGATTTAAAATCACGCAATTAATTGTATGTAGAAATAAATGAGGGTTGGTAAAAAAACAATAGTTTAATTAATTCGTTCTAGTGGCTTATCTAGAAATACAGCAGATGTCCACTTAAGGAAATTTTAATTAGCAAAAGTTTTTTTTTAATGAAATCAACCTTTTAATCCGAATGTCTACAGGGTAGTTAACAATAGAAAATTAATTAAAATTTTGTTGAATTCCTTTGGATGTTCTGATGGGTTTGATTGCAGCTTTGATAAGATAGCAAATTTTTGGTATGTTTGAAATGCTCCAGGGCAGTTTTTATTGTACAGCTCTGATATATATATAGAGTGATTTTCTTTTGTTTATTATATACGAGTTTTGGTCTGCTGACAGTTTGCTTTTGAGAGAACAAGTAAAGGTAGTAGGCAAGTAGCCTGCAAGTTTTATTATTGAAGTCAAGATTTCGTCTTCCAGTAGACTAGAATTATTCAAATATATTGCGTTTAATGTGTTCTCTAAAAAAATTTAATTTGCTGAAAGTTTAAAAATCTCGGGAGAATTGCACATTCAGCCTTTAACGGAAATCCTAAAATGACCAGGTAGAGCCGGCAAGAAGGCTATTTTCCTTTTGGAAATTTCCAGCCGCTGCACACCATACTATCTGATGCCTTCACTTAAAAAGCCCTAAAAACTGCCACCGCTGATAAAACGTGAACTGTGAACCGAAATATGTTGCCAAATTCTTATGAGTGCTGCTACCATCAAACTGGAAGTCTCCACCTGAAATTGCCTTCAAATGCCTACTTCTGACGAGGTAACCCAAATTAACCCAAGAGTTCTTGTGATATCATATTCCTTCTAAAAGCTATAGCTAATTTCATTTGTTTCTATTTGTTTTATCTTATAATTCTGTTCTTGTTTCTTTAAATTCTGTAACTTAATTAGTGTATTCTATCTCTATACTTGGGTTAATATTTTGTATTTATTAATCTGTTTTTCTCTTATTATGATGGTGTGCCAGCATAGCCATCGACCAAGCAAATTACTCCCTTTTTATCAATACGCCGCCATTATCATGTTTCAAATTATAAATTTTGTCCTATTTTATTATCTCGTTAAATCGCTCGTTTGAAAGCTATCTTACTATTATTCAACTATTTAATAATTTTGCAGTTAAAATCCATGTTTATTGGTTTTAACATAATATGAGAATATGTGCGAGGTCAATGAGTAAATATTTAACAAATGCATGATTGCGTAATTAACTTATATTTTCTTTTAAAACCCCGCAATTATGCATTCTCCCATTTTAAATATGCTTTATTGTTTTGCTTAATTTCCAAGCTTATATAATTTTGAGGTCGAGAATGTGCGGACTTTCTTAAAATAAATAGTTAGGTGATTGGGCGCTTTCTCAAACTAAGTGAATCCTTTATAAAATATTTTATATACTTCATTTGAGCATTGCTAGTAGGTGTATCGGGTGTTGAGAACGCTTTGCTCCTCCAAAGGACTTTAAATGGCTAAGACCGTTTCCCCTTCACTTTCTGCGGTTCCCAATTAGAGTGTGTACTCGAATTATCACACCTGGAAATTCTACGCCATTGTCACACAGTCACTAAGTGTTTGGATGAGTCCAGCCTTGGACTGCCACGTGACACCACTTCCTACAGATTTAGGGCAAGACGCCTTCCCGTGTTTCATTTTGTTTATTTATTATTTAGTTATTTATTTTGCAAAGCTCCGTGGTTTCAACGTACCACACCCTCCATCCTTTACAGAAATTCCTCACTAGCACCACCGACCTCCCAATATAATTTAATTATTTCTATGAATATGCATGCCTTAATCACATCCCCACCTTATAGCTTAACGAGCATCAGTTCGTTCTATTCTCGAATTCAAGAAGTGTTATATTGAAACCTTACTGTTTCCAAACCTTTTATTCAACTATTTCTGATATTTACTTAAAGCACCTCGCATATCTTCACAAACTCTCCGAGGCACATTATCATAATGTTATTGTATTAGCCTGAGGTATAGAAAATTAATTAACAAGCCCCAATGTAAATTTTGATTGACATTTGTTTTAAAACCCATTTTAGTTAGTAAACATCGCTGTCTAACATATGCAGACAGTGTGCGTATATATATTTGATAGTTTAATAAATCTTTTAAAGTTACTAAATTTTGATTCTTTATTTACCTTCTTGATCTGTATCACTGTCTCGGTCTATATCTTTATACATCTCTTTTGTGCCATCCATAAACGTTTAGTTAGCAAACCCCAGACTTATATTGTAGTATAGAGTCTCTTTGTTTCTCTGACCACCGGCGCCGGTAAAAAGATTATATTATTAGTAGCATCAGATGCATTATCACGTAGGTGGTGCTGTGGAGCGTAGACTTTGGATTCGAACTTAGGTTTTCCGGGAAGCAGCCCTTCCTAGTGTTGAGTTCGGTATCTGGGTTTAAATTCTGCAGTGTGTTAGCGAAATAGACGAATCTGATCGTTACAACAATAATTATTGCAGTCATTTCTATTCCTTTATTTTTGCAAATCTAAACAACTGAAGCATTCTTAAAATCTGATGGTATAACTTCTAGGTTCATAAATTCCTAAAAAAAAATTCCAATAATTTTGAAGTTTATAGCTTTTCCATTTTAAAGATTACAAGGAGTCGTTTTATCTTTATCCAAAACCAAATGAGTAGGTAGGATGAAAATATTATTAAAAAACTATAATTTCAATTCTTGTATCATTATTCAAGAGATAATTAAAATAATTCCCTCTACCTGTTCAAAATATTATTACCATATTAGAACAAACCATTCATGAATAAAATTGATGATTTTTTTTTTTTTTTCAAGTCCATAGATTACTTAGCAAAAAAAAAAAAAGGATCTAAAATGATTATGATCAGCAAATGACTATATATCTTTTGCAATTTTAATTTATCAATTAACAGTGGATGTTGAATTTTTGTCTTTAAAACTTTATATTGATTATGAACATCATATTAAATTTATTATTATGCCAACGAAAAAGTGCTAAGTATGTGAGCTGTACCAGTATGCTGAAACCCTGCCTAGCAAGAAAAGTAGCAGAATCCAAGTCATCTTTGTTACTGCACATTTGAACAAATCTTTGTAAATTGGAAGATGACAGGGAAGTTTTGTTTTAGCTAACAACAACAGGGGAAATGGTTATCACCAAAGCCAGCATTATGTACTGTCTCATATAAATAATTATTGCAGAGGAGTCTTTTAAATATTTAGAGAGCAGAAAGGAAATGTGTACAAACCAGACATCAATTTAAGAAATTAATATCTTACGTAAATTAAGCTATATGTATATGTGTATAGAATTAGATCACGATATATATAATTTTTATTTATTTATTTGTTAATGAGTAAAAAAAAAACATGAGTTAAAATATAATCTATCTTGATGATTTTTTTTTTTTATATATAATATTACGATCAGCATGGGTATTATATATATATATTTTGTTTGTTATTTATATATGTGTGTATTTGTATGCTCATAATCTGCTGTATTAGTTTGTACAGTAAGAAACGAATAGAAGGGAAGAAATGTTCTCTTATTACTAAGCAATGTATTATAGATTAGATTGTTTGTTTTTCTTTTATCTTTATTATAATTATTATTATTATTATTAATAAAAAAAAAATTATAATTATAATAAATATATTAAATTAAAAATAATAAATTATATATATTATATTTTTTATAAATATAAAAAATATATAAAATATAATATATAAATAATATTATATTAAATATAAAATAAAATATTATTATATAAATAATATATTGTAATATTATAATTAATTAAAATATTGTAGATATTAAATATAAAAAAAAATAAGGTGATTGTAATATAAAAATTAATGGTGGATTTAAAAAGAGGGGGATTATGTTTATATTTATTAATATAAATAAAATAATATTAAAATATTATTAAATATATATAAAAAAAAATTATAAAAAAAAAAAATAAATAAATAAATAAATGTAAATAATAAAATAAAATAAATATAAAATATTGCATAAATATTAATTAAATTAAATTTATATGTTAAATAATTTACTATGAAATATTTATGATATTTTGTATGGGATAGTACTCAATCTTAAAATGAAGGTAAATATTTTTATAAATATTATATTAATTTGGAGGTTTTTTAAATATAATTATTATTATTATTATTTTTTAATATTACTAATTAAGATTAATGAAATAAGTTTTTATGTTGTATTTAGTCAAGAACTGGTGTTCAATGTTTCACTCACCTTACTCCATAGTTAATATGAACAATATGTGTATTTATTATAAGATAGGCTTTTCACCTTGAGAATTAAGCATATGGGATAATCTGTAATGGAATTTTGGGTGTATCTCTCAGTAAGCGGCTCGTAGATACCTTTCTATAAAACTGGTGCTTAAACTCCTGGGGCTAGATACTTCATATTCAAGTTCCAAGAAGACTACATGCATAATTTATTTTTCCAAAAAAATGGAAATAAATAATACTAATTCTTAATAAAACAGAAAACTGACTAATATTTCATGAGCCAAGATTCCAAAGTTTTTTTTTTACTAATTTTCTTCTGTAGTCAACTCAAAAAGCTGACCGTTTTCTGGAAAAAAAATTTATGACAAATCTAATGGGGTAATTAAAAATATTTCAAAATACAATTTTTTTCCTCTTTAAAAAAGTATTATTTGATATCTAATTTTAATTTCTTTATTTATAGTTTTTCGAAAATAAAATACAATTGTTGTTTTTTTTTGTTTTCTACAAAATAAAGGAGATAGCTTAAAGTTTAGTTATATCTTTTGTGGTTAAGTTCTCATAGAGTTAATTAAATGAAGTATATTTGATATCAGGAGTTCATAATTTAAACAAAACAAAAACTATTAGAAAATAATTTTTTTTTAAATATATACTGTAACTGATAGAATTGGACAACCCACATAAAAATCTATCCGAGAGCAATCCACATTCTCACATCACAGAACATGATTTTTTTCTTTTACAGCCTGCTAAGGGCAGGAAGAAACAAGAAACTCCTTAACTATACTACTTACGTTATTGATTGCAAATAATGATGACAAACTGCTAAAACTAATGAGACAAAACCAATTTATTTACGTATGTAAAAAATAACATATTTTGGTGGCACTTTAGTAATTGCTTTATAACTTAATTAAAAGTAACTTATTATTATTTTTAATTTATGCACAGATATTGTATACGGTGGTGTAACACTTAAATATTTTAAAACAATTAATATCTGACAACCACTAATGTAGAATAGTATTAGTTGTTTTTGAATGAATCCCAGTTTACTTCATTATTGTAGTTGTAAGACTAAACAACTCTGCCAATTGAGAATAACACAACATTATAAATGAAGAACGATTTAACTAACTGTCTGTGCTCAATTTTAGGTTACAATATTAGCAAGCAATAAAAATAATCAAATAATTGTAAAATACAGGAAATCACATCTGTACTACAATAGCTTCAACATAAGAGCAAATACATATGTAAATTATATGCATACGGTAGAAATTAAACTTCTACTGTATCCTACTTCTTAGAATATTTGGTAATGCATATGAGTGACCAGCAGTTGCAAACATATCATTACAAGACATGTATAAAATAAAATCGATAATATACGATAAAAATTATTCAACTACTGCACATCACTGTTTAAACAAAATAATGACTGTAACGAACCAGCAATTGCAAATGATGTTACAATCATTTCAGTAATTCACTATATAAAAATGAGTTTCAAATGTAACTAGCATAACCTGAATTGACGAATTGACAGCCATTCATTTTTATCAATAATATTATTTCAAAAACACAAATGCAGCTCACTCAATCTGAAACCTAATAGATACAACCTTAATCTATCTTATCTGTGCAGTACGATTGAACTCTATTCCTAATTTACAGCTTTAACATATTATTCATATTTTGTTTAAAGTGCAAATAACCGATTTAATTAACATACCAACATTGAATAGCATGGCAAGTGATTGCGATTACAAGCTAATTGCCTTGCCTTTTATAAATTTTATACAATTTTGGTCAACTAAATTGTGGTGTGATAAATAGAACAAACTACAATCTCTTGCTATATCTGCTCATAAACAAATTAGATAAATAACTATTTATTAACATATTTCATTAGATAGGAGATAAATAATAATTAACTAAAGATTAGTTTAACGTTTATATTTATTCTTTCAGCATCAAAAGGTCACATTCAGTCTTTAGGCATTGGTTTATTTTGCACTGTTTTTCATTAAACCATAAATGTGGTGACAATAAGTTTAAATGACCATTCAGACTTTATTAGAATGATTCAGCAGTGATTTCATCTTGGTTTAGTGGCTGGTTCTTCCAGTAGCGCTTGATTTTTACACATCTCAAGTGGATACATAGCAGACACATTCGAGTGGTTTCTTCATTTGTTGATGGCTTCTTTTTCAGGACTCGGCGATGGGTTATCAGTTTGCCCTCTGCCAGCTTGACATAGTTAATTAGATAATGCTTCTCTACTTCTGTATTGTGGATCTGGCAAATCAACCAAATAATAATAATCTTAATAATACCATACGAAGAATAATGGAAGCAGAATAGAATCCTGTAAGCAGTTGAAAATTAATTATGAATAAATTATCAACACTATTTGTAGTTAGCTTATCAGTAAAATTTGAATCCATTGCTTGCCTTTTGGATCCTTTGATCTATTGCCTACAGATAACTCCAAAGAATCCACTGTGGTCCGAACTTATTTACCCAATATCATACTTTCAAGTTCTTATCTTTGAGCAGGGATAACTGCCTTTTTAATTAAATCATGTCATTTATTTATCTCCTAAATTTAATCTATCGATCTGTTTACAAGCACTTTAATTACCTTTTCCTAGAATGTCATTTCCACTTTTAATTAAGGTTAAAAGAAAACACCTTTTTCTTTTAATCTACTTTTTGAACTAAATTTAGAATTAATTAGTTTCTAATAACTTTTTAGAAAAATATTTTGTTTTTAATTTGATTTAATAAAATAACTTTATAATTATTATACTTTTACATTTATTGGTGTGTATAAAATATATTTTTAATTTTTATCTATTAAAACTTTTAAATTGAAAACTTTGTGATTTGTAATTTACGGATATGAAGTATATATATGTATGCATATATATAGCTTCAAAACACATATCATAAATGAATATAGGCAAAATCGAAAAACAAAAGCAATTTTAAAGTTGCATATATATGGAAGTAACTAATTTATAATAATAAACTGTAATAACTATCAGAGAAATTTAAATCTGCAAAAGTAATATGGTATTCTTAATCTTTCTCAAATCCTGAATACCTATACATATACATTCCAAATTCATAGCTTCTATCACTAATCTTTGATCCATTTAAAGAAGTAGAGATGATAATATCAATCAAAGAAACAGTGCTTATAAAATTTTGGAGGAAATCAGAAATATTTTTCTAAGATAGATTAAGAAATCTAAGAATCAATTCAAAAAAAAAGTGTAGTATTTCCATACAAATTTAAGAGACAGTACAAAAGAAACATTTAAAAATATAAATGTATAAAAGCAATTAAAGAATACTAAAATTGAGATATAATATTTAATCTGATTACCATATTTTGCTGCCCTCACGCAGAATTTACTTTAGCGTTTTAATTCTAAAGCTATATCATAAACTTTAACATAAGCTTTTACAACAAAAAATAAATAAAATGTACATATTATTATTAAATTAATTGATAAATTACCAAAATTTAGAGCAACTTATTATAAAATAAGAGTAAAATCAAAATTAATATTCTGCCAAAAAAATATTTGAATGAAAATAAAAATAAGTCGAGTAGAATTTGACCTATTTGCATTATGGTGAATACGTTAAAAAATTTGAGATATTCATAAGAATATGAATATTATGCAGAATCCTTATCCTTTGTTTAGTATAAAAAAAAACTGATAATCAATTGCAAACTCCTTGTTTTTTCAAGTGTTGATCTTTTTTCATAAGAACTATAATTCAATAATAAACTTTGAATTTTTCAATCTTTTGATATTTCTTCACAAATAGTAATTAAAAGTAACAAATTTAAAATATCATTTACACAGTTTTTCTTTTCAAAAATAGTTTGTAATTTTCCATATTGTTTTAAAAAATGATTATTATAAAAATAAAACTACACATCCAACGTTTCGACTATTTTATATTATAGTCTTTTTCAAGGAACACTAAAAAATAAAAATACAAATATATAATAATTAATATAAATATCACACATTGCAAATAAATCCAAAAACATTAAAAAAAACTAAAAAAATTCTCTTTACCTCAACACCTTTTCAATTACAAACAATCTCAAAACATCATCAAATTTTTTACATTTATATAGCCATCCAAAAATATCCTAAAAACATTTATTTAACAAATCTATTATTTATTTATTTTTTATTAAAATTAATAATAATAATATTAAAAAAAAATAATAGATTTGTTAATGAAATGTTTTTAAAGTATTTTTAGATGGCTATATAAATGTAAAAATATTCGATAAAGTTTTGAAATTGTTTGCAATAGAAAAGGTGTTGAGATAAAGAGAATTTTTTTAGTATTTTTTAATGTTTTTGGATTTATTTGCAATGTGTGATATTTATATTAATTATTATATATTTTTTAATGTTCCTTGAAAAAGACTATATTATAAAACAGTTGAAACGTTGGGTGTGTAGTTTTATTTTTATAATAGTCATATAAAAAACAAGTTTTAAAAAGAAGTTTAATTAAAAATAAAAAAGACCAAGATATAAAAAAAAAGATACAATAGAAAATTTTAATAATAATGCTCGATAAAATGTATTAGCAATTTCTGTGGAGGAGAGAGAATTGATCAATTGATAATTTATTTATTTTTTATTTGAAAATAAAATCTGTGGATTTTTCAATTAATTCTAATTTCTTAGTAATAGTTAATGTTGGGCGAACTCTTTTTTATGTAGAAATGAACTTAAAATTTAAATATTTTGTAAATTTATTTATTTGCTAATGCTTTTTTACAAAATTTCAGTTTCAGGCAAATACGTACAATTTATTGGGGGGGGGGGGGGGGGGCTGTTTACATCCAAAAACAAAAAAATTCAAATTAATTTAAATGCATTCGTAAACTCCAGCATAACATGAACGAGGCCAACATCCACTTGTAAAAATGAAATAAAAATCCCAAATAAATATTTCAGAAAAGCAATAAGAGATTGTCATGTGAAAAGTAATGATCATATTTGAAATAACAAACATTAAATGGGGAGAAAAGTTGCAAAATATCTTCTAATTACTACCCTCAAAAAAAAAAAAACATGTTTGGGGTCTTAGCAGATTTTTTTTTGAAGAAGCCAGGACACACAAAAGGTAGATGTGACATTGGCTAATACAAATAATGCAGGAAATGTCCATTAAAAATATTATTAGATTTATTCATGTGAATAAAAATATGTTTATAGTTGCTTTATTAGAAGTCTCTAAAATCTATTTGCCCCCCCCCCCCCAATAAAATTTAAATTTTATTTTACCTCATTGTCCAATACTGTGGCAATTACTTCAACCAGCATATTGGCAAAGTTGGATCCAACAGGTTCAGGGTCACATAACTCTGACAATTGAGCTGGCTGAATGTAGTGGACCATTTTACGTATCAGATTCAGGCTAGCTTTCCTATGGAAAAAAAATGGGGATATTATTAATTACAACATACATACACACATAGACATATGACACAAAGATGCCCACCAAATTAAATAATTGCACATAGAATAAAAGCAACTATTTTCTATTAAAAGTATCAAAGTAAAAAATATTTTTAAATAAATTTAAGGAAATTACATTCTGATAATACATTAAATAACCATTATTAAATAAATGTTTATTTAATCAAAAATTTGGTTTAGATTTTACTTTAAGCTATTTCCTATTAGAATTTGCTAATAGATGCTATTTCCCAAACTAATACGACAATTAAAGATTATTTTAAAACTAGGTTTATTTATTACAATTTAAGTGAATTCTAACAATTTCTATCAATAATCTAGATAATTCACATTATTATTATTTCAATAAAACATGACCATAGTTGCATTTTCTAAAAACATATTTTATACAGATTATACTCTAATATTAATAATAACAATTACAAAAAAAAAAAACTATAACATATTTATCAATTTTAATTACCATTTCAAAATGCTCTTATTCAATGTGCTATCAACGTAATATAAAAAATTAAAATCTGAATTAATGAAGATTTAATTTTTACAAATCAGAAAATAGCTTTGCTTTTTTTTTTTTTTCTTGAACATGTAAAAAATAAATATTTTTTTCACTTTATGATTTTTTTTTTTAATTTAAATTTATATTTTTTTTTTTAAATTTTTTTAAATAAATTGTATTCTCAAGTTAAGTTTGTATAAAAATAATTGCTCACATATATAAGTCGAATATCATTATTATTAAATACTTAACATATAACACCTCTAATTCAATCCTTAATATAAAATATCCATCCATTCACACAAAAAATATTTGCAGCTTTTTACAAAAAAAAGATATTCTTATAGTGAAATTAAGACTAACAGCATTAAAAACTTAAATTTTATTAAAGATTAAAAAAATTCTACCATCTCTCTTTTCATTTAAGGAAGTTGAAATATTTTTTAAAAGTTGTAGATGTCTTATCGCTAGTTTTTCTTTTTGCTAAAAAAAACATGTTAGTGATATCAATTACTTTTGTGTCAATTTATAAGTGCCTTACTTTTTTAGTAAGATCTTCGCAACAATCAACTATTAATAAATACTTAAAAATGTATTAATTATTTTTCATCAGGTTAGACTATAATTCTAGTACAGATAAAATATATCTATAGCGTTCTTCATCTTTTTTTTTTAATCTATCATCTCTTTCTACTGATATATCATGATCTTATCCATAAGCTTGCATGTATTAGGTGATAAAAAATTAAAAATTTCAAATATGCAATTAAATACTACATATAATTTTTTGATATTAGTACACCAATTTTTTATGGCAGCTAATCTACCATTTGTTTTTCTTAATTTATTTAGCTGTGATTCCCCTGCAGATTTATAACTATTTCAATTGCAAGATGTCATGCTGCATAACATTTTACTATGGATGATTCTATATGGGAAAACTTAGATGTACTATATGATATGATACTTTCAATTTTCATTGAAAATAGTCCGAATAATTTTTGACTGTCAAATCAGACAAGTATGTTGTATTAGAGTATCCTATTTTCCCATTAAAATATCTGTTTATGCATATATCAAAGTATTTAAAGATTATTTGGCAATTAATATTGAAAGACTTTGATCTCATTCTCACATTTAAAGTATTAATTAGTTGATCATTAAATAAGGAAGTGGACTAACAGAATTACTACTTCTCAATTTATAAAGCAAATTTTCAGACTAATATTCACTCTTTTAGGACTTGTAATTAAAAATATTTTAGGAAGATTGATAGATTACATAAATAGCGAAATAAATTTATTGATACGAAGAATATCACTACAAAATGATTAAGTTTTTAAAATAAATTCTATTAGTTATCTTTATTTTTAAGAAAAATGAAATATATATATATATACCTAACAGAGTGGATCATAGTATGCTGATAAGTTTGAGAAAAGACTGGTAGTAGTCTTTTCAAATAAATAGAAGCCATTTCAGGATCACCTCTTGGTTCATCATCATTAGCAGATTCATTTCCTTCAGTATTTTCAGATCTTCTTACATCACCTGAACGATTAGACTCTCCCACAGGTACCATCCATTCACCTAAAATTAATAATAATACAGTTTAATAAATATTATCAAAATCACACTTTTCTTTATGTTTGCCTTAATATCCTATAAATACAATTTATCCAAACTTCAAACCCTTTTTAACAAACTCTATGTGTATGTACAAATAAAGAGTTTGCTAAAAAGTGTTTGAAATTTGGATAAATTGTATCTACTGTTTAATAAAACTACATTTAATCAATTCTGCATGACGCATAATTTTATGTTAAACATACGTGTCTAAATATGCTATATAATTATGTGAATGTAATGTGTGAGTGTCAAGTTCTCTGACTGAAGATAGATTAGAATATCTAGGCAATAAGATACTACGACCGAGAGACATTTGAACATTACTAGTGATTGGTAATGTTCTTTTTTCTTAACAAAATTTATTTTAATATCTCAAATACGTCATAAAATTTAACATATATATATGTGTATATACTTATATGTGTAAATACTAAAAGTATAAGGGGAATTTCTGTATATTTTTCTAGATAAACTTCAATTATTATGAAACCAAGCTAACAACCAATTAAAATTGGCAATTGCAAACTGAAATTCTATTATCTAATATTAGTATTTTGTTTGACCCAACTTTTAACCGATGGTTCAGATAATAGACTAGACGGCATCATTTCAGTTTGCGGTTGCCAATTTTAATTGTTTGTTTGCCAATGTCTGTAAAAAAAATTTAATTAATATACATGCATGAGTGTGAGATATTTTAAATATACTTTTTTCTATTATTAAGTAAAAATACTTATTAAAAATAAAAGTAAAGCAATATACAATAGAATCAGAAATATTTACAAATGATTTTTTTTTCTTTCAACATACTTAGTCATAATAATAATTCACCGTAATCAGTAAAAGTTCTGTAATGTTCACAGTAAATGAGTTTATAATCATTCATTGATTAGAAATAAAGTCAAACTTCTTACATTTTATTTTTGAAGAATTAATTAATTTAATCATAAAAAGATGCTTCTTGCAATGGCCTGCATTATTTTTTTTTTAGAAATAAAAATTATTTCTTCCTTATTACTTTAAAAATAAAAAATCAGGATGTTTCTTTTATATCTTCTAATTGCTAAGATTTTCTAAGTGGAGTAAACATGTTTATTAGTATCACTAACTTTAAACATTGATGATACAATACAGAAAACCTAAGACAGTTTTTCAGTATATGAAAAACCAATATCATTATATTTCATAGAATAAATAATGTAGAATTTTATCTTATTTATGATGAAAATTTTTATATTGGTTATTGATTGATGAATTCTGTTGAGAATTTTGAATCTCACTGTTTTACATTAGCATCTTTGAGAAGATTAGGCAATTTGACACTTTTTAATACTATCCAGAGTTGGGGCCAGTAGATAGCAGATTATGTAATTTATTATATTAAATCTTCGTCATTTTAATTTCACTTTCACCTTCTCAGTTCATAAAATGACTTGTTTTTGTTTTGTTTTAGATTTTCTTTTTATAGAGAATAACTAAGATATTATATCTTAGTCAGCCATCAAAAATTTTGAAGGCTAAATTGTTTTATTAGACTTATTGCACAAGAAGACAATATCTATCATTTCTTTGCATTTAATGACAATTCTATTAAACAGTGCCTTCAAGCAATTATATGTTATGAAGCCTAATATTTTGACTAATATTACCTCAATTTACATATGTCCACATAAATATCAACCATAAGTATTAAGTAAAAAAATAAATAAATATTACACACATATAAATATTATAAACATATTGAAGCCATAGTAAATTTTCAAAATGCTGATTACAATTTTTGTTATATTTTATCACTAGCTACTTTAATGAAAAAATTGTTCCCATCTCTCAACTGCCACGACAACAACTTTACTTCTGTTTAAATACCACTGAATTAGTCTGAGATTAAAAAGTTTGAATCTTTAATTTAGTGGTTTTATTTTAATAATGCCATTTCATCAAGATTCATATATACACAAAGCAGAGTAACAACTTCTTTTTTTTTTTTAAATTACTTTGCAAATACTGTCAATATCTAATTACATAATAAGTATTATAATGGGATTGGGGGTCTGGGTAATCATAATCAAAATACAAAATATTTCAAATAATGAAATTTAATATATAAGATATAAAATATTAGATATAAGATTTAAGTAAGGTATAATAAGTAATGAGATATTATAAGTAATGTTACATATTCAAGATAGAGCATGAGATCATGCCATCTCTGAGATCATCCCACATCAATCAGCATTATCAATAAGTAAAAGGAAGCATAAGTACTCACCATTCATTATCATGAATGATCAATCAAAATACAAGTAAATCAACAGTCAATCTTGTGACTGAATTTGAAATGGGTCTATTGAAGACCAGGCTAACTATTAAGCCTTTTCCAGCATGGGTCAATTATTTAAACATAATTTTTATGCACCAACTAAGTGCTCATCCATCAGAATATATAATAATCAGAAACAATAATGCTGGGATATTAAAACATGCTGATCATTATCAATGCTCTAGCCACTTAGTACAAGTGATGTACTGGCCAACTATAAACTTAGTTTCTAAGAGATACTAAACTAAATAAAATGTAGTGTATGGGCTTTAAAGAATATAATCTTGTGTGCCAACCAGGATGATGATGACTTATCATCACTGAATGCCCAAAAACACTAAAATACATCCCCATTCATATAATCAGACCATTATGCACGAATCTAGCTCAGAAGAACACAAGATCAAGTACTGTTATGATGACTAAGAGATGATGCAATACAATTTTTAACTATTGAATACTAGTTTATTAACAACAATAAAAAAAAAATAATATTAAGGTTTTTAGAATATGGTTCTACAATTAGAAGCCTTCTGATTTTGATTAACATACAATAATATAAAAAAATTATCACACTGTGATTTACATATATATAATCTACAATATTCAAGTTATTACAACATTGATTTACAATGTTTCTTAATGAGCTTATATAAACGCATATATATATATAACCACACAATGTGAATTTTATAATATACAATGAATACATTTCAAGTGACATCTAATAAAATTTTTAAATGACTAAAATTTTACATGTGTGTTCTATATGACCCTCATTGATACATATATACACAGAGTACAGTACAATTTAGAAATGGGCATATTTGAATTGACATTTAATAATAATAAAAATGATTACATTATACATATATATGTGGAGTAACATAAAATCAAAATTCAATTTATTACATTGTGATTTATAATTTCCTAATAAGTTTACATAGAACACACATATATATATATATCCACACAGATGTGCATTATAATTTAGAAATGAATACATTTCAATTGAAATTTAATCAAATATATTAAAAAATTATTAAATTTTACATATATGTTCTATTTGACAAGGATTGCTATATATACACAGACATACATGTGTGCGTGTAATTTCTGAACATATTTTTGACTTGCTACAAAATAAACCTTTCTAATTGTCACTTTTAAATGATATAAAATACTCTATAGCTAGGTTTACTTAAACATGTGTATGTATGTATATATATATATATACGCACACAAATGTGCATTTTATTAATTTATTAAAGAACATATTTAAATTTGTCAAAATAATAGAATTATTAATTTTTATATCACGTAATTAACATATATGTTTGTGCACACAGAAATGTATGTGCACATTGACATTTATATCATATTTTAATTTAGCACAATAAAATTATTAAAGATTATTTTCACAATTAATTCTCTTTGCTGAATATAGTCTTTTTTCTTTAAAAGTAAGTATTATCAAATTTTTGACAGTTTATAAAAGTTTTCTTTCTGTCTTGAGAGATTACTGTAAAAGGATGAATTAAATAAACGTTCTTATTTTCTTTCTATAAAATTATCTATGAATTATTTCTTTTTGATTTTAATTCAAGTAAAATTATATATATATCTTTTTAATGTCATTTTTAATGAATTACTAAAACAATTTCCTTAAAAAAATCTACATAACAAATCATCTCTTTTTTAGACATTTGACTCAAGCAAATTATTTGTTTTATTTTAAGTTATAGGTTAAAATGTCATTTTAAGGAATTAAAATAACTCACATTATATACATGCGACGAGTTATCTGTGGTTCCTTACAGGTATAGATAAACAGCAGCTTATGTATACCAATTCTTTAAGTTTTCTCTTGCTCAGCTTGGTTTTTGTTCCATCAGGAAAGTATAATCCAGGATTGTCATAATCAGGAAGATATAATCAGGTTTATGTTGCTATTTCCACATATACTGCAGGTCAGCCAGCTATCTTGTCCACATTTAAGGCTATAGATAGAAAAATGGGTCTTCCTTCTAGGTGCATCTAAACTCCCCCAGTGAATAAAGACTGCTGTTTGGATCTCCTGCCTTGACTTAAACTACATCTCATCCATGGTAACTATCTATATAACTCTGGAAACCACCTGCCAAATGCTTCTCAAACTATTAAAACCAGACTCTTCTGACCAGGTCTTACAAAAGCTATTAGCCAAACTGAACTGATATTTTTATCAGACCTTTTTATAAGAGTCATCTGAGATGATAAAAACACCTTAATTGAAAACAGAGTTTGTGCTGTCTAATCCTTATCTTGATTAAAAACAATTTTAATCAAAAGCTAGTTTTAGATTTCTACTAAAATGTCATCTACATGTTTTTACTTAAATAGAAAACTGTACACAAGCATTAATTAAAAGATAGAAATTTTTACAATTATCAGAAACATGCTTGTTTTTAAATTCAAAATCAGAATACAATATTAATTTATTTAGACCTTTTTAAATGTTTTAATTTATAGTAAAAGTCTGTTTTAAATCCACTTATTTAACCCTTTACAGTTATTATTATTCCCAGTGAATGTAGAAAAATTTCTACAAAAAATTTATGTCTGTCTATTTTCTACTTTTCCTTTACTTTATATATATATGTGTGCACATACAACTATGTTGCTGTGCCATGTAACTCAACCAGTTACAGAAAATTTGTAACTCTGTAAATAATCTAAAACAAATTCTAATGATATAAAATCTCCAAAACATTGTCTATAATTTTAAATAATATTTCATTCATTATTGATGGATAAAATCAAACCAATCTCTGAAGAATGCATATTTTGGGCTCAATTACATTTATCAACTATCATGAGAGAAGCCCAATCCCCAAACATAGTACCATCATTTCTATTTAAATACTACTAATGTGATCCATTTAACATTAAAATATGGATCCTTAATTTAATACTGCAGTATTTGTTTGTTTAAATACTGATTGGGGAAAATGAATTTATGTAACTCTGTTCTTATACATATATTAGTCAAGACAAAATGCACACTGCTGAAATAGACAGCTAAATTAAAAGATTCAAATTTTAATATCAAATGGATTGAATTTATGATAAATAGTAATAAAATCAGCATTTTATATAGGACAAGTCGTCTCTCATGGCAGTTGAATATGGGTAAATGAGTCCAAAAGAGAAATTTCTGGAGACAATAGACTTTTGTATCAATATAAAAAATGATTCAGAATCTGAAAGCAACTCTTGATAAACTGAAAAGAAACAATCATTATTTTCGGACTGCGAGTAATATAGAAATTATGCTAAACTAAGTACAAAATATCAAGCATCTGATTATAATTATTTTGTATGAAAAAGATCATTGTATATTTATTTTAGATTGCATGAAGTTTAATTTTCATTCATAAAATCTAAATGGTTTGTGTTAGATTTACTATTATTTTCATGGTCTAAAAAGCGTGCTATTTGTTTCTTTTTTAATATAATTTGGCCTCTTATACAATAAAAGAATCAAAATAGTCATAGATATCATCTTGAACACTAGACTTTAAGTATAAGACATACTCACTCACACAAATAGTTTTTATAAATCATACCAGGTGATTGTAAAATCTGAGCAACTTCTCTATGGCCTTCATCATTTCTCTCTCTAGCTTTGTCCAAAGGAGTTTTACCATCTTCATCCCTGAGATCTGGATTGGCTCCATGACGTAATAACACCTACACAAAATAAAAATAATAATAATAATAATTACCTCTTTTAAGCAAAAATAATAAAAAATTTCAAGCAAATTTATACGAAAACAATATATATATAAATCTAATTTTGGTTACAAAATTTTATTATCAGATTATAATATATCACAAAAAAATTAACACTAATATCTAATGAATAACAGGTTATCTTTCAATAAACTTGATTTAGAAAAGTATAATTAAGTAAATTTAAAAAAAAAAAAAATAAATGCAAAATTATCTTAATCATAAAAATCAAAAATAATTAAAAAAGAATTAATTATAAAAAATAAAGAAAATACCAATACATTAAGCAATACTAAAATTTTTCTTTTCCTTTTTTATTTAAACAAATGTTAATACATTTATATATATATATAACATTTATTTAATATATATGGAATGGCGCAATTAATTTAAGATGACAGTTTGTTAAGGAAAAAAATATTAGACTGTTTAATTGTTTTTCTTTGAACTGATTGTTAAATATAATTCTATTATACAGAGAAATATTAAATAACAATTATTTAAAATAATCAAATACCACTTTATCTTGACTATAATCAGTTATGAGAAGAATGGAAATATTCGTATATGTGTGAAATAAAAGTAAACAAACACAACAAATTAATTTATTTGTTTTATTATAAAAAAAATATATTAATATTATTACTGATTAATCCTGGTGGTAAATAAAAAAAAGTAAATATTCATGTATAAAATTTTATTTATTTACAATAATTAAATTTATTTAATAAACACTGTTGTAAATGCGCAAAAATTTTCTTCAAACTTAATATGATATGTGAGAAAGGTGGGTAAGAAATATTGAATAGACTAATCTAGACTTTTGAATTGAACAGTAGTAGAAAAGTTTGTCTCCAGGATTTATAAGAAACAAGTACATATTAATTTATTTATTTATTTTAAACTTACAAATAACATGAAATGCTAAATAACAGGAAGAAAGGAGAGAGATCTCTCCTATTGGCGGATTCCAAAATGCTAGAATTACGGATGTATTAATAAATTATCTTAAATTTATATCTCTCTCGTCTTATAATTCATTTAAGAATAGTTTTACTATGGAAACAATGTATGAAAGATTTGGAGACATGAACATAAATAATAATTATTTCAATCACCAAAAATGCCTTTATAAATTTCACTACTGTATCATAAATTGGGCTCGAAGAAAAGAAAATATCTTACTTGGGTCAAACAAACTTAGCAATTTTAATTGTAACTTTATAAAAGAATAATGTGAACCAGATGATAATTTTAATTTATTGTTTCCTTTCTTTTATTTCAAAGTATTACTGATGAAATGATTAAAACACTCAAACTACGGTTTCTTATTTTTTTGCTGTTGTTGTTGTTTAATAATTATTAATCTTTGAAAATATTCAATTTAAAGAATAATATTTTTAAAAAATATTATTCATTTTAAAAAAACAAAATTTTCATTTATTTTTTTATATATACAAGCATTTGAATATATATAAGTTCCCAAAAGAGATAATTAAGGATAACCAAATGCATGTGGTAATTTTATATTTGTATATTATTTATTGTCTTTAAAATGAGCATAGGTAAATGTAAAAAAAAAAAAATACACATATATATATATTTGAATTTTTAAAAAACCATAAAATAGACTTTGTTTCATGGAACTAAGTAGATATTTTTACTTATGACCTTTATGATTTAGTTATTTAATGTTAATTATTAAAGAATATTTGTCTAAAATTATAATGATCTTAACAATACAGACCTCAGCTTTCATATGTGGTTAAGCAAATATATAACTGTATATGCAATGGAAGCTTAAAGAATCAGGTATTTTACTAAAGATGATGATGATGATGAGTATTATCCACAATAATGGTACTGATGAATATAGCAGTATTCTATATGCTAAATAGTGATTGGAGGTTGAAAATGATTATATTAATATGGGATATAAAAAGAAAGATATAAGTAAATTTTTTAAAAATAAAGGTAAAAATAGTACATATTATAATAATAAGAAATTAACTGTAAATAATAAATGGATTTCAGTTCCATATTGTGATAGAGTATATAAAGAGTTGGTAAGGGAAGAATTACCTGATAATATTAAAATAGGATGGAAAAACAGTAGATCATTAGACAAATGGATATGTAATATAGAAAATAATAATGAGAATGATAGGGCAGGGTTGATGTATAAAATTATTTGTGAATTTTGTAGCATGATATATATTGGTCAGACAGAGAAGACTGCGTTAGAAAGAGGTAAAAAACATGATAGGGCAATTAGGAGGAAGGATATGAGATTAGGGATTTATGTACATTTTTTGAATACTGGGCATAGATTGAGTTGTGAAAAAAAATTTAGGTGATTAAGTATGTAAAGAAGTATAGTGAGAGGGTATGTTATGAAACTTTGTATATACAGGAGAATTTTGAAAAATGTATGAATATGGTAAAAGGTCCTGTAAAGTTGGCTGGAAAATGGGTGTTGTTAGTAGCTGGAAGATTTAATTTAAGTTTGGTATAATTATAAGTAAATTATGTGTATATATTTATATGGATGATTACCATTCTAATTATGTTGGGTCTAAAATATTAAATATGGTTATATAGGTATGTAAAGAAAAAAAGATTGGGAAATTTATGAATGATATTAAGGTATAAATGTGTGATTGTATAATGTAAATATATGATTATGATTTAGATAAATATTATGTATAAATATTATGTGTAAATATTATGTATAATTGTTTATGTATGTGATGAATAAGAAATAGAAAATTTGTTTTATCTTTGATATTGTGGTGTAAAATGAAGCCTGTAGGTGGAGTTGCTGTAGAAAAAAAGAATTGTAACGTAACTAAGTGTATTTACATCTTGATAAGGCTCCAGTATAGGGGCAAAATCCGGGTTGGTGAAATTAAATATATTATTATAAAAGTTGTCTGATTAAATAATTTTTATTGAATTATTTTTTTTAATATATAAAATATTTTATATAAAAGCAAGATAAGTATATATGTTCTTGATAATATAAAGATGTTTTTCATTTTAAAAAGAATAAAATTAAATGACAAGATGGAGTAAATGTTTTATAAATTATCCGAGAGATATATTTATCACGTGTAATTTATAAGAGATTTTATAGTTCAAATTCAATGATAAGCAATCACACAGAATCCAGTATGCATGATAAAAATAGTAAATATATGTTATTGTTTTGCAAATCTTTTATGTTCTTTTTACATGTGTAGGAATTTTAGCATTGGAACATAGATTTATTCATCAATTATATAAATAATTTCAATATTTTCATTTACCTATTTTTTTTTTTTTTTTGCAAATGAATATAGAAATACAATTTTAAACAATGAAATATAAAGGGCAAATTTCAAGGTAAGTAAAATGAGGGTAAGTAATATTTACTAAGGCTACATGTAAACCTCAAGAGTATGCGCGTGAAAATGCGAAAATAGGGACCTCTACAGGTCTTAACTACAAGCATACTCTTGAGGTTTACAGCTTTAGTAAATATTACTTACGTAATCAATGTGCGTTTAAATAAAATGAGGGTGTAGAATGTTAAATACATTAGGTATTTATTTACTCTTTATTTAATTAATAGTTTAATCTGTATATTTTATTTAGGTATGTTCCATATAGGGGTTCTCATTCTCATTTATTTTATTTTGGGTTTGATGAAGCACTTGCGAGTACTAAATGTTCTTCTAGGTTTTACACATAATTTCATTATATGCTCTTTTATTATTACCAACATAACAATCAAAATTTATTTTACTATGCTACCCATAGGGCTATTGTAACCAACACAGGGAAATGTTGCAGGAGCATGCACTGGGTAAATATCCCGATTTGCATGATACTCTTAAATTAGACATAGGTGCATGTTGGGATGAATCATGATCAACTTAATAGTTTATTCATGATACACAATTTGACATCACCCATTATTAAAGCACAATAAATTCAGTTACTACTGCTACAGAATTTAGGTGCTGCCAATGTAAAGCTTCCATAAAATACACGATTACATAATTTTGATGTTGCCAATGTATGGTCGCCATAAAATTACCACTACAAATATATATACATTTCATTTCTCAATGGGAATTTTTAATACACAAGATAGAAGGAAAAAATAAGTTAATAAAGCAGCAGTATTTTTTTTTTAACAATTCATTTAGCATATTACTTATTTTAGAATGATTCTTCGATTATCTATTGTCCATAAATAATAATTAAGCAAATGATTTGGAATTGAAGATTAATTCTAAAATGAACCAATTTGCAAACTATCCATAAGTTAATTATTACCCAGTGGAAATCAAATTTATCAGATTATATTCAAATAAAGGTGGATTTGAAATAATTTATCTGAATCAGATGATAAATTTTACATATTAAAAAAAAGACTTCTGTATCTTCTATAAAAATATCAATTATATAATTTTTATTTTCATAACTTCAAATCATAACATTTAGTAATCTTACTATTCTATTTTAATTAAATGCAGTTATACTAAACTTGATTGGCATTTTCAAAATTAGAATATTCTAAATATTTATTTTGATTTATCATTATTAAAATATGTGATTTATCCATTCTAATGATATTAGTTTTCATTAAACAATATAAGAATAGTTATATACACTATCCCAAGCATTCCAAAGCCAATAATCCAAAATGTAGGACAAAAATTAAATAAAATATAAGACATTCACAAATTTCACGTGCATTTCTTATTACAATACAGCAATAACCTTTTATTTTGTGTACTCAGACATGGTTACAATCACATCAACAATGACTGCACTCATAATGTATGTACTGCTGCTATGGTTTTGAAAATGAAAATTTCATTTAAAATTGATTTAAAGACCAAAATTATTTCACGATACCACTTTTTCCACCCCCATTCCCCTCAAAAAAAAATTGTGAAATGCTTTGTTTGTGTGATAAAAATGAAAACAATTGATTTAGTTTTTTTTTTAAAAAAAACTATTAAAAAAACTATACTGAAGCTAGCCAGTTATTCAATAAAAATTGTTAATTATTTAAATAATAAAAAAGAAAACAAAAATTTATATTACTGTTATTTGTACTTCTGAAACTATTAAAGTTAGTAATAAATATTTAATGAAGACTGAAAAATTATTAAATTTACGAGTGGAAGGTATGAATTGAAAAAAATGTTTTGGAAAATAGTAAAATAATGAATAATTTGCAAGACTTTAGCAGAAACAACGTTTCATTAAAGAAAACCATCAAAAGTAATGTACCATACCATCAAAAGGCATTAGGTATATAAAAAAACTTTAACAGAAAGAATGTTCTGGTAAACAATAATATTAAAAAAGTAACATGTTATGGTATCAAAAAAGTACTGATTCTGTACAAAGACTTTAGCAAAATATTTCAATGAACAAAATTCAAAATTAAACTAATGCCTCTTGCATTATAATATCATCAATTTTCATAGCAAGATGAATATAGATAAAGAATAGTAAGTTTGTAGGTTGTTGTTTTTTTTTTTGAGAGAGAGAAGTACAATCAAGTGACATATTCAAATATGTATTCATTTAGTTTTGCCGATAATATAGTTTGTACATTTGAAACTGCTAAAATTATAACTATAGTAAGAAATAAATTTTTAAGGTCGACTGAAAAAGCATTAAATATTGTATATACAAAAGCGACTTTAGCAGAAGAATGTTTCAGCAAACAAAAACAAAAAATTATTAATTATTACTTCATATATATTATTATAACAACAATAAGTATCAACTTTTTCAGTAAATATTTAAAAATTTCATTACAGATTGAAAACTTGCTATAGTAAAACAAATATTTATTGATAAAATTGTAAAATATGCTGTTAATATTGAAGATGTTATTACACACATATAATATATATATATAATGTGAACTCACCTGTTGTTAATTATTCCAGTAGCACTACCTGAATGAAACTATCACTCAAACATTGCTGGAATAATTAATGTTGGGCGTTCATAATTTCTATATTTGATTTCCAGTATAGTGCGAGCAATTCGTTTAATATCATACATATATAATATTAGAATTGAATTTAAGTTTTTAAATTAATGCCCAATTTTGATTAATAAAAATCTTATGAAATTTGCAGCTTAAAATAGCACCATAACATTGATAATGCTGCCGTCTTATTTATATAGATTTATTTTAGTTAATATTTTTGTTAGTTAAAATTTGCTTGAAAAGTCATTTATAAATAAATTGAGATATTATTTTAAAATATTACTTTTAACTTGAATTTTGAAACATAATCATTATAGCCATTTTTTAAAAATAAAATTTAAATACAATATGTAGATTAAATTTTTTACATGAAAGAATCTGCAAGCAAGAGAACATATACAAGAAAATCCTCATTGGCAGTTTGCTATTGTTTGCCATTATTTAACACAATTTATTTTAGCAACTCAATATTTAGAGCTACATCAACAATTTCTAAGAGATTTTTACATCATTAAAAACAGAAATATATCAATGTTCTACTTGATAGTTTCTCAATTCTTCAATAAAATCAAATATTGTACTTCTTTTTGGGTGACAATTTTCATCTTAGAATAATATGGATCATTAAAAACATGAGGTGAAAAAAAAATTAGAAAATCATAATACCTTTGCAACAGCAGGCCTTCCAAAACAAGCTGCATAATGTAAAGATGATGATCTTTGCCCCTTGTTAACATCAGCTCCTCTTTCACATAAAAATTCAACCTGTTAAATAAAGATAACATACATAAGATGCAAAATTTCACTTATATAGCTAAATAATTATCAATTTAAAATAAATATTTGAAAACCAGGCACTCTTCACAAACCTGGGAGCTTAATTGTAAGTATAGGGGATTTGAACTCAGATTTTCAAGCACCTTTCAATTATCCACATTATCTAATATTACTGATACACATGATCACACACATGTATAAAAGATCAATAATCACCGATATATGTATTTTGAGCACTGATTATATATATGTGTGAGAGATGATAATCTGGACCAACTGATGAGTGCTGGTTCAGCACGAAATACGTATAATCGGTGATTATTTATTTTTTCTACGTGTGTGTGGTCATGTGTATCAGTTGTATGAGATAGTGTGGATAGTTAAAGGTGCTTGAAAATCTGAGTTCAAATCCCCTATACTTACAATTTAAATTAAATAAATTTTAATTAATAATTACAATTTTAAAAAAATTCTAAAAACTCAAAAAATTATTACTTAAATTTTTTCTTTACAAGTCAATGTTTTAAATAAAAGAATAAATAAGGTGATTAAAATTATTTTTAAAAAAAAAGTTTGAAAGTAAGTCACAACATGAATAATCAATCCCTAATTTACCTTTTTTTTTAAAAAAAAAAAAAACTGTCTTGCATTATAGTTTGTATGTTGTGTTTTCACAGTGATTTCTATTTATTTAAAACAAACTTTACGAGTCTATGTGAAATTATATATAATCTCTGAGAAAATTTTTGCTCAACTATAACTTTCTTCTATTTCAAATATTCTGATATAAATTCATATCATAACATTATTCTGAGGCTCAGCAATGAAGGTAATATAAAAAATATAATATTAATAACTTTCTACATAATGTATTAATTGTGAAGAATTTATATTTTTTGGTAGTCGTGATATAAGTGATTTCTCAAATGTTCTGTTAAAGTATTCCTCTTTCCAGAATCTTAAAATTAATTAGTATGCCTTTTGTGGATCTTGAAGAAGACTAAATATTGCAGAATAAAGGATAAAAGATGAACATAACATGAACTTTAATTTTAAATGCTTGTTTTGACTATTGTAAAGGATTTATTAATTTGTTACATAAATTTTTTGAGATCCCAAAAACTTAAAAATAATGGGGGGAAAAAAGTATAACAATTTATAAATATCACATGATCATCATTTCTTGCTTACACAATCTGTTAATGCAGTAGCAACAGTCTCCATGCAATACTGCCACCTAGTGGAAGCTATAGTAAGTAATCAATGGTTGCTAGAAGATTAATGCATCAAAATCACAAACTAGTGCCTACTCATCCAAGATCCCCAGACAAGCTAGAAACTTGTCTGGGAATATTGGATGAGTAGGCACTAGATAGTGATTTTGATGTATTAACCTTCTAGCATCCATTGATTATTATGGCTTGCACTAGGTGGCAATATTATACAGAGAAGGTTGCTATTGTATTAATTTATGAACATCAAAGAGACTAATTACCTAATGACTTAAATTAAATCCTAATCTCGAGTTATTTGTTGAGAGCAAAATAAATAAGAATTTAGTTAAGACTATCAAAATAAACAAAAGGCTCTCTAGTGATATAAGTGATTTAACTACATTCTTAATCTTTTTCTATCAATCTCAAAAACTTTCTCTGGAAAAAAGCATTTTCATCTTTTACATGGGGGGAATGGGGGGAGGATAAAGTTGAACTTAATAGTTCTTTTATATTTGGATTTTCCTTTTTCATCAAAATTAATGTTTTTGAAATGCTGGAAGCATCAAAATATAGAATTCTAGAAATTACAGCGCAATTGATATATATATTTGTATACAACAGTAGCTTAACTGTAGTGTAATTTTCATCTTTTATCTTGTAATTTAAATATTAAAATCTTTTTGCATTTGAATAGATGGATGCTGTTCCAATTAGAAAAGAAAAAAATGTTTTTATTCTCAAATGGGTAATGGACATCTTTTAGTTTTTCATTTTTCAATTTTAGAAAATTCTAAAAGGTTCTGTGAATTAACTTTACCAATATATAAGACACCGCTGGTGTGATTATAATTTTCTACAGTATAATTAAAATATCAAAATTTGTTTCTGCTGAAGGAATGGATCCATCTAAATGAAGAATCAAGGATATTAAGAATCTTTTTTCTGTCTATTAATGAATTACAAAAATAACAAGAAGTTCAATATCCTTAACTAAAAATATATATATATATTCATAGTAAGTAAACAGTTTCCATTGCAAGGCAAATGCCTTTCTAATCTCAGCACTCAACTTCTATAGATAAATAGTGAAAGAGAAGGCATTATTTATTACGCTTGCCAACTGCCAAATTGTGAGAGTTGGAATAGAATTCCATACTTGTTTAAATTTCTAGTTATTTTTGGTTACAATGTTTTTAAAAAAAAATCCTTAAGAAATTTCCTATTCTTTATTCAAACCAGATTCAAATCTGGGTCACATATGAAAGGCAGATGCAATAACCATAAGACTCTTCCATATCTACTAAATAATTAAAAATATAACAATCAATATTTACCATTTCCTGAGTTCCAAATGCTGATGCCCAATTAAGAAGAGTTTGGCCAACATCATCCATAAAATTTACCTCTATACCTGAAATATACAAAAAAAAACAGCAATAGCTATCTTATCTAACACATTTCATTAAAATTACATTAAAGAAAAAAAGATATAAGAACAAAACATTGCTTTTTAAGGTTATTATAAAATAATAATAATAATAATAATAAAAATAATTAATATTATTTATACAGTATATAAAAAAAATAATGTTTTAAAAGACCTCATGGAATATGGTTAGATGATGATAAGGAAGTGATAAGGATTTAATTTACATTTCCGGCTTTGTTAACAAGAGAGACAAAACTGGAAAAAGTTGGTGAAAAAAATAAATATTTTTAAATCCTAAATTAAAAAAAAAAAACTTTTAAAATTGAATAAATTTAACTATATTAGTAGTTTGAATACAAATATAATGTATATTCTGAACTTTAGGTGTAATTAGAGGGGATTTGAACACAGACATGTGTATCGTTTATATAAAATAGAGGAGCTTGAAAGTCTGTACTCAAACCTGCTATAATTATATCAGTAGTTATATAAAGAAACTTTGAAATAATATATACATATATTGAAAAAAACAGGAGAATAAATAGTTCATTGAAATTGCACCAATAACTTATAACAATGAAAAACATATTTTACTGGAAGAAATTTAAAAATGAACAAATTGGTAAAAAAAAAAAGAGCCCTGGAAATAATGTAGTAGCTGGAGAAATGAAAAGATATGGTGGATATAGTTTACAGCAAAAAATTTACAGGATGAATAATACTGGATACCTAAAACATGGACAAAATTACCTTCAATGCCAGTCTACAAAAAGGAAAACAATCCAGAATGTGAAAATTATAAAACCATTGCATTAATTAGACAAAGTTCTTAATAATCATCTTTAAATGAAAGATTAATGACTCGATAAAAAATATTTGCCATAAGTATTTGTGGAATTTTTTAAAAAATAGCAATACTATATAATGCATATCATAACTACAAAGAAAATCAGAAACACAGTAAAAAAAAAAAAAAAACGATATCTGCATTTCATTGACTTTTAGAAAGCCTTTGGCAGTACTTAAATCATAATAATAAAACATTAATTAATATTCTACAAAATTATGATAATTCACAGTAGCTGTAAAAATGTGTACAGAAATCAAAAGCTGGTTTAAAATTGGAAAAGGCATATTTATCACGCATTTAGAAAAAATAGTAGACAAGTCGGAAAAAAAAAATTGCTAAGAAATTTTAATGCGTGGAATGAGAATCAATGGTTTAAGATATAACATGATAATTATTGAAGTAAATAAAAAAAATACTGAAATTAACATTAGAAAAATTAAATGAGGAAGCAAAAAGATATAGATTACATACAAACATGATGAAAACAAAAATATTATTTGGGGAAAAGAAAATGAGACAACAGTCAGGCAAGAGTCTTGACAGAATACGTTACAGAAAGTTATCTGAGAAAAAAAATAACACTACCAAAAAATCAATTAAAAATTTTATTGAAGATTATATAGCCCGGAAACATGTCGAATATTTTTTGAAAACTAAAACCCTTAATTTTTATTAATGAATAAGATACAAATAAAAAGAGTGTATTGCATAGATTACGGAAAGACATGTTAAAAAGAATGATGCAGAGCTCATTTGCATTCACTTAACCTTCATAAAATGACATTCATAATTAGAGAGACGGATGAGATTTATTTTAAAACCTCACTATGACACTGATAGTTGAAAGTTAGGCTAATTTTGAATAATTTTACTGCTGTTTAAAAATGATAAATATTTGAAGGCTTAATAATTAATTTAATGACTTCATTTTAATTAATTTATTAATTTATTTTGATTATGCAATTTTTTATTTTGTTAATTGCATTCGTTAAAAGCTAGTATATTTATTATTTTATGTTTTATCAGGATAAAAAATCAAATAAAAAATTGATAAATTCAAAAACATTAATTAAAAAAAAATTTCACATGTGAAAATCAAATTACAGTTTAATTTTTAATTATTTGAAAATAATTTTAAAAAAAAAAGAGAAAATATAAATTAGTAATGAGAAAAATATATATAATAGCTGAAGGTAATAAAGGTTAAGTATAAAACCTTAACAACATAGTAAGATGAGTAATAAACATAAAAATAGATAAATACTATTTAAATAATAAAAGTAAAACCATAACAGTTGTAGTTACAAAAAAAATGCTAGTTTAAATTAATAATTGTAATCTAGGAAAAGGATGAACGCAGAAATAAGCAAAAAATTGTAAAAATAAAAATCAAGTAAAGAGATAAAAATAAAAAAATGTTTGAGAGAATTAATTAATGTTTGACTGAGGAAATTAGTCTGAAATTTTTTTCCTTAATATTATTTTTCCAATCAAGAAATAATATGAAATATATATAATTTACTTTATAAAAATGAAGACATATTTCTAATAGATTATAATGCATTTTTATTTGAAAACAATTGAAATTTAGAAAAAAGCCAAAAAGATTATTGAAGTTATGGAAACTATTATTAAAAGATATTTAGAAAGAAAAAAAAATGTTGATCTTAAAAAGATATTTCATAAATTAAATGATTATTTTAAAAATAGATTAATATTTTGAAGTGACAAATTGTAAATAATAAAAAAAAAGATTACAATTAGAGAATGTATTTCTATGAAAAAACATTTGCATGATTAGACAAACTTTTTTTTTTAAAAAAAACAAACAATATACATAGGAATTGTGAAATATGTTCTATTTTGTACATATAATAGCTGTTTTGATAGCAAGCTTTGATTATAATACAATAAGTATTGATTAGTGTACAGTACAGTACTTTTCAACGTGCAATATACATGAGTATATTGATATTTATGTGTATTACATACGTATATAAATAAATGATATTTATGTGTATAACATACATATATAAATTAAGATTATAATACAAATAAGATTTAAAAATAATATTAATAATAAATTGAGACAGCACTCTACATATATATTTATAGTACTGTATGTGTGTTCAATCATTAACAATTCTGAATAATCACAATTAAATACTTATTCAAGAATATTTTTTACTTCAATAGTTTTTTAAAATTCTAATGAAAATGTAGTAGCAGTTTCATTACCAATAGATGCAGCTTCATTAATTATTTTAATATTTTTAAGACAGTACAGTTTTGAAATCTACATAACAACTCTTATTTGCAATGAATAGCTTGGAATTGTGTGATCTGCATTCTAAGCTACATTCTTCACAGAGACTTAAGGCTTTATGGCACAATACAAGACCATCAACCAAAACATTATTATATGATTCATACAACTTAAAGCTTTTTTCATTTTAACTAAAAATTACCCCTTGTCTTATCTATAAATGTAACTTATTCAGGGGCACAAGTGACACTGGCACAAATCTGCTTCTTTCTATAATTTCTCTAATTGATGAACTTATCCTTTTGATACATATGGTTAATTTAAGAATATAGTTTCTTATTTTTCCTTATTAAATCAATTTTTTTTTTTTTCTCATTTAATGAAAGTATTTTATAACTTTTTTTGTATCATGATTCATTGTAATACAATATACTTTACTAAAGATATGCTAATACTGCATATAAAACTTTTTGAAAAAAAAAAAAAACAACTGCAAAGAAAATGTGATTTAAAAAATTCATGTTTGAGATATGAGAACATTACATTTTAACATGAAAAAAATGGCCGCTACCGTATCAACGTTTGTAAAAATTTAATAAAATTATGAATTCCAATAGTTTTTTGTTTGTTTTTTTTTTTTTGTCTGGATAGTAAACTCATGTAGATTGATACAGCGTAATTCTTGACTTCATTGTAGTTAGAAGTGATTCCAGCTTAATATTATTTAAATGAGATAATAAATAAGTAATATAAAGCCAAAAAAAAAAATTATGAACAAAAACAAATACAATTAAAAGAGAGATGGAAAGAATAAAAATTTAAGAGTAATATGTTGGCTATAAAAGAACAATTAAGTAATTTGAAACATTTAGAATGCTTATTAAGTAAAGATAAAGAACATAAAAACAAAAGTGGAAATAAGAAATGTTATGACTTGCAAATTTTAATAAAGAAAGAAGATTGATTTTTTTGTTAAAAAAAACAAACAAAATTGCTTTTTTAATGAAGATTTATTTGAAGAGTAAGTGTATGATTTGAAAATTTGGACTATTGTAATCATGAAAAAAAAACCAACAGACTTTTCAAATATTAGTTTAGTAGTGGGACAATTGAATGGGTAGATACCAAATATAGTTGAACTTTTTAAAAATGAACAAAAAAGTGGAATTTTTTTTAAAAACAGAAACTAAATGCAGTCATATTCTTAGAGTGAAAAAAAATTCGATATATTGAAAAAATGAAAAAGTGCAAGAAAAAAAGTAAAAATGGAATAATTCATAAACAATCTTATGGAATATTATTTAAAAATTAAAAAAAAAAAAAAGGCTTAAAAATTGTGAATTAGAGATTATATGAGGGATCTGCCTGAATGTAAGTAATTTAATGATAATGACTCTTTTAAACATATGTTGTTGTTGTTGTTTTATATTTGAATTAATAATTACATAATTTATATCAAAAATACAGTAGCCAAAAAATTAAATTCATACCTCCAGTATCTATTGCATCAATGAGTGCATCAGTGTCCTTACTACGAATGCAATCAATCAATTGCCTGTGGGATCTCTCTCCAGCACTATCCATACGTCGAAGGCCAGGAATACGACTAGTAACATTACTAATACCGGACTTGGGAAGAGCCTTTCTTCCTTCAAAAAGAAGAACCAGTAAAAGATCCACCAGCCGCATCGTATCCAAAATACATCTACAAATACATAGTGTTTAAAAATTAACATATCAATTGAACCTATAAATGGAAATATTATTTTACTATTTTTAAAAAAATCATATCTGTTTACAAAAATTATATATAGGTTTTGATTTTCTTTTCATAATTTCTTCATCATTATACTGAATAAAAAGAAGACATTTATCAATAATGAAAATATTGTATTCTATTTAAATTTCAAATAACTTTTTTAATGTGATGAAAATCAAATGAGATGAAAAACTGAAACAACAACAACAACAAAAAAACTTTCAAACTAAAAAATTATTTTGTTGTGATTTAAAGTTATTCCAAAAGCAATATTTTGAAATGAAAAATGCAAGTGATAGATTCAATGAAAAATGGTATAACAGACGTATTTTTTAAAAAATATACTATTCAATAAAATTCTAAATACTTATATATATTCCAAATTAATAAGTGGACTGCTAATGATGAATGGATTTGCAATATAAGATTTATTTTAAGATACATGCTTGCAAATAGGTAGTTCACTTCACTGATAACTGTAAATGTATTCTTAGCAAATAGAAACAAGCAATCTGAAAAACAAACTATTTTAATAAAATGTGTTTTAAAACTGAAAAAAAAAAAATACATAAAAAGAGGGGCTTACTATGATATAGAAATTTTTAGATCTACTAACCCAACCACCCCCACGCCACCAATCTTTTTTTGAGAATAATTTTATTATATGACAAGGTTATAATATGTTAATAATCAATTTTATTTTCAGAATATGATCGTATAAAAAGTTATTTTATAAAATAATGTATTTTGAACATATTTGAGTAATAAAATTCTTACATCCAAAATAATGAGAACATCACTATTACTAATATGGAATTGGATTGTCATTTCATCAAGAACTGCTTGAATAAAGTTATCTATCATTTGTGTAGAGTCTATAGAAATATTAGAAAATTCTTTATAGATAAATGGTTCAAATTCTGTGAAAAACTCTGGTTACGGGTTTTGATACCTAATATATTATTCAAAAATGATCCCAAATAATTCTCAATAACATTTAGATTAGATGATTGGGAAAGCTATTTAAGTTTAAATAATATTTTCTTATGTTTTTCAAACATTATTTGGATGAAATTGAAAATCGTTACAATTATCTAAAAATATTTGCATTGACACAAATCTGATCTTCCATAATGTTTCATCAGTCTTCAGCTATATATGCAAAATAATGATTGGATTAAGAGAACAAACACCATGATGAAAGAAAGTAATTTAATCGCAAATTAATTTGTAAATTATTAGATATAAAATCTATCAGTGATAGAGCTAAAAGAAACTTTTATTCAATAGAATGATATGCATGAAAGTCTTGTTCTTATGCACTTGATAAAAGGGCTTCCATTAGATACTATTTGCTTTAGAAACCATTAGCTATGAAATGGCAGCTCGACTATAAATATTCTGTTTGAGAAGTTTAGGATTATTTCGATAAATATAGTATTTAGAGGTATTTAAATATTTGCAATGATTCTATGTTTCTGTTAATCCATTCTATTTATACCCATAGCTGATTTTAAATTTCATTTTTTCATCTTTAATTAATACAATTATAATCTTTAATGATGACAATCATGAAATATTAATGAATTCAAACTTTTAGTAGCTCTGATAATTTAACATTTTTTAAATTTATGTAATCTAGTATTGATTGTTTCTATGTTTTCAAATATGAAGAAGTTGTATAGTAAAGAATATAATATATGGTAACAGTCAATCCTTACGCTATAATGTATACTTTCAGTCACCTACTATATCAAATCATTTGATTAATAATAGTAAAGATAAAATTGATCCTTAGAAGTATCCTTTGCAGCATTGTTTATTTGAGCAAGTGTCATGAACATAATTGCCCATTTTTTTTACTGTGGTGGATTCAGAGCAAACATTAATATAAGATTTAATTAGCAATATATATTGTTACGATAAAGCTAAGATTGATTTTTCGATGTCATCAATGTTTTTGGATCATGAGCATTTATTTGGTCATGTTTTCAATCCTAGTAACATAAAAATGGTTTACAATGAAGACAATGATAGGAAACATAAAAATAAAGAAATTTGGGTTACTAATAACAGTAACTTAGTAATGAGTAGAAAGTCTAATACTGTTAAGTACGGTACGCGGCAATTAGACTGACAATTTCATTAACTTCCATATGATGATTTGTTGTATGCAACAGATTTTTTTTTTAATTTTTATAACTACATTTGTCCAGGGGGCTCAGTACTAAAAATGCATTTAAGTTATGGATTTCATTAACTACTATATATTTCCATATTTTTAGAATTAATATTACTTATTATTATATTCTTATACACATATTCAGCAGTCTTACGTTATTCATATAGCTAGCACTAGTAAAATAACAGAAATGTGCATGTGAATTCTATATAATTTTTTTTAGAATCATATAAATGGTGTCTAAGGAGTGAGTTATATTAAGCAATGACTCTATAGTAATAATTAAGCATCACTCATTTAAATGTGATGCTGTCCAAGATTATGATAGCTCAAAATCACTAATATGTAAAATGTTGACAAGTCAAAATTTAATCAATACCAGTTTCATTCTGAAATTATTTATATAAAACTTCTTCCATTACTAAATAAAAAAAAAATTTCTTTGAAACATTCTATTTCAAATAATTTGTTTTATATAAAAAAATAGAAGGCCTACAGCACTCGGGGTTTCCAGGCAGTCACCAATCCAAGTAATAACTGAGCCTAACATTTCTTAACTGTGGATATGTTTTAAAAAGAAAATTATGTTTTCCTGCCTATGATATTAAAATATTTAAATACTATCAAGATAATATAATAAATACTATCAAGATAATATAATAAAACTCTATTTGTATAATCGTTAGTACAATTATGATTCTGTTTTGTTTTGGCATGGTTTCTCTCCAAAGTATTCATTCTATCTGATTATTGATTTGTTATTCTTTTTGAAATTCTTAGATTATGCTACGTATTCCAATATATACTTATCCAATAACACATTTCCATTTTCTTTGTTCTGAGTTCAAAAAATTCCCACTTCAATGGAATCCTTTTATATATACATATTCAATGCAACATTTTTTTTTTTTGTTTCGTTTTATTTGCTCATAGTTTTGATTGTTCAGCAATCTTCATTAGAGCTACAAAATATTATATATATATGAAAAGGAAAGATTACAAATTGGTGAAATCTAAACTACTATACTATTATGCAGTTCTCAATTAATTCTTCCATATGCATAATTGCTTTCAAACCATTCCATCACATTATTAGCTTCCTTACTTAGTCAATGTGATTTCAAAACATCAAATGTTTCAGCTATCTCATCAGATAGAATAAAAGCTAAGGCTCTCAAATGTCAAAGTAATAAACATATCCAAATGCTAATCTGCTTGCTTGAATTATTCTCCAAATACATTTTTCAAAATGAAAAAAAAACCCACTTTATTATACACATTTATTGCAACTAATTCTAGATCAGTTAATTTAACTTGTAGGCTCAGTTCAATTTCATTTTCTTCAACATAATAAGTAAGATCTTGAAACAAACTTTATAATTTTTTCCGCGTTTATTTGTCAAAAATATTATACAGAAATGAAAGAATTTGAGAATTTTCACCACCGCCAGATACATATATAGTACATAAATAATAAAAAATGTTTGGAACATTTTTAAATATACCATCCACTGGCCAATATAGAACACATGATTAATGTTGTATGTTTATTTTGTTGTAAAAAAAAACATTTTTTCTTCTTCTGCTGGATATCTCTTAAGTGTTTATGATTCTGATGGCCATTCTTTCCTTTCATAACTAATTTTCTTTTGAAGAACATTTTTCATTGGCATATGTGATTAATTGCTCTAGATGAACTGTTTAATATAGATACTTAAATAATTTAGCACAGGAAATCTTTAGTACACTTTGCATTTTCTTCCATTTAATTTATGACTTTTGTTACAAAAGCTGCACTAGCTTATAAGTATGGTTAAGATTACCAAAATTTTGGAGAAAATGATAACTTCCTTTGTTGTTCTTCCTTTAGAATTTTCTGACTTTCTTCTTTCACACCAGTAATATACAATGGTACAACTTTTATCTTTGATCATTATAGTCATGCACATTAATTTTTGTACTTATCTTTTGGGCACAATTTCAGAAACACCATTCATATATGCTGAGGGATGATGGAGACACAAAACCTTGTAAATTATTTTTGTATTAAAAGTTATTTCCAGCTTTTCCAAATTTTATAAAAATCAAAAATAACATCTCAGGCCGAAAAATGCAATTTTACTTTGATAGATACAAACAAATTATTTACTTGTTTGATATTTTATGCTTTCAGGCTGTTAAGAGTTTTAGCTGTCTATTTTCACTGTTAGGATTTTAAACTGACTGCATTTTCACTGTTAGATTGTTGGGATTTTAAATGGTTGGCATTTTTGCTATCGTATTTTAACTGTCAGAATTTTCGGAGTAAACTAACTAACATATGATGATTTTATTTATTAGCAGTACTCTTATGATATTAGACCAGAGTTGAGACAATCAACTTAATGATCACAGCATATTTAATATATGCTCACATGGTAGACATCATTTACTGGTTTATTGCAATGATTTGGGGTTTTGCTTATAAACTGCATTAGTAATGTATTCTTATTTGTTCCACAAATAGGGATTTTATAACCTTAGCGTTACATATTTGATAATCCATAAAATTACCTATTCATTAAAATCATTAGTATGCTTGCATTTATATAGCATAATATATGCTTAGCTAACTTATAGCACTTATATGTAGCAACCATTATGATTTTATATTTTATACAAATAGTTATTGCTCTCTTTCCATTTGCCTCATTATTTACATTTGTTAAATGGTGGCGATATGTTAATATTCAATTACAAATGGCTGCACTATGTGTTAGGCATAATACTGATCATTATCAACTTGAACAAAAAAGTTGACTATATATATCACAAAAACATATAACCTTCTGTATATATTTTTTACATTTTTTTTTTTTTTTAAAAAGATAGATTATCAAATTTCCATTTTACCTTTCATCTCCTTGAAGCGCATTTTCAATAGCATCAGGAAGATCAGACCTTAACAAATCCTAAAATAATAATAATAATAATAATAATCATGAAATAATCTAAAACAAATATAAATAATTTAAATAAATAATTTGAATTAAACAATAGATTTCAAAAAATAAAAAATAAATATATAACTAATAGTGTGCAGAGAGAGAAATGACCATAGGCGCAAAATAAAGGAGGCATATTTCATAAATAATGACACCCAATCAATTAATAGAAAAGACACCTGTTTCATCGTTTCAAAAAGATGGACAAACTAATTCAAACAATATTTTAAATAAAATGCTGAAACATCTAACTAATTAACATAAATTTGAATACTCCCCCTCATCACTATCAACCGCATGCAGCTATGAGTATGAAGCCATGGAGCTTTGAAAGCGCTAAGCTTTAAATAAATTATTAATAAATATAACTTCTTTAACGAGCATTAAAAGCGCATAATTATTGATATTATATAACTAAGTTAAATAATTGCTTTAAAGAAAATTCTCATACAAAAACAGTTAACTAATAACTCATGTTTAATGCAAATAAGTAGTAATAAAAAAATGTAATGGAGCAAAAATCTCTATTAGCTCTTTAAAAAAAAAAATAATAATAATCAAGATTTTAGTATTTTTTCACTATTATTTACTCATGTAAATAAAAATAGTTAGATATCTATTTACAGATCCTACAATTAGACGACCTAGTAGTTTCTATGCATCACTTATTTAAAAGAAAAATCTTAAATCTCCTTGGAATCTAACACATGTTAAAATCCTATGATTTTTTTTTTTTTTTAGTTTTTTTTAATTTTAAAAGATTATTTCTATATAAACTGATACATATTGTTACTAAGTAAAATTTATCTCCTGAGTAATTTACTATCAGAAGAATAGTTATGATTTTTCTAAACCTGCGTATGTTTATTTATAACGAATTCGTCGTCAATATTATTCCATCAAATGTTGTGAACCAAGGAAAAATAATTATTTACAAACATTATATAAAAAAAAGTTTTCGTAATAAAACTGCAATAACAAATAGCAGTATATAATTACTGGTGCAAATTATGCTGTGAATCTTACTTAAGGAATGAGTTACAAAAGATGGAATTCTCTCTCAACTGCATCTTTGAACTTATTGTTCTAATTACAATTCTTCGCCTGAATGAAAGAAAACACAGAAATTCAGATGTGGTGAAAGATGTTGATTAGAGCAAATTTAAGTTAGGTTCAATACCTATAAGCGATCTATATTTTTTAGCCAATAATAAAAATCACATCAGATTTCACTTTTTCTTTATGATCAGCATGTCGCCACTAATCTGGCCAACATAAACTAGGAGTTGCTTTATTTCCCAGAAAGAAAAAAAAGCAATATATAATTATTTGCTGGCAAATCATCATCATCATCATAATCGATCCTTATCAATCCACTGCAGGATGATGGTCTCTCCAAGTTCAATCCATCTTCTCCGATCTTTAGCTTCTCTTCTCCATGTCACCCCTGCACACTTTCTTATTTCATCCATCCATTTCGTATGTAGTCTCTTTCTAGGTCTTTTACAATCTCTTGGAATCCGGTTTAAGATTTCAATTGTCCATCTATTACCATCTCGTCTAGCAATATGTCCAGCCCAACTCCACTTCAGTCTTTTAATTTTTTTCAATGAGGTCAGTAACACCTGTTTGTTCTCTTACCTATACATTGCGTTTTTGATATCTTCTTGTTACTCCCAATACTGGATAATAAATAGACCTTTTGTTTTTTTAGCAAATAGCTAATAGGATTGACTATGAAAAAATTCTAATCTTGCATAGTAAATCTTCAATTAACTCAAAAGTCTCCTAGTTTACCTAAACATTTGAATGGGAAAAGTAGGTCAATGCAGTGATCACTATTAATACAAAACTCTCACCATGAAAACCTCATGACTTGTGTTTCCATTAAATATTGCTTAATACTTAACACAGTGGATCAATTTATAAATAAAGGACTATAATTTGATTCTTTGTTTACTATTAATAGCAAATTCTAAAAATATACATAAGCATTTGTCATAGAAATGCATCTAAAAATGTCTCTTTCACTGTTAAGAAAGACAAAGTGAATTCATAGCATTGTACAGAATACACCTCTCATACCATATGCAGTGCATTACCTTATTAAAATACACTTTAATAGTGAAGCATTTGAGAGCTATCTTAACGGAACTCTCAGCATTGTTAAACTAGGATTAGGATTTCTAGTTTCTCAAATTTATATTTAATGCTTCTACAACATCAATGGAGATATTAAACTATTAACAAAACTAGATCTATAATATTCCTTATATCAGCATTTGGTAGCTTTTTTTTTTATTAGGTATACATTGGTTGACTAATACTGGCTGGTACTGCTAAAACTTTTATCTTTTTACTAAATGGCTAACAGGAATAGATATGGGCAAGTTACATGAAAAGTTCTGAACTTCCTTGGGAAATCAAATAACTCAAAAAATCTCCTCATTCCAATTAATCATCCTTTATTAGATCTGAAATTATTATACCTTTTTAGCATCAGATAGTAACTTTTCTTTTTATTTAAAAAAATAAAAAATCTTTTATCATTATTAATATATGCATGAATTGCATTTTTCTTATTAATACTTTAGTCTTCTTCATTGAGAGACATTTTATATATTTCTTTTAGACAATAACTTGCTGTTATCATATTACAAACATACACCAATAAACATCACATGACCGCCACTTCTTATGCTTGTGTATAACTGTTGTTAAAACAGGCAAAACTCACTATACGTATTGCCACACACAGCAAGCTAGAGTAATCCTAAGATCTAGGTGCAGTGCTCTCAGATCCAAGGCTCCTCACTGACGAAGGCCACAAGCCAGAAACTAGTCTGGGGATATTGGATGAGTAGGCACTAGATGGGGATTTTATGCACAAGCCTTCTGGCATCCATTGATTACTCTAGCTTGCTGTGTGTGGCAATACGTATAGTGAGTTTTGCCTGTTTTACAAACAAACATACATATTGGTAAAAATACAATGCTTGTAAAATGAATTGATACAGTATAATTATATATTTATATATTATCAAAATTAAACAAGTAATATAATTTCAAAGCAATAAAACATGCAAAAAAAACTTTTTTTTTAAAATAACAAAAGGCTGTTAAGATAAAATTATAAAAGAATTAATTTTAATATTATAAACATATTTATCATGCCAATAAAGTATTATATATATAAAAAAACACAAAAAAATAAACAAACTACCCAACACCAATAGAATTCATCTTAAAAACTTACATAAGTAATGCCCGGAGAACCCCTACATAACGTAGAAAGTAAACTAATAATTGTAGATACACTAGATGAAGTTTTTGTTTCTGGAGTTGAAGAGGCACCTTGAGATGCTGAAACACTAGGACCAAGACCACTAGGACCTGCTGCACTAGACAGCTTAGTAAGCAGTTCAGGAATTAACCCATGTTCAGCTAAAGGTGCTGGATCAACCCCACGCCTCGTAAACCGATCAGCCAATGATGCAAAACATCGAAGAGCACCATCTGCTACCTACAACAGTCAATAATTTGAATAAATATAATGCATATATTGTATATATTTATATATATAAAAAATGTGTCTTAGGTTTTTTTCATCACTGCTTATATTACTTTATATTTATCTACAATAAACATTTTATTAATCTTTAATAAAGATTGTTTACATAGGTAATTTCTCCATTCTATTTTGAATACTTTTTAGCAAAAACTTTTATTGTACATATATGCATATACAATCTTATGTTTCAAGTATCCTGCAGTCTTTTTCAGAGCTATGATTTAATGAACAAGATAAAACAAAGTACATAACTATATAAACAATACCATAAAAATGTAAACAGTAAAATTTATTTTGTTCATAATATCATAGCTCTGAAGAAGACTGCACGACAGTCGAAATATAAGATTGTGTATGCATATATTTACAATAAAAAGTTTTGCTAAAAAGTGTTCAAAGTAGAGTGGTTATAACAAAATAAAGAAAGTGGTAAATTTGGTAAAAAAAAAAAAAACTGTTTATACAAGTCATTTACAGGGAGTTGCAGTTAGTTCCATTTTTTAAAATTATTATAAAGATTTAAATAGTCTCTTTTTTAAAAAAAAAAATTCCTAAACAATTAAAAAAAAATTTTTTTTTTTTTTTTAAATCATTGTATAAATGATCAGTATGTCGGTATTGAAATTAAATTGAGAGACTGCAAACCTCTCGCACTAATTACTATCTAACAGCCAATCAGATCGCAAATACAAAACAAAGCGAGAGGTTTGCAGTCTCTCAATTTAATTTCAATACTGTTTGCGCTTTATAAAAATAAATATTATTTCCATATGTCGATATTGAAAATTATCACATATTTACAACTATGCAAAATTAAATCTAAAATATTTTTGTCACAGTTAAAATTTCAATTAGATTATATTTATATTTACCTTTTTTTAAAAAAAAATCATTACATATTAATTCCATCAGAGGATGAAATTTATCAATAAACATCAACATTTCAGGAGTTATATTGTAAATTGGGTCATTTAGCTATGAAAAATTAAAAATAAAGTCATTTTATTAATAGCTAAATTCCCAATTAGATTGCTTCAATTTTCGTTATATTTATAATGTTTAATAAATTGTTCAATTTTGAAGTAAAATTATAGCCTATTAATCCATACATATATATGGATAATTAAAATCTCCAATAAATACATAATAGTAATAATTTTAATTTAATAATGCTAAGAAAACTTTGCTAACAATTTATATATATATATAATGTAACATTGTTTTGTCTAACTTACTTTGTGACAGCAATTTTTCAAGTTATAAAAAAAAATCAACATTACATATCAATGATGAAATTAGTTGTTCGCAAGTTTAATAAAATGAGTGAGTATTCAATGACTCTGCTTTATAATTATAAATTATGACTACATAGATTAAGCCTATATAAACATCACCAATTTGAATATTAGCTCTCCTAATTATTATTGTTCTCAATGTGATACCCATTAACAGGCTGCAAATGGAAATATTCATTTTCGATCTGCTTTGCAATTATCATTTTTATACTTTGAGGCATTGAACTGACAGCATTTGAAAAATTATCATTTCAAAATCTCAGTTTAAAAAAAAGTTGCTCTTCTGAAGATATGTCTTAAGAATTTAAAAGATCATTTGTAAAAGAAAAAAGGAATATAATAATATTTAATTATTTAAGCAAGTTAAAGTTAATATGAGCCAAAGTATTTATATTATAAATCTTTTTTGCTTATCAAAACTGTGAAAAACAAAATATAAAAAAAAAACAGCTTTGTAAAAAGTATTTTTTCAATTTCATTAAGCATATTTTTAATAAAGCTTTTTTTTCTTTGCGTACTACTGTACTAAACTTCCATATCTCTGAAACTGTATACCTTCTCAAACAATGGGATGAAAAAACTGTGTTATAAAGGACGTCATAAAATTCAATATAATTTTTTATATTAAAAAATATAAAATAAAGAATTTTAGATAGAAAAAAGTTCCTATTACAAAATTTAAAAATTTAACAAAAAGATTCCTAAAAAATCAACATATTTGTTAAAAGCTTTGATTCATTAATTTACTACAAATCTGCTTTTACATTAATTCTTGCCCTCATGGTTTAATATAATGAAATAGTGGAATCTTTAACCATTTAATTATTATCATTAATTCTTGATATATTGAAAAATTCTTATATAAAAATAACTATTATTTAAAAATTTTTAAAATTATATTTAACCTTCAAGTTGAAAGACTATTTAAAATTATCAAAATAAAAACTGATAATTTTATAGAATATATATATATTCATTTCAATAAGGAATTATGAAAAAATATCATTAATTGATAACCTTGATGAGCCTCCATGCCCATTTTCATTCTCCCCAGCTTCCCCCCTTAATATCTATTACAGGTGGTATGTATTACGTAATTATTAATTAATTGATATATATATTGTAACAGGATAAAAATGTTACCTTACATGTTTAGACAGCATTTTATAACTGGAAAAAAAAAATGATGATGAAATCACCTATATTATCAAGCTCAAAGTCAGTAAGCCTTTGGTAACAGATTAAAATGAGGGTATACTCTTTTTTTAATATCTAATTTGGGAACTATTTGCAACAAATCAAATATGACATGGTCATGACAGAGTGATCCTGTTTAATTATGCCCTTAAATTGTGGCAGAATTTATAACAGAAAAAATATATGCTTATGCTAATCTCTGTTACAACCCTGCTGGAATGGGCGGCATTTATAATAGATCAAAAATATGCAATAGGAAATAATAACTCTAATATAGTCCAGTCATTGGTCACTTTATGTAACAATAAAAATGTGCCCTAAAGTTTGAACATCATTTGTAACAGAATAAAATATAAATAAAAAAAAAAAATAATACTAATTTTATAATGCCCTATAAAGAATAATATCATTCATAATAGCATGAATATAATAAACGATGTTAAATGAATACCAATCAATAAATAATTATTCAGTATTTAAAATAATCCTTTATCTAATCACATATCTGACTGTTAACTATACCAAAACAAAACAGTGATGATAATCTTTATTATAGCATCATGAGTTCAAACAGCATTTAGAATAAATATAAAACAAACAAAATTATCATTTCAGATACCCTGAATATAATCCTTACTTAAAATAGATTAAAATAAAGCAATTAAATCAAATATCATTGTCTCAAAACAACGATATATGCTTAAGATGTATTTCACTTATAATCAAACGAAAAAAATGATAAATCATTCAACAACTGAATTCTAATATACCTAATGAATCAAACATTGCTTATAATAATATAAACTTATACTAAAATTTAATGATGTTCATATTTAAATAAAATAATTCATGAATGATTGAGATAACAGCTTTAGTATGTCCTATAAGTCTACAATATTCATTATATCTAAATAAATATATGATCCAATAATTAATTTTAAATCTAGTTTAATATAAAATGATAAATAATACTAACTCAGCCATGCTATGCTCATATATTAATTTACTATTACTAATCACACTATTTATAACAAGATAAAATACTTAATAATGATGTAATATCAATAAACCTATAAGATAATCTTGAATCTATAATATCCAATCATACCAATATATAAAAAGAAACAGTAGACTTCTATTGGATATTTACTTAAGTACAATTAACTAATCATATCAATTTATTTTAAATTTCCTGTAACTAAATTATTAAAAGTACAGTATAACAATCAAAACATATAAAAGAATTATTAGCATTTATTATAATCAACAATGAATATTAAATTTTAATATTTAATTGGATTTATGATCCACATCAACTAAATTTAAATATAATTAAAATAAATCATTCTGACTTATAATAGAACAAAATAAACTACTATCAGCTCAATAAGTGAATAAGATTAAGATCTTATTGACCAATCATGAATTCAATACAGTACCTATCCAATCATCAATAATTTAGATAAAATATACAAATATTTGATTGTGATTACCATATAAAGTTTATATCTAGTCAGATAATAACTATTGAATTCAATACAAAAAATAAAAATATAACCATATCCACCAATCCTGGGATTTGATTTCTGAATTATGTGATATAGTTATTTCAAATAAATTTTATAATAGAAACAGTTTATCTTATCTCACTCAAATGTTATTAATCAATGAATTTGTATTGCATACTTGGACGTTAACCAGACAAGTTTATTTGTTTTAAGTTAAAATTTATTAATAATTGAATATCAATTACATAATAAAATATATATGATGAATAGATCGTAAACAATCAATATATACACATACAATCTAGTTTGAATGTACAATAAATCATCAATTGACATTGATTTCAGACTTAAATAGGTGACTGCCTACCAATCCTCAATTACTTAATACCAAATACGAAACAGCTATGTCTATGTAACACAAATATGTTGCAGGATGTTCATACTTTCCAAGATACAAAATAATTTGTTATACACATCTATACTTTATATAATATATATATATATAAATTTTTTAAAAAAATACATATACAAAAATGAATCTAGTTATTTATTAACATGAATTTAAGAGAACCCTTGTTGCATTAAAATCCTTCTTGAACTTTTAATACAAGTGATATACCTGAAGATAATTTAAAATCAATAAATAAATAAAAAATGAATATTTTTAAATATTAAAATAATATCTATTATGGTATAAGATATAAGTTTAAACTTAGGAAAACCTAACCCTTATATTATGGTATGTGAATAGATTACCAATTGATTTAAAATTATATATTATTCGTCAATAAACACCTTACATTTTAAATGAAGAGAAATATATATATATATCAATAATAATGACAAATATAAACAAACAACCTGAATGAGAATCTTTAAATACTGTATTTCCAGAATGGCATCACAGTTCTGATGTCCATTTCAAACTATAAACCAATAATATGTCCTAGTTCCAGAGAAGATATAATATATTCACAAAAACTTTTAAATTCAAAGTACATTTTGTCTATTCTGATGTTTTATGTATATATCCAAATTATTCTTTCAAATAATAATTTTTTGTTTTACAAGATGTTATACACATAAATATTAGTTTATATTCACGATGGTATGAAGAGATATACTTTCATGACACTAGGATGATATGATGGGAAATTAAGCTGATCCATATCTGAAAAAAAAATTGATCAATTGATCAAGTGATCTAATAAAATTCCACAGGCAGATAGATATGACTGTACGACTTCTGACAAATGTATTCTGTCTTTGAAATATAGGTAACATCCATTTTAAAGGATAAAATATTCTGATGATTTATAATGCAATGAAGCAATTTCAATGATTTTTTTCCTTTTATAATAAATTGTCATTTTCCCATAAAATTTTCTCGATATGCTGCCTGGTTCATGGGCAGATAATATTATTTCTTATCCCTCCATTTTATTCAGACAACTATATACTTTAAAGGAAATAAAATCATATAAAGAAATTTATATGTGCTTCTATTTAAAGCAAAAACAAGAAAGAATGAGTTCAAACTATTCCGTTCTATTTATAAGATTTTTTCATTGACATCAGTGCAACTATAGTAATCATCTACATTCACTCTTTAAGTGGTTTCTGATAGCATTCCATAAATTTAAAAAATCTTATTACATAATAATGACAAATAAAAAAAATCATTTCACAATTATTACATATAAATATTTACGTATTTAATATACAAATACTATTTTTTATTCTAACATAAACTAAAAAATTTACATATTTTCAATATATTACACTAGAAATATATTTTTATGCATATTTTTTTCAGTACAATATATCATACAAATAAAAAGGACAAATGTACTTGAAATATTAAACATTTATTTGTAGTGTTTATAATTTACTACCATGAATGCAGTAACGAAACTGAAACATATAACAAAATAATAATTTCATCCAAACTATATGTTTACTATTTACATATTCATTTTCCTTTTTAAAATGAATAAAATCAATTTACAATCTTATAATATAATTAATAATAAACAATTTTATATTAATATTACTGTCATCATAGCAACGTAGTTCAATGTTTCATAAGTTACCATATTCACCATCCAAAAATCAAACAAAAAAGATTTTAAAAAATTATGACTGACATCTTACCGTACTGAAATACATCTCAAATTTCAGTAAGTATAGTATACATTTTAAAAAAACCTATATTGATAATTTTTATTTAGAAAATTGAAGAACATATTTACATGCTGGTCTTCACTACATGACGTATAATCATATTTTTGTAGCCTGTTTTAAAAGAACATGATTTTTTTTTTTTTTTTGACATTTGTCTAAATTGGTGAAAAACAATAAAAACTATGCTTGTACTTGATATGTACTTTAGTAACAAAAACACTTCTTTTTTTTTTAACTCAAATTTAAAATAAATAATGAAGAAATTGTAATATAATTGTAAAAAAAAATGGTAACTATATTTTTCATTACTAAAAGTAATCTTTCCATGATATGACAAATTATAAAAGCTTTAATTAAAAAAGTTTGTCAGCAATTTGAGCAAGCAATTGCCCATATATCAACATTAAATTAGGATAGTTCAATATATATTGAAGTGGAAATATGTTACACACATTTCTGCTTCACTGTCTGGTGATTCAAAACCTTGAATCAGAGGTTTAAACCCAGCTATAAATGTGTTAAATCACTAGAGAGTGAAAGGACACAAATACAAGTTTTAAAATCCTCCTTTGTTTTTGTACTTTCATAAGTTAAACGTTTTATTATAAAAGAATATTTAATAATTTTAAGTCGGAAATATTTAAATTTCCATTCCCTTTAAATAATCATGTATGTGTGTTCGATATTACTAAAAATATATTTTTCGTAATTAAATATTATGTATATTTAGTTTGTAGTTCGCGTATTTTATCTTATGATGCAATACCAAAGAAAGTTCTAGAGAGTAATTAAAATAACTCTGAAACTTATAAATAAAAAAATATTCTAGATTTAATTTTAAAAGGGTAATTAATAAATTAAAATTCCTTAGCAAACATAATATTAATGAAAATTATATCTTTTGAATCTATTTCCATTCTCGAAATAGATTAAAACAATACTCTCTAGAACTTGTTGCATTATCATTGAAAATAAAGAATAGGTACATTCAGGCCACTTAATGGACATCCGAGCTTTGTCAAGCGAAAAGAGAGAATATTCAAGAAAGTCTTGCTAACATATAAATAGAGCTGAAATTTTAGGCTAAGTCTCTGAGTGCACCATTTTAATCAGTGTTGTAGAACAGACCCACATCAATCAAAATTTTGAAATATGAATCCGGACTTCCCCTTTCTTCTCCAAAAATCATTTCCATACTGCTATGCTAACTGCCATCTCCACTTATGGACTGACTAAATTAAATGCTGAACTAAGTATCTCAGGATGCCAGCCATTATTTTTCCAAACTTTGCATTGCCGACCGTGTTTTCCTCATTTTATAATCTTACACGTACCAATCCGTATGGACGTTAAGACATCAAGAAATGGAAGGTAAATCCTAATCATGCCGCTAATAAATCATTTATAATGTAATTCTCTTTCTATTTAAACATGGCGTTCTAATGCTAATTGTAACAATTCTATAAAGTAATGACTTTCTCTTTCTGTTATGAAAATCTAATTCACGAATCTATAACTTTATTTTTTTTAATGCATTTCTTTAATGGGTTTCACAATTTCTATTTTTAATATTTTAAATGCGACAAACTTTTAATTTCAATATTATAAATTTTGTATGATTTAATTTAATATGCTAATAATTCAATCTAGCGAACCGATCCTAAATTTTGTTATTAGATATCCTCGAAATTATGGGATGTTAAATTGTAAATGTAAGCATTCTTACCTAACTAAATATTCGCTCAATTGAATAATATTTTCAAGTTATTCTATTTGCTTAGTGGCAGATTATTCGCTGCTACATTTAATCTATCACTTTATTACCATGTTCACGCTATTGATTTTATTTTCATATTATATTTTAAAGTAAGCTTAATGACCTTACCTTTGTGTTTTTTTTTACTATATGGTCAATCATTTGCCCATCACATCATCTAGCATGGTAATTATTTATGGAATTAATCACTAGTTAGCGTATTAATATTTGTTTAATGAAGGAAACAATATTCCCTCTTTTATGTTGCGACATCCTAACTAATATTAAAGGTCATTTGCGTATCTTTCGAGAGGGATCAAATTATTTCATATCATTATTCTATTAAATTATGAGGGCCTTAATTCACATATCTGCGTCATTAAGAACCCGATTTATTTTTTTATTATTAGCATTGCTTGGCTTAGATAACGTTACGAAATTTCCTCGTTTTGCTTTGTCAAACTTAAAACCAGGAGGAACGGGATTCTTTTACTTATGGCATATCCTTGAATGGGGTTTGGAAGCACCAACTCTAGGATATTGGCAGGTGGTCGTTTAGGCTCTGCATAGGTTAACACTGAAAAAACAGACCATGGTATTCCTATGCCATCCCCTTTTCAAATGCTGACCTGTCATGTGTAAAGGCATATTTCATATTCTTATATAATTGATGAAGCATTCGTCCTAAAATGGACTCAATCTTTTCTAGCGTTATGATTTAGTCAGCACCACGATTCTTGTTTAATATTCTTATATTTGCCCATTTTAAATCTGTAAGACATAATGCCATGATTTCTAAATCCGTCTCATATTTTTGTTTATATTATAAGTTAGGGAATGTCATTGTAAAGCTTATTTAAGCTACCTGCCCTCTCATTGAAACAATGTTCGAGTGCACTAACAAACAATGTTAAATAAATCCTCTCCAGTCAGAAAAGAATAGAATAAAATACAAATAACTTTTCTGTTTGAACATTTTGAGGTCTAATGACTATTTAAGTGAATAATGTAAAGTATAAAATATTTTCGTGTGCGGTTCAAATGAACCATAGTAAATTGATGTAACTTATATCCCATTTATCTGTTTTTAAGGTCACTCATTTTTCATAAAATAATCATAGCATTCAAATTATATAATATGGTAAAATTGGTACCTACTGTTAGCACATTAGTCCGCATCTTTTGACTATCTGTACATTTTTTTAATCATCGTATTCAATTGCAGATTTGCGTATTATTTAATCATTAACTTATGTGCTATTATTATGTAGTTCCTTCAATACGCAAATCAGCATTCATAATCAAGTAAAACCCAAAATTCTATTAGTGCTATATGTAAATAGATTCGCGACTGTTTGTTAAATTAAATATTTGTTTCTTCATTTTTCTAATTAATATTAATAAATTATTAACCATATAATTAGTATTTAATTTTGCTTTGCCTCTTGATTAATTGGATTGCATTATATATAGCTGATTTCCATTGACCTTAGGCCAATTTCTAGATTTATTAATGAATTTTATGAAAAGTCTAATTATAATCTTGAGCTATTTCATTCTCTTGGGGGTGGGGGTTCGAAGCCTAGTAGTATTATCATTCCCTGGAGATCTCTTGTTTCTCCACTGTTGCTCCAGGACAGGAATAAATAAAATTTCATTTGTTATCATCAGAAATGTTGTTTATAATGTTATAAATCTGGAAAATAGGCAATAGGGCAGAGTTCATGATTGTTCCTGACTTATGTATCTTGCACATGATTGGATTCTATGTATTTTTGCCTAGATGCTAGCTCTTGTTAGACGAGCATACAATTCTGGCCGGTACAATATATATATAATAAATAAATCAGTCCCCTCAATCTATGACTAAATACAGTATCATTCTATTGACAAAAGACAAGAGAAGAAGTTTACTCAGATTAAGAATACATATGCAATTGCACATATAAACTGGCCACACATGCAGTTAATATATGTATTTGCAATTTCAAATAATTTTTTTAAGTTGTTTATTAATAAATAGTTAAAAACAAATTATTGCATGATCTAATATTTATTTTATTTGCTTTGTTATGAAAGAATAGATATCCCTCATATACCTTTCAGTACTGATAGGTCCAGCATTAAAAATAAAATATCAAAACACTTTCATTTTTTGGAATACTGGCAGAACAAATTATGATAAATAAGTTTTTAAATAACATTTTAATCATAATTTTATGAGTAATATAACAAATCTATTATTAGAATGTACATTTTGTAAGTTACATATCAATATTCACAATTTATGGATAAATATAAAATTAATAACTTTAAAAATGTTTAAATTCTTTATTTTACGATAATGAACATTAAAATCAGTTTCATTGTTTTTCATAATACGTTAACTTTATGCAACATATAGGTTATCTTTGTATCATATAAAATTAAGTTATTATATACAACTACTTAAAAATCATAGCTAAAATATTAATATCTTTAATATATATAACTATCATATTTGTTATATAATGCTGATTATTTATTTTTTTATTATTTAGCATTGATCTATATTAGAGGTGCAATAAATGAAAATGTTTTTATCGTTTTTTGTTTAATTTTCTTCTTGATTATCATCTTCCATTTATTGTGTTAGTCACTATATATAATTTGATCTTTTTTTTTTCTTACATGTGTTTAAATCGAATATTCATATGAAGATTTAAATTTTGTATTATTAATGATTTGATGTTCTACTGCCCCATTTGATAAGTAAGTTTTCCATTTTTTTCATTTTAAATCATTTTTATATTTTATGATATAACAATACAATCTTCTATTGAAAAAAAAACAAAAAAAAACAAATGAAATATGATAATATACTTTTAGCTAAACCCATGAAAGCAGCCAATGCTTAAACAATACCAAAGTCAATAATCTAAACAAACAACCTCTAATCAACATTAATGTTGATTTTTTTTATTAAATCAGCACATTTTCAATACCATTTGATATCAACTTAAACTATGAAGCAAGTAAAAAATAAATCCACCTTTTATCTGATGTTTAAGTTTTAAAATAAACATGTAGAATAAAAATCTAATAGGTGGTATAAAAAAGTTGTGTTGGGTTTAAAAAACATTAATGCTGATTATCAAATGTCTGCATAATTTGGAATCCAGTCTAATAATATGAACACCGTTTCATTTATATACTTTTTAATTCCATTGACAATTTCTTGGTTTTTCATTTCAAAATGATATTTTCATTAGAAGTTTCCTAATATTACAAAAAAATATAATCAGCTTTAATGTACTCTTACTTTCTCCTTAAATTACAATTAATTTCATTGTGCTCATATTTTGTTGTCTATAAAATATTGGTTATTCAAACCAGTTGTATTCTTGGGCATTTCATATTTTTTGAAATAACTATTTTATTATAGACCTGTATAACAACATTTTTCAATTCGCACTCCCTGTTTCTCATGGAGTTCCTTGACTTCGTTAAGTAGGAATACGATCAGTTCTCTCATTTCGCGCTTTTCTTTTCGGTCTTCTTCATCCCTGATTCTGGCTTCTTCGATTTGTCATCTGAAGAGTTCTTCTATATATTTTAACTGAAAGTCTGCATTTGTTGTTTGCTGGCTTATTTCTGCTACTTCTGTTGGAGGCTCTGGAAATCCGGATGTGTCTATGTCTTTTTGTTCTAGCTCTTCCATTTTGGTAGTTTTTTTTTTTTTAAACGTTATTATGATTCCTTCGCTGTAAGTGGCAATTCTGGATCACGAATCTTCTGTTTATTATTATTTGCTATATATTTATATTTTTAAAGTTCTTTTAACTAAGCTTCTTTATCAAACAATGGCGACTGTCTTCCACTTGCTGGCCTTTCCGTGTGTCCTTGTTCTATCATGTAACTGATTTCACTATGCTGCTTTTTTTTTTGTTGTTATTTTGGAAATATGACAAACTATTAATTTTTATTTCCTCACATTTCTTCTGCTGCGTGCTCAACTGTTTGGCAGTGTCTTATTTAATTATTTGCTAGAATCGGATATCTCAATGTCATTCCCCTTTGTTCAATGATTTCAGATGGATAGATTTACTAATTATTATTATTATTATTACTTTTTTTTTTTTTTTTACAGAAACTTGTTTACACAAGTAGCTATACATAAATTGACCAAATTCAAATATTTTTTTTTACAGCTTTACATGCAAGAACCAATCAGTTAATCATCGTTATTTCAAGGTGCAATACCATCTGTGGCAACATCTATATCATTAACCTCCTCCATGGATATTTAACTTAATTATTTAGTTTGACTTCGGACGTTCAATTAGACAATAATATATTTTTATTTTTTACAATTCTTATTCGATACAAAACTATATATGTTGCACTATTTTTTTGAAATTATGTTTAGTACAGTAATTAGCGCACATATATTTTTATAATATGACCAGAGCTAATAAAAGTTTATATATATACTGCTCGTGTCGTACTATATTAAACTGAAAATTCTCCGAGTGATTGTCTAAATGCCCGAGCCAAACAAAATACATATACATCTGGGTTACTTTTTACACGGACTTATTTAACATGATTTTGAAGTTACGCGATTCGTGTTTCACCGGCAGTCGACCTCCGATAATGCGCTATTACTTTAAATAATAAATTTCACGCACTTACGTTATATTGAAAGTAACAGCACATTATTGGAATTCTACTTTCATCTTAGTAATTTCAATATTTTCAGTGCTTTATAGTAGTAAGATTTTATGCAATAATGAAATTAAAATCATGATTTCCACATTTCATGTATACACACCTTAAATTTTACAAGATTATAATGTAAATTTGTTCTAACATTGTGCGTGTTAATTATGCATCTTAAAATCACATTCTGTTTTTGCTTTTTAAAAAAGAACGTAATCAATTATTAATCATTTAGTGTCCACAAGTTTATTTTTAAAAGGTCAGTAATAGCAGTGGGCATAATTAAAATCTGATTTTTAATTGTAATTAACAATTTAAAAATTACTTACGGGTGACTATGTGATGTAAAACGAAATTTTATTTTTAAACGGAATTGAAAATTAAAGACAAAAATAAGAATTTAATTTTTAGTTGTTAGTTTTAATTAAATTTTTCCCAGCAGTGGTGAATAAATGTCTTTTTATTATCATAAGTCTAAGTTCATAAACAATTAATAAAATCATCGTTGTCGTCAACAGAAAACCATTAACACATCATGATAGTAAACTTGGCGCTAGTTGTATTTCCTCTTGTGAGAATAATTGCTGAGATATTATTGACTTCGTTTAAGGAGAAGCCAAATACATCACATCACATGAGAATCTGATTTTTTACCAGTTTGCAAAGGAATGTGTTTTTCGGCAAATAGCGATAATAATTAAAACGTGTATAAAAAAATGTAAATTACTGTACTGTAAATTATGCATGAAAATATATTATTTTGAATAAAATTAAATATTATAGTTAAAAAAAGTTTGTCTTGTATCAATTTTTTTCAAATTTGAAATTTTTTATTAGTCATATTTTATTTCCTTATTTTTTTTTTTGCGCGAATTTTAAAGTAATTTTACGTTGGTGCTTTGCTTTTATGAGAATTTTGAAAAATCACAGATCGCATCCCCCCTTTTTCAATGTAAGTTATGTCTATTTTTGTACGATTTCGTTTGCGCGTGTTTTCGAGGAACCTATCTATCGCGTAAAACGAGACCCAGGTGTAATAATATCTTAAAATTTAAATCACGATATTGAAATATTAAACTACAGGGAAATGGGTAATGAAAAGAACTAAATACTATCAGGTTTTTGTGGGTGTTTAAATCGAAGCCTCACATTGTAAAGCACCATGGACCCGGAAAAAAAAAATACTATGTAACGGTCAAAATCCGTCAATCTCGCTAACACACTGCAGAATTTAAACCGTAGACATAGAACTCAACACTAGGATGGTTACCTCCCAGAAATCCCAAGTTCAAATCCAAAGTCTAAACTCCACAACATCCTCTACATGATAACGCATTTGATGCTACTAATAGTATAACTTCATGCCGGTGCCGGTGATCAGGGAGAAAACAAAAGACTCTAAATCTAAAATAGCCCTAGGTTCATTTAACAATAACTTATAGATGTGCCCAAGATAAGTCTAATATGCTATGTAATTTATATTGGACCCCGAATAAATAAAGAAAAGAAATAAATTTAAAATAATATTTAATGATCAAATGTTAAACAAAATTTTAGCTATAAATTTGATAGCTATATACTAAAGCAAACAATATGGCTGATATCTCGTACTTGGGTTATAATTTATAATGTGTCTAAAATACAATGACACAGTAGGTATGTGTGAGTCACGTAAAGTCTTTAATAGAATTTTAATATTCTAAAACTATTTAAAATTGAAATCTTAAATGGAAAACAGAGAGTCGCTCGCGAAGTGATTAGCTAAATTATAAGATCGAGCTATAATGAACAGACTTAAAATTCATTTAAAATAATTACTAAGGGAAATTTACGGTGGTGCCAGCGATATAATGCCAAGGAAGGAGTGCAGTTTCTGAGTACGCAACTTTATAAAATACTATGAAAAAAAAAGTCTTGGCTTTGGATAGCCATTTCGCCTTTTATTTGGGGCATCTCTAGTCCACTCACAGCTCAACCCTGGCCCACACCCAGGAGCTTCGTAACTGTGGGAACGTACATGAAATAATTCCCATGTGCCATTATAGCACAGTAATGGGAACCAGGAGTAAAATAAGGGAAACGGATTCAACCGTTGACGACCTTTGAAAATGGCAAGGTTTCAGTACCCAAGCACATTCACTAGCAACACAGTTAAATTTTAAAATACCCTTAGTAAAAACAAAGGGCAATTTATTAAAGAACAGAAATAGCTCGCTCTCAAATTTCATAATTTGAATGGCCAGCAGACTCTCAACAAAGCTTAGAGAAATAAATACTTATTCTAACAAATTTATGATACGTAGGAAATACTTTTAAACATATATATAAACGATGGGAGGGAGAAATGCATGTTTGCGGTTTAATAGATTAAGATGGCAACCATGCATTATTTAACTTCCCTACGTAACTCGCATTTATCTAAAAAAATTAATTAAATATTTACATTACAATACAGATTTAAATAAAACATTTAGATATATAAAGAAAATTAACCCAAGCACAAGTTCAGCATGCATTAAAAGATACTTGAATAAATACATAATATGGAGTATAGAAAATTTATTAGCTATAGCATGAAAGTTTCATGAGATCTTGGGTTAACTTTATTACCTCGTTCTTTCAGATCCGTCCGTGGGCATTTCCAAATTTGTACTAAAGTTCTTAAGCAAATTTTGATTTTCCTGGGTTTGTTAGTTAGTATGTAGATTTCAGGAGTAGCATTCTTTGGGCTGGTTCAGTTTGGCTTGATGGTACGGTGACAGGACATTGGATGGTGAATGACGGACGGCCAAGGCACTGGTTCCTGAGGAAAAACAGCCTACTGCCCCTTTACCCCATCATTCTAAGGTTAAACGATTTCATTCTAAGATTAAACGATTTCAAAACTTGTTTTAAACTCACAAACAAGCCGGTCAGTCCGATAACGCAAATGAAACAAGCTATCAGAAAATATCAATTTCAAAATTACTGAAATAACTTTTGCTGTCACAATATCAGGCAGATTAATTAATAATAATCACCAATCAGCCCTATTTATATGCTCTCTCTGATTAGAATCTAACCCTGGAGTGGTAAAATATATTCCTTAATTTATTAATAAATTGGAAAACACGGACTACATTTTTTAATTAAATCTGCTCGTAAGCACTGTTTTTTAATCTTATCAAAATCTACTAGTAAAACTGGTGCCAATATAGTTAAAAATTAGCCACTATTGTTCCTTCCCTACCCTCACTGATTTAAAAAGAAAAATGGCATGATTTTGAAAAACTAAATAAAATTTTATATTTATAACTTTCTTTTGAATTTAATGTCCAGAATCTATTTATCAGTGATATTATTTTATTAAATGCAAACAAATATAGCAAATATAATATCACAGGATAAACAGACTCAAAACAAACTAACTTTAAACAACAATTATTTTTATATTTTAAATATTATCGCAGTATGTGTGTAGATGAGAATGTGACCTACTTTATTGTACAAGCATATATACGTAATATATAATCGACGGTTTGAAAATAAAACCGTTTAAGACAATTTTAATTATTATAAAACCCAGGGCACCCCATTAGACATATAAATTGAGGCAGGATTTCGGTAAATATACACAGTACACACACAATACGATAAAATTAGGATTTTAAATAAGGCATGAGGGTAAAAAACAGGAAGGCAAGGTGAAACTAAGATTGGTAATGCATATTTTACTATTTCAATATATTGTTTGTATCTTGTTGAATTTCACTTGAAAAGGTCTATTTGTTAATAGTTGAAACCATGGCCATGGAAGAATTTTAGTAAAATTTTGTTTTGTTTTTTGACTAGTATTGTAATGTCATATGATTTTCTATTTTATTATATTTTATGTAATAAATTTTATGTTTTTTTATTTGAAAGATAAAAACTCATGTTTTTACAATCTAATAACATGCTAAATATGCACTACATAGTAATTATAATGTACATCTTTAAATTTTTAATTGTATTAAATATAAGATCATATAGTTATTAAAACTAATTAACTGATTTTAAGAAATACTGTGTCTTTTAAGATTATTACTTTATTATAAAATCAGTAATAGTTTTTAAATATTTATCTGTAATTAAAGAATGCTTGATTAATGTCATTAATTGATATTCTTAGTTAATATGATTCTTTTTTTTGTAGCTATATTAAAACAAATTTATTCTTACTTATTTATGTTAATGATTATCATGTGATAGCTTAATCAATAATTCATTGTATAAAGATAAATAAAGTGAGAGAACGACGAGTTAAAAATAATCATTACTAAACATTTCCAATCATAATTTTTTTGAAACTCTCTAAATAAATTAAAATCTAAATCGATTATATGTTCTTTTGCAACTGTTATAATTTATAAACTCTTGGTTAATAACATACAAGGCTAAAACCTTCGAAAGAAGTGCCTTAAAAATGCTTATGTGACAGCCAATCAGATGTATTAAAGATTTCACGTGAAACTCTCAATTCAAAAACACAAGCCAGAACACAAGAAAAAGATGGGACCTATCTTCTTCTATACCTAAATTTATATATAAATAAATCAGACCCAAGCATTTTAAACTAAGAACATGAAGCTTAAAACAACTTCACATTTAACTCACTAAATATTATATATAAATAAACAACGCAAAATCTTTCGATTTACAATGAAGCAATTTTTTTTAAATCTAATGAAATGATAGTAACAAATGTAAATATATAAATTTATTAAGCGCTAGCAGATATCTAATAATAACATACAAGGCTAATTCTTGGTTAATAATTTTTTATTGCTTAATAGTCAAAAGTAATAATATCATTTATCAAACATAATTAGGTATATTTTCCATCATAAACTGTGAACCTCTCAAAAATCTTTCCTTTCATGTGGCACATCTAATAATGTTTCTAAAAACATTAAAAACAAAGATTAAATTCAAAGGTAATTGAATATATTATTATGTCAACAACAAAAAACAACAATTTAAAAGAAATAGAAACAAGAATGCACCTAACTTGAAAATTCAAAAATAAATTTAATAGAATTGGATTTTTTAAATAGATCATTAACTAACAAATATGAGCTAATCTACTTATTTATTCATGAAAGACATTTACAGAATCACATCTGTATCAAAACCTAGCATGCTATATCTATATATAGAATCACCTAATTATACATTTCAAATTACTAAAGAATTACATCTATGAAATTCTGTGGCAAATAATATGGAATAAGTTATTTTTGCTAATAAAATTATATAACATTTTATTATCCTAGATATATTTATAATCATATAACAACAAAAGCAATATATATCATAAACTTTTTCTTTTAAATGTCATTTAAAAAAATAAATACTTAGTTTACTTATTCATTTAAGTTATAAATATGCACACAAATAAAAAGAGTGAATCACTCTCTCTCCCAGCTATGAGTTAAAAGCACTCTAAATGTTGAACAAAGGATCAAAAATAGAATGAATCCATCTACTCTTGGGAACTCTAATGTTTATAAGTACACCTTTGTTAACATTGTTGGTAATTCAGACTGAAATTAATTTATCAGTCAAATGGATTATGGTAATTAAGAATTATTAAATTCATAATGAAGAGCTGGAGACAGCATCTCTCTTTTAACACCTTCATTGTATAATTAAATAAGATTTAATGTGTGAACTTTAAATTAAATGTAGCTCAATTTAAACAAAAGGAGTAAATCACCCTCCCCCAAGCTATGAATTAAAAACACTCTAAATGTTTACAAATACATTGAGCTATGTTTAATTTAAAATTTATATATATATACACACACAAACGTATATAAATTGGAGCATTTAAAGATTTATAATTTCTTATAAATATTAAATATCAAATTAAATCAAAATAAAATACATTATTAAAGATATGTTTATAATTCAAACTTTTGATTTGTAATCATTTGTTGATTAAAAAAGATTTGAAATATCTGATGGATTCAGGTTAAATTAAATTTATTAAAATACATTATTCACTTTACATATAAAAATTACATATTGCTTAATGCTATACTAGTAATTATGAATAATACAGAAATTCATATAACATTATAATACTAGCCAAAAAATAAAATTTTATTAAAATTCTTCCACAACCATGGTTTCATCTCCTCATAAATAGGCTTTTCCAAATGAAATTTAACAAAACATACAACAGATATATACAAAACAAAATAGCCTTCTGACCACTCATTTCAAAAACCAACTTAAAACTTAAAGGATGTCTTATTTTATCATCAAAGTTTCTTCTATTCAATTCACTTTTTTCATAAAAGATAACCTCCGATTGTCAAATAATATTTTATGACCTGTATTCGGTTCATAAATATAAAAAACCGAGTTATATTTATTTTTAACTCCACTCTTATGAACTTTAACTCTTTCATTAAGATTTAATTTCCTCTGACCTATGTAAATTTTATGACAACTGCAAGGAATTTTATAAACTACACCAGGAATAGATTTTCAATCAATTAATCATTGTGAACCATTTAGTACTGAATTTTAATTCAGGCCTTTCTTCCAAGCCACTTTCGTACCCCTCAGTAAAAAATTATTTTCATAAATCAATTTACTAATTGATGACTATTATACAGGAAGATAATGTGAAGAATTTTTTTGATGGATTGAATGTTTTTGATTCCAATATTAAATTTACTATTGAAGGGGTACACATTTGAATTTGTTAAGTTAAAATTTTTAGATTTAAAAGTTGATAAAGTTGATGTTTTATTTTGTAGCCATTTCATTAAAGAAAAACATTTAAGAAATATGATATGGCCATAAATTCATAAAAGATCATTGAATTTTGGTTATAGGAATGGAAGACTTAATAATTTTGAAAACATTAGTGTGTTTTCATTTTGGATTCAAAGCTTTATAGTTAGCTAATAAGGTAAAAGATAGCTGTTGGAGGGTCACATTGGATCCTAAGATCTAGATGCAGCACTGGTGAAAGCGAGAAACTAATCTGGGGATATTGGATAAGTATGCACTAAATAGGATTGTATGCACAAACTTTCCTGTATCCATTGATTACTCTGGCTTGCACTGAATTGTGCTACTGCATGGACTTTTTGCCTCCATGTAAACAGCTTGTGTAAGTGTAAAGAATGGTTATCATGTGATGTTTAGTGGTTTAATACCAAGGCTGCCCAATAGGATTATGGTGACTGTAATTATTAAAGAACCAAAGACACACAAAGTATAGATGCTGAACTGAATTCAGATCTATATGACTATACAAGCTAATGAGTTTGAATTGAAAACGTTATTGTGTTTTCATTTTGGACTCAGATAGTTAGCTAATAAGTTAAAAGGTAGCTGCTGGAGAATGGCATTGAATCCTAAGTTCTAGGTGCAATGTTCTCAGATTCAAGTTCTTCCCTGATGAAAGCCACAAGTGAGAAATTAGTCTGGGGATATTGGATGAATAGACATTAGACAGGGTTTTTATGCACAAACCTTCATGCATCCATTGGTTACTCTGGCTGGCACTGAGTGTGCTACTGTATGGAGAGTTTTGCCTCTGCGTAAACAGCTTGTATAAGCATAAAGAATGGTGATCATGTGATGTTCAGTGGTTTAAGAGTTAAAGCTAAACAATAGATACAATTCAGCTTTGTATATTCATGAATTGATACAGATCATGAAATATTATTTGACTATGCGAAGGTTATCTTTATGAAAAAAGTGAATAAAAAAGAAGAGTAAAAGAAACTTTGATGATAAATTTTTTTGAATTTGAGGCCATCAATCTCATGAAGACATCCTTTAAGTTTTAAGTTGGTTTTTGAAATGAATGATCAGAAGACTATTTTGTTTTGCATATATCTGTTGTATATTGTGTTAAATTCCATTTGAAAAGGTCTATTTATTAATAGATAAAACTATCATTGTGGAAGAATTTTAATAAAATGTTGGGGTTTTTTTTGACTAGTATTGTAATGTTATATAAATTTCTATTTTAAGTAAATATAAAGATTGTAAATTAAGTCAAATTATTAGCCAACATCTACATTATATGTGTATCCATGAAATAAAAATTGTATAGAATTCTAATGTTTGTAATAAATGAATATTTATATAACAAAATTATTTTAATATCATTTATTTTAATAATATATTATATAGAATATGTATTTGTATTCAGTAAAATAGGATTAAATTTGTATTTAATAACTAGTGTAATAAAAGACATTTTTAAGTATGCTAATATGTAATAGGTTTATTGTACTCCTTTTTATAGAAATTAAACATCGCAAAACGATGATAATAATGACACACGTTATTAAGATTTTCTTAAATAAAAGCCGTCAAAGGTAAATCTGCTTAGGCAATCTTCAAATATATATTAAAGTTGATAATGTTTTAATACGATATAGGTAACAGAGCTAAAAATCATGTAATGATAAGGGAAATTCAAACTCATATATTTTATATTGTAATATTCAATGTATAAGTTCTATTTGAATAACAAATTACTTATAAATCATTAGACCAGAAGATAATATTTAATAATTATAAAACAAATATTATTTATTTAATACTCAGTCAGGATATTTATTACATAATCACTTACAAAAACAAAATTTTATCCAAAAGAACACTTTTTAAAATACTGCTTGTAATAATGTTGTGATTAAAACTTTTATAATCATTCCAGTATTCTTATCCTAAAAATTTAAAACTAATATATGATTCTTTCAATTCATATTTTAATAACTGAAACACACAGGCTTATTATATACCTGTGTCTTTATATGTAATATATAGGGTATATGAGCACAGACTTTCATACGACCCACCACTCTCCACAGTATCTCATAACACTGATACCCTTGAACACATATATGTTGAAAAGATAAATAATCACCAATACCCGTATTTCATGCTAAACCAGCAACCATCAGTTGGTCCATATTATCATCTCTACACCTATCCATCAAAGTATGAGGATTGTCTATCTTAATATATATCTGAGCACTTATAGTATATATGTGTAGAGATGATAATCTGGACCAACTGATGATTGCTGGTTAGCATGAAATACGTATATTGGTGATTATTTATCTTTTCAACATATATGTGTTCAAGTGTATCAGTGGTGGGGCGTATAAAAGTCTGTGCTCATATACCCTATATACTTCATATTTTAAATGTTTAGCAATGATAGTGCTTAAACTTTCCATATACTAAAAACTCAAAAAAAAAAAAAATAATAAGAAAATGCTATTTATTTAAGATCAGAATCTTCTACTCATTTATCCAAGCCAATAAAGAAAGTAAATAATATTATTTACTATATATTTAATACAGGGATGCCCAACCCGTAGCTCGCGAGTCACATGTGGCTCGCGTAACTGTTTAATGTGGCTCGAATTGCACTCTTCAAAAAAGTAAACATTTTTACAATACAAACAATAACGATATGCAGTGTCAGGTTTCACATTAAATAAAATATATTTTTCCTGTAATTGTAATTTATATGAATGTTACCAAATTTTTAATAAATAAAATGTATTTACATTTTTTTTTCTTTTTAACATATTACACCTTTTTTTTTTTTTTGCTGTACACGTTTGGTTTGGTGCTATATATATATTGTGTTTAGTGCTCTTGTATATATTGTTGTTTTTATCGAGAAAGATCCTTGTAGACGTTTGGTTTGGTGCTGTATATATATTGTGTTTAGTGCTGGAAATAGTTTTTATCGAGATAGATCCATGTACACGTATATATTTTGCTGTATATATCGATGTTTAGTGCTGTAAACAGTTGTTTTTATCCGTGTACACGTATATATTTTGCTGTATATATATATATATATTGATGTTTAGTGCTGTAAATAGTTGTTTTTATTGAGATAGATTCGTGTACACATATATATTTTGCTGTATATATTGATGTTTTCATCGAGAAAGATCCGTGTACACGTTATTTTGGCCACATTAGAAACGGCGGATTGATACCAATGTGAATAGGCCGTCCCCCCCCCCACCTATCTCCCTACATTGCAGGTTTAGTACCCAAGTACCATGTTTATAAATGTAATATGAAAAATGTAATATATAATTGTGGCTCCCCAAATTTTTTTAAATTCTCAACTGGCTCGCGTCAAGTTAAAGGTTGGGCACCACTGATTTAATAAATAGTAATTTAATAGTTGAAAAATCTAAATCAGACAACTTAATGATTTACATGGAAATACAGAACATTATATTTCAGATGATAATCTGATGATATAATTGCTTTTTTTATTAATGTCAACTGTAATTAACTTATTGTATTATGGAAGGAATCTATTTCATAATTATATTTATTACTAGTTTATTTATTTTTAATTACCAAGTCATTTATAATTGTTAATAAATTTATTTTATTAATTAAATTACATGTCATTCATTGCCTTCTTGTATAAACGAAAAGGGAACCAAAATTTTATAAATTCTTTTCCCGTTAACATAATTCATTCACTTATTATTATTAAGATAATCTCTAACTAAAACTGGTTCTCCGTTTGAAGTTTTTGCTAATTTCTGATTTGGCCAAGATTAAGGGTAGCTCTGAGTAAGACTGCAAGGCAATCAAAACATCAGATTGTGTGTGTGTGCGTATCTACAATAAAAGAAAAAATTGCTAAAAAGTGTTTAAAGCAAGGGGTGTGAATTTGTATTTATATAGATTAAGAGTTGACTGTTATCATATAAAAAGTTATATTATCAGTATAATGGCATTAGGCTAAAGGAATGTTATTAGTATAATCTAAATTAGATGGTGAACAAATAAATGATAAAGATATAATAAATAATGACCTATATTCATTTTAAAATATTTTAATATGGTTACAGATGCTGATTACATGTCATCCCTGATGGAAGCCTTCATGTGTATGCTTCTGATATTATCATATATATAAAACAAACAAAACAATGTATGTAAGTATCATAGAATATACAAATGGAAATTAAATCTAAGAAGAAAAAAAAATTAAAAAGTATAAAAATGAAATTAAAAAACTGTAAATATATATTTACATGAGTATCTTCATGTTTGAGAAGAGTAGAGAGAGATTCTACACAAGCTGGAAGAGAATTTTCTTGTGGTTCCATTTTGCCACATAGTCGTGATACCACAGCCATTGCAGAATGCAATGTATCCTTATGTACAAGTGAACCATTGTCCCTAATAAATGTTAATACACAATTCAATCCCCCTGCCTCAAAAACAGCACCAGCTTCTCGAGTACAGATCAATTCTAAAACCTAAAAAAAATATAAAAAACTTTTAAATTATGTTTAACACATTACTGAAATAGTTTGAATACAAAAGGAAAAAATGAAAATAATTAAATGTTTTATTGCTAGGGAGTTCATAAGAATAAATGGAGTAGACCATGGACTTTGAACTTAAGAATCCATCTCTCTACCACTGCATTAAATCATGATGTACAGGAGTTGGGTGGAGAATTCTGAAGCTCAAAATCTGTGGATGACAATCCAGCTTTGTCCTATGTGCTCTTAAACAATAAATCACTTGATTCACTTGATTATAGTTTGAATTATAATAACTAACACAAAATTATTTATTTCTTGTTTTGATTAAAATTATAATAATGAGGGGTCAGATTGATTTTAGGTCAACATGGTTATGACAAGAATCTCGGCCTCAGGGTGGCCTTTGAGTGTTCCATCAACAGATTTTCAATTGGATGGACGGTTGAAGAGTTGGAGTGTAGAATGGATTGAAGCCTGTCCATTACAGCATGAAGATTAGCTATCTTAATCTATATTTGAGCACTTATTGTATATATGTGTAGAGATGATAATCTGGACCAACTGATGATTGCTGGTTTAGTATGAAATACGTATATTGGTGATTATTTACCTTTTCAACATATATATGTTCAAGTGTATCAGTGTTATGAGATGGAGTGGAGAAAGGTGGGTAGTGTGAAAGTCTGTGCTCATATACCCTACATAATAATGAGAAAGTTACATTTATATAAACAGTTTACACTTCTTAATTATATAACAAAAAAAAAAAATTAAAAAAGTTTATTTATTTATGATGCAGAACTCATTAAAATTTATGGTGACATTGCATGTCATCAGATGTTACTATTTGGTCATATAGAACTCTGTAGTTTACTTAACCCAATCTGTTTTTAAACAGAGAACTTAAAATACATTTGCTGTTTGCTCGTTTTTCCTTCTTATTTAACTTATTTCACTTTTTTATTAACTTATTTTTCCTATGATGAATACCACAATTTTGGATTTCATCTTTAAACACCATTATACTTTAATTCCTTTATCATATTCATATATTTAGTTTTTCTTACATTAATTTAAAATAGTATGTGATTAAGTAATTGAATGTTTTGTCATTTGGTCATAAGTGACAGAACCAAGATGTGGTCCATGGAGCTTTAGCTCTCAAAGGCACGACTCTACTACTACATGATTTATTTAGGCATTAAGTTTGATATTATCAGGAAGTACTTCAGTCATTAAAAACTACTCCATTATCAATAATCTGACAAAAGTCGGTCCCTCATATCAAATTAGACTATCTTCTCAAGCCTTTCTGTTTGCACATATATATATAACATGAGAATAAGAATTGGTTCTGAGAAGTGAAATGGTCTACTGTTAATTCGATTTTTATATACCATATGGATTGACTATCATTTACATTTTGTTTGAATAGAATAATCACCGTAAAAAACTTGAACTATCTACAATTAAAACAATGACATATTATGGATTATACTTGGATAAGGAATCATTGTAAAAAATAAATTAATGTGAAAACTTACAAATGTAAATTAGGCAGATCCTAGATTAGAATGTTCCAAAGTTAAAATATTTGTATTAAAAAGCAAGCATCTGTTATTTCTGATAAATTTTAAAAGCTATTAAACATTTTCAAATTGAATTTCAATCTCGTCATTTAAAATTATTAGAAATGTACAGTCATTTACTGATTGATGCATAAATACAGATAATAAAAACAGCATCAGGTCAAGCGTTGTTAGCCGAGAGGTCATCGCAGCTGCTTGCAAGCAAGCAGTTGGTTGCAGACGGTTGTGGGTTCGCCTCCCGGCCGATGCCATGACATATGAAAAAATAAAAACAGCATCATAATCCTATTAACATTTGGTCTGGGATACCATGTGGGAAAAGATATTATTAAAAATATATCGGTGGATTGTCGCATTCTGATATTTGGCTTTATAAAAACTTGATCAATTTTAATTTATATATTCAATTTAGGGGAAAAAAAATTTTTTTTAAATTTTACTTACATTAAACCAATTATAAAAAATATAATTGATATGCTCAATTTTTTAATTTGATTTTAACAGATATTACTTTTTACTGTACTTTTTTTTTTTTGATGCAATTTGATTAAAATAAAAATGCAATTTTTTTATAACTTTAATTGTAGTTATTAATTACTAATAATTATTTATTTATTTTTCCTTTTTTAGGCATGTATTATTAAATATTACCTTCTTTTTTTTTTTATAAAAGCAAATATTCAAAACTTTTTTTTCGAAAATTCAATATATTTTTTGTCTACTATTTTAATTTCAAAACATATAATTCACAAAAACATAATTAAAAAAATACATTCTCTATAACAAATATGTTAAAAAATTGTTTAAATATTTATTTACAAATACACTCAAAAAAATGTTTTGTTTAAAGAGGCATTTATTGATAAAATTATCAACTCAACAGATTAGCACTTTTTGAAGGATTCAAAAAATTTTTTACAGATAAATATCTCATGACAATCATTAATAAAATTAAAATAGCTCTTTATTGTCTTAAAAATGGACAAGCTTCAGACTTGTAAAGTTATAAGATGATTTGATAATATGTTAGCTTAAAACTATAATTATTAAATATTTAAATATAAGAATAGTATATATAAACTTTAAACTAGATATAAATTACAGGAGATTTGAACCAAGACTTTCAATCTCCCTTTAGACATCCATCCCATCTTATACAACCAATACATCCAACCACATACATGTGAAAAAGATAAATGATAACCAATATACATACTGATTGAAGTCTGTCCATTAAAGTTTGAAGATTTGCTATCTTAATATAAACCAAGCACTGATTATAAATATGTGTGGGAGATGATGACCCGGATCAACTGATGAGTGCTGGTTCAGCACCGAAATACGCATATTAGAGATCATTTATCTTTTTCACATGTGGTCATGGTATCAGTTGTATAAAAAGGAGTGGATGACTATAGGGAGCTTGAAAGTATGGGTTTAAATCCCGTCTAATTATAATTCTTAAAATATAAGAAGACTTGAAGTTGTGCCCCTTATCTTAAAAATCCTTCTATTATTCCAATTTATAAAAAAGGAAAAAACAATGAAATAATTAAGAAGCAATACATTATTTAATACAGCAAAAGAACTTTCAAGAATTATATTGAACAGATAATTTTCTGTTAAAGATGAGTGGTTACCAGAGACTCGTGATTTTAAAGAATCCAGAGACACTAATATAAATATGTTTTTGTTGCCAGGAAAATGCAAGAATAGTATAAGTGAATGTGTGATTTAAATATTCTGATCCATTTAAATAAGAGAACTAATTGTTATGACTTTGTTCAAGAAAAATATAGTGAATGAAGGCATAGTTTAAATAATATTTTTATTGATCTGGTCATGGCAGTTAATTCAGTTAACCAAAAAGATTTGTGGCAATGTTTGAAATTAAGCAACTGTTCACTGAAATTTATTTATATTATATAGCAATGGTGAGCAAATGTGGCTTTCGGAGCTGCACGTAGCTCTTAGTCGAGTTAAGCGCAGCTCCCATTGAAATCCGATTTTACTTTTATTATTTCAGTTTTAGTTTTTTTTTAATTGCACAAAAATTTGTAATATGATAAAAAAATTTATCAAACATTTTATTACTTATTTTATTACAAATGCATGTATATACATATACTATTTTCAAATATATTGGCAAACAATATGTTAACAACATCCTCCAAATCTTATAAAAATTACTACATGTGCATAAGGAGTGATCACGTGTATATTTGTGATTTGCACAATTTATGATTGTATATTTCAGTGATAGTTTTCCTATTAGCTAAAGATCCTATTTCATATTTTTTCAAAAAATCTGATAAGTAGACTGTTTTATTAACGAATTTAAATTTGTTTATGGTGAGTAATTTTTCCACGGTGCAAGCTTTTTAAAAATATGTGTACAGGTTAAAAAATTATTTTAATTGTTTAAAACAGGGGTGGGCAATTGTTTTGGCTTGGGGGCCACTTTGTGGGAGATTAGCGGAGGGCCGCACCTTTTAAAATGATTGCATTCATTAGTCAACTTTGCATTTCAGAAAAGGTATAAATTGTACCATAAAAATCAATAACTATAAATTAAATAAGATAATGGCAGTTTTATTCAATTTATTTATTGTCCACATTTAACTTTAGAATCAGTTTAATAAGACAAATGTACCCTATCACACTTTTCTATAATTTTTTTGAAATCAGGAGTGAGATTGCTTGTTGAGATTCTCATCACAGCCTGCAAGTTAATGCTGTCAAAGAGCATCTATATTTATTCTTGTTGATCTTCAAGCAAGAAAAACTTTGCTCACAAATATATGTAGACACAAATATAGAGAACATTTTCCCGGCAAATTTCTTTATAAATGGAAATTTTTCAGCAGACAAAGATTTGTAAAAGTCAATTAATGTCACAGATTAAACATTTCTTTCACAGCGTGATCTGACTGCATGTCAATAAGTTCAAGCTGCAGCTCTTCAGGTGCTGTGTCAATATAAGCAGTGATAGGATAAGAGAGCAAATTGAATTTAGGCTCAATTTTCTTAAAGTCCTGAAATCTTCTTGTGACCTTATCCTCCAAACTCTGCAGATGATCCTTAATCTTAGCAGAAACACTTTCAGGCACTTTGTTTTCCTAATAAAGGGAAATGACAAAAATTGCCTCCAGCTGCTTGCCTTTCAAATAGACCTAGTTTTGCTTTGAAAGATTTTACATGCTGCCACATTTCATGTGCAACCAATCACTTTCCCTGCAATGTCACATTCAGTTCATTCAATTTCTCAAATACATCAGCTGCAAACATCATCTCATATCTCCACTCCTCACATCCTATTTTTGTAACAAAATCATGAGATATCTCCTTCATGTCCAGAAATAAGAGGATTTCATTCTGCAATGCCCAGACTCTTTTTATCATTTTGCCCAGGCTTAACCATCTCACACTGTTGTGGTAAATTACATCTTCATACTCTGCCTCCACATCCTCAAGAAAAGATTTGAACTGCCGATGGTGGAGTGCCCTTGCTCTGATTATGTTCACCACACTAACAATAGGATCTACCACATGATTTAAGTCCAGTGCAGCTTTACAAAGGCTCTCCTGACGCAAAATGCAATGAAAAGACAAGATATCACTGTCTGTGTCTTGTGCTTGTAATTTGTTTTTTAAAAGCTTAACCATACCTACATTTTTTCCACTGAAAGCTCTGGCACCATCTGTTGTAATGCTTGCCATTTTGTTCCAGGACAAGCCACTTTTCTCCACACAATTCACAGTACACTCTAGCAATTCCTGACCAGTGGTTCTATCTTTCATTGATTCTAGGCCAAGTAATTCCTCTGTGATGACAAAATTTTCATCAATTCCACAGATAAAGATGAGTAATTGTGCAGTGTCTTCATTATCTGTGCTCTCATCCAGTGCCAAAGAAAACCAAACAAAATCTTTGCTCGCAGTCTTCAGCTGTTCTGTGAGTTCATCACTAATTGAGTCAATACGCCGCACTATAGTCCTTCTTGACAATGAAATGCTTTCAAATTTGCTTCTCACATCAGGACATAATATGCTTGCACATTCTACCATACATTGCTTAATAAACTCGCCATCTGAAAAAGGCTTGTTGCGTTTAGCAAGGTTGTAGGCTACCATGAAACTTGCTTCTGTAGCACTATTTTGAAGTGTTGATTGCTTTATAAATATTGTTTGCTGCTTCTTCAGCCTTTCCACACACACTGCTGCTTTTATTTTACATTCTTCCTTGGAAAGTTTGCAGCCAAATTCCCTATGTTTTGTTTCATGATGTCGTTTCAGATTGTACTCCTTAAATATGGCTATTGTTTCATGACACAATAAACAAATTGCTTTATTCCCTGAATTACCAAAGAAATATTTGTTTGTCCATTCTTCATTAAAAACACGACATTCATTATTGATTTTACGTTTTTATGTAGGGTTCATGGTTTCACTTTGGAAATTTATATATTTACTGTTGCAAAGACAAAAATTGAATTTAAACTGATTAACCGGAAAAGCACTAAACATTATATCTACACTGCGCATGCGTATTGACATAGCCATCCTAGTGGAAAATATGAGACGAATCTTCGGTTGCGCACAGGAGGAAATTTCTTTTCAAGGCTGTTCCGTCTACATATAGATGGTCCAAATATATTTGGCATTTGATAATACTTGAAAGCTAAAAAAAAGTCATGTTTAAAGTTCGTGTAAAATATGCGTTTTAATTTTTTTTTTACTTAGTATAATTTATTTTTTTAAAACGTGCAATGAAAGTTGATTGTTTGTTTCGAATTATTTATTCATTTAAAAATAAAAGTTAAAATTGGAAGGATTAAAAAAGATAAACAGATTACTAATCCAGATAAATAAATGAAAAAAAAAATCCAAACGTACAAGATTGTGACTACAAAAAACAAAAAAAATAAAATATATGCGCAGAAAACTAAAAAACTGATCGAGAGTATAAAATGAACCAAATAGCTTTGAGCGGGGTCTTTTGCTGGCTTTGTCATGCGTGGATGGGTGAGGGAACAGGATTAGATGTGATTCCTGTTCTCTCATTGCGATAAATGCCACATCCCAGAATATTCATAAGCTGAACCAATGCGTCAGGCATGAACAGAAATCACAGCATGTGGACAATTTCTTTTGTTGTAAAGATATTACTCCAGAACCTTCATGTCAAGCTATACCTTGCAACTGACCAGGAGTGTTAAGAGAATGTTGACAGACTGAAACTAGTTAACTTCCTATGATCTTGGGATCCCAAAAATACATGTACACGACAAACTTACCGGTAAGCTAAGATTATTCCCGATTTGTGACTAAAAATGTTGGCCAACTAATGTAACTATAAGCTTCTAACATACTACTAATAAAGACATTTCCATTTTTTATCATTCAAGGAACTTTGTAGAAGTGTGAAAAATTCGTAACAAGAATTATTTAATCAATATCATTGTCTGGATAAATGTATATGTATGTTTTTTCAATTTATTAGTAATTTATCTTTTAAATATTTTTCATTTGTTTAAATAAAATATTTTACTTTTAATATCAACTTTTCATTGTGCATTATTATTGCTAATTTATTATAATCTATAAATTACCTTTGCCAATATGATTGTTTAGTTAAACCCCGGAAAAATAATAAAAATAATACAACGTTATCCCGATTTTACTTTTAGTATTTTCCTTTTAATTTACGATGTGCGACGCGACGAATATCAGCGAATTCTTGTATGAATTTTGGCATCCTGTTTTAAATAAATAAAAAACTGATTTCACTGGCACTTCAAATCGTAAATAATATTAGGTTAAGTTAATTAGGAAATATAGCTATGTTCTTGAGATATCCAGACTCGTAAATGATCTGAATATGTTTTCTTTTTCATAGCTTGATTAACTCTCATGCATTCTAGTTCGTAATAGAAGGCTTAACTGAACGTGAAAAATATTACAAGGTGGATTTTTCTGACTGTCTTGGCGGGCCACAAAAAACTCTTCGTGAGCCGCATGTGGCCCACGGGCCACTATTTGCCCATCCCTGGTTTAAAAGATAGCGCACTTAAGAGTTTCATGTTTTTTTTAAACAACTCTTGAAAATAAAACAGAAAAGAATTTACTTGATTTTGGTTATTTCGTTTCTATTTTTGGTGGTAAATAATAATAAAATAGACATTTAAGAATTATCAAGAAAACTTCAACCAAAAATAAATATACAGTAGTCCTAAATTGCTTTTAATTTTTTTTTTTATTTATTCTAAGAAGCCCTGTTTCTTTGACAATTTCTTGGTGCCACTTACAAATCTTTTAAAACAAAAATTAATATTTAGACAACTTAACATTTTTATTAATTATTTATTTATGTATTTTGTTTGAATTTCAGATATTGGAAATAAATTAACACAACCTCAGAAAATATTAAAAAATGAAAATATGAACAAGCTTTCAGAAAGAATGGATAGAAAAATTTGTTTTTATTAACAATAATGGAAAGTCATTGTGGCATATTTGTAAAGTTACAAGTGCAAACTACAAAGTAAGCAATTTTTGTCATATTACATCCCCCTCTTTCAATTCAATATCCACACAATTCAAAATTGTGAACAGAGAAACTTACGTCATTGCAATGAGATCTTCATAAGCAACAAAGACTCTTGTCTTCTTTTAGTTGCAAAGATGACAGAGCCAAAGACGCTCATTTTTTGGTAGCATGGAATATTGCTTGTGCCAAACTATCATATGAAGGATTTATTAAAAGAAACTTGGAAGAAGTGGTTAAAGTTTTGAATCAAGATAATGCAAAATGGCATAAATTGATAGCATGAGTTTCTATACCACTCGTAGATCTGATCTGATCATATTAGTGAAATTAGTAAATATGTTAAAAATAGTTTGATATATGATTTGAAAAATTGTACAGCATTCAGTTTAGCTCTTGATGAATATACAGATATTCGGGATGTTCCACAATGGGCCGTTTTTGTCTGCTATGTATCTGCAGATATAAATGTGAAGGAAGAAATATTAGACCTATTAACTCTTACTAAACAACTTCACAGTATCGATGTCAAAAATGTGCTTGATGAGGGCATTAACAGATTTGAATTGCCTTGTGACAAGCTTCTAAGTGTTATGACTGATGGAGCCCCTGCAATGATAGGGAAAAACCTAAGTCTTATTAGTATTTTAAACAATGATCTTAAATTTCCACATTTTGTACCTCTTCATTGCATAATGTATGTGGAAGATTGTTTTGCTGGTTGTGAATTTTATTAAAACAAATATCAAAACATACTGTCAATTTAAGAAATTTTTAGAAGAGTTAAATAATGAAATATATGAATTGTCCAGTAATCACTCCTTACGGTCTGTTATAAGATAGTTGTTTTGTGTAATTCCTCAATCCTATCATAACATTTTTAAAAGAAAAAAAAATTACCCAGAATTAGAAAATGAAACTTGCCTTTCTGACTTAATATTCCTTTTAATTTGGCTTTACAAGGGAATGAAAAAATGATTAGAAATTTGTCACAAACTGTATTTAGTTTTGAAGCTAAACTTTGGCTGGCTTTTTGCACACGATCTTAAATGCAGACTATTTAATCATTTTCCACGAAGAAAAGCAAATAAAATTAATATCAATGAAGAAGAATTCAACAAATATAAAGAAAAATTGGAAAGATTACAAGTGGATTTCAAATGTAGGTTGAGATTTGATAAGTTTTAAAACTATATTTTCTCATTTCATGAAGCCATTTATTTGTGATATTATTGAAAATGGATTTCCAATTTCGGAAATAATACTGGTCGAAAAAGCAGCTGGGGTACAGAGGTTATTAGAGACAAAAGAGAATCAGGCATTGCAAATGCATCACAAATCTAGTTCTCTAATTGAAATTTTGAAAACTCATGCCAGAATCAAAATACCCATATTTAAAGAAAGCTACTCGCTGTCTAATTTCAATTTCTGATACAACATATTTGCTGTGAATTGCTGCACTCCACAATGAAGCTCATGAAGTCGAAATATTGTTCACAATTGACCAATCAGCATCTCACAGAATTGCTGGAGCAGCTTTAGCAAAGTATATGCCAAATTTCAAAGATTTCATCAAAAATCTTAGTTAAATGTTATGCTTTTTTTATTAATGAATTTTTATTATTACATTTTACGTTTAATTATTAAAATTTTGAAATAATTTTTTGTATATTATTTCTCTTAATTATATTTTCTTACATGTTTTATATAGCACTTAAAACTCGTGTAGAATTTGACTATATGTATTTATTTTTATGCACTTAAATAATACGGTGTGACTTTTTACAATACATGAAAAACTGGCATACGGCTTTTATTGACCTCATATGTGCCCACCCCTGTTATATAGTAAATAAAATAAATTTTACTATATTATTCACATATATTTACATAATGTGAATAATATGCTATAGAATGAATGACATTATTGGTGAAAAATTAGAACACATTTGAAATTAAAATTTCTATTAAACAAGGATTCGTAATAGTTACAACTCTTTACCACTTTCAGGACCATAGTCTTTGCAACAGTTTACAGATAGCTTCATGAAGCCGGAATCAATATGCAATGTAGTATTTGATAATGGAGCATTTAACTTAACTGATTAGAAATAAAAATGATAACACTGTCATAGTGAATACTCTTTCCAATTTAAAAGAATATCTAAAGACTGTTCTTAATGCTTTAAGTGCAAAATAAAACTGCTTTGGATTAATCATTAATATTCAAAAGAAAAAACTAATGCTTTATCAGCCTGTAATGGGAAGGGAAAAAATATTTTTTAATTTGGATTGTTATCAGCTTGCTAATGTACACAAACTGGAACAATTTTAAGTAGAAAGAGAAACTTAGATGTTGAAAAGCAATGAAGACTCAAATATGCTACTATTTTTTTAACTAGTTAAAAGATAGGCATTTTATTATTGTGACAAAACTCATGAGATGGTGAAAGAGGAATAACATTAAACATAAGAAATATAATTTGATAATATTATGAAACTCAATAAGAAAGCCTACATTAAACAAAACATTTAATTCAGTGTTTTTCTTTCAATGAAAAATATATTGTAATAACTGTTTTTTTAACCAAGATAATTTCTAGAATAATATTAATTTGCAATTTTGCAACTTAACTCATAAAATTTCATCTTTTCTTTTAAATTTCATTCTATATGATTAATTTCAAGAACGCAAAAAAATTGCTCAATAACTGATATATTCATAAGAAATATAGTAGCAATTTCATTCCTAATTGAAAATATGTTGGTTTGAAGGCAAAACACAGAAGACAGTTGATGATTCCAATGGATAATGCAGTGTCATCCTTTTCCTTGCTGTCTGTGTCATTCACGATCTACTTCGTTCTGTAAATGTTCATGTAAATCAGAAATTTCACAACATAAAAAAGGTAGATATATATAGGATCTATATAAAATGAGATTACCTGTAGTTGTATAATCTTAATGAGGAATTTCTCAGGATAAAAAAAGATAAAAGATTATAGACTAATAATAAGAAATGAGAAGCCTAAGTTTTTCTGAGAAATATACCAAGACAAAACTGAATATATTTTTTTTAAATCATAAGAAGTAAAATAATAATAAATACATATCCTGTTGTATGCGAGAAAAGTAAATAAATTGTTAAAGAATCATTAGAAATATTAAGCAAATGACTAATAAAAAAGACTATAATTATCATCGTAATTCCTTTATAAAGCAATATCTAAATTATCATAGTTGTTAATACCTACCAAAGAACATAGTTTCGTTTTTTTATTTCTCAGAGTAAGAGGCCCAGAAAATCATTATGTGGCTGAGAGGAAGCAATATAAAAACTCAAAAAAAAACCCCACTTATTTAAATATATACTATTTGTTTTAATGTGATTTCAAAAAAGGAAATCAATTAAGAATCAATAATTAAACAAATACCAGCGCAGACATCAAAAGGAAAACTAAATTTGACAAAAAAATCTAAAATTCTCTCCGCATAACGCACAAGATCAAAGAACCACTCAGGTATTAATAAATCTTTTTTCTTATGTGTAAACTTAAATATAGCTGTAAAATGCACTAAAATTCTAGATAAATAACTATATTTTTATTATTTTATTTTTACTAATGATTGTATTCCCAATCTATGAAAGTAAATCTTATATAGTATCACAAACTTAGAGAAAAGACCGCTGTAAAGTGATCTAAAAATATTTTTACATTTTAATTATTTTAATTTTATTAGCAATTATATATCTTCTACAAATTATGAATAAAATTTTGATTTTTTTTTTTCCAATTTACCAAAATATTTCAATATATTTACTATCGAGAAATAACTTGTTATTATTGCTGATTAGAAAAGCTAAATATTAATATGCAATATCTCAGCTTGCGTGCCCTTTAAGTATCTGAATTTAAGGTGATACTCTAATCACCTAGATTATTCTGCTAAAAGCAACAGCAATTACTTATGAGAGTCCTGATTTTTCCATTTTTTCCTTTTATGAGCAAGATTAATGAATGGTTTCCAACCACTATCACATAAGTTATTATTGAAGACCCTCACAAATAAGTATAAAAATTTCTGCTTTTCCTTTTATGAGCAAGATTAATGAATGGTTTCCAACCACTATCATATAAGTTATTATTGAAGACCCTCACAAATAAGTATAAAAATTTCTGCTATTTGCCTTTGTTAAAAAAACTTAGTGGGTTAGTCTAAAGATTACCAGTTCAATTCTATATCAAATTGTCACTAGTTAGCTAAAAAAGAGAACAATATCACTCAAAACACTGTATCCTATACTAATATGTATGTTACTTCTAATTAATATGTGAATATATTTATAAGTTGTTATTATAATATAATAAAGGTTTATATTATATTTTAGTGATTTAGAGAAGTATATATATATTTCTTATACTTCTTTCATATACACTTCAATGGAAACAAATTTTCTTAAAAAACTTCTTTATTTTCCTTACAGTTTCGACTGTCCAGCAGTCTTCATCAGAGAAGTATAAATAAAGAATAATTTTTTTAAAAACATTTATGGAAATAATTCAACATTTAATTACAAATAAAATTCTACCACAAACCCTCAAAAACTACTACCATAATAGTTAATGCATTAATCAAGTAAGTTCATGTCATATTTAAAGGGAAGTTTGGAAGCTTCTTCATATAGCTGAAGGTCTTTTTAGAAAATTAAATATCTAACACCTAGCCACTCAATTTAAGACATTCATTTAATAATATTTATAAAATTAAATAAATTTTTATCTAAAGAGATAGTCATAAAATCAAAAATAACTTGAGTTTTTGTTTTGTCTGTATAGTGACATTCATATTTTTTATCTTCCACGTAAAAAAACAAAGTTTAATATTTATTTGTTAAATAACATTAAGTAGCTAGTCAGAGTACTTTGCTACTTAACTTGCCATGAAAAACTTCAGTTATTTGAAAAAGTTGCCAATCTCCAACCTGAACTTGAATTTCACAATATGAACTTAAAAGACTAACAACCAAAATATTACAATGCTAGATCTTTAAGAGATGTTTCAATTAAAAAAAAATTGATCAAACTTATATTAAAGTTTGGAATAAAAAATAAATGTTATTAAGATCAAAATAATGAATACAGATTTTAATTACTTATTTAGTATATGGATTTTTTTTTTTTTTAAAGACAAAATTAACTATTAACAAAATATCATAAAAGGAATCTTAGAAATTCCAACCAGGCGATAGATTAAGTGATTTTTACTAAAGCCTTCATTTCCACAACTACAACTAGAGACTAAAGAATTCACCGTTTGCATTTCTCCTCATCTACATAAAAATGCAGATGAATGCAAAGGGCATACGTTGTCCTGAATCTGTTGATGAGATTCCAATTGTGCCTAGAAAAATTATATCCAGACGTTTTTACTGTTGAATCTGAAAAATGAAATTTGTTTGGAACTTCATAAAAATTTCATTTCTTTACATCATAATTCTTTAATTGCAGATTCTGATTGAATTTAAGAAAAGACATAATGGATATTTTTAACAAAATATTAATAGAACCTCTTCAATTCCCTCTGTCAAAAAATCTATTAAAAGTAATTCATTCTAGATTGGGAAAAAAAAAAAACATCTGTGCTTTTTACAACTATTTTTGTTTACCAGATTGTTAAACTACTAATGATGTTAGAAAAGTGAAGAGACCATAGAAAAGCAAAACTTTACAAGATCTACTTGTAGGCCTTGGACAATTCTACTGTCACTGCTAATAAGATTTCCAAGACTTCTAATACAAGTTTGATAAAAATAAAAAAAAAAGGAAAAAACATCGATATAGCAAAAATGCAAGCTTCTCCTTCACAATGTTCCTCTAATAATAATCTAATAAATCCAGATGATGCCCTGGATTGTCTTTGACTAGAAAAGGCCCTTGAAGTAGATAATATACCTCCAGAGTTTCTAAAAAATGTAGGACTAAAGCCAAAGTATGATTGACAAAATTATTCAATAACATCATTTGTACAGAAACTATTTCAAAAATTTGGCTTTGATCCAAAAAATTATCATCTATTATCATTATCATGTTTTCCTTACAAGTTTTTATTGAGAGAAACATATTAACAAGAATTTTTCAAATAGCTGAAAGCCATAGCTCTGGGCTTAAGTTAGAAAGAAGCTACTGTAAACAAGTTTTATTTTTAATAACTCATACTGCAATAAGCTTTCCAAATAAATTTTAAAAATTGTGTTATTATAATCTAAGCATATGATTCTGTTCTAAAAGTTTCTAAAAATTTTATTTAAATACAGAAAATCATTACTTGGCAAAAATGCTCTCCAATAGAAAAATTCAAGTGACACTTAATGATAATCCACCATATTTTCTCATCTATTTTATTTAATGTATTCATTAGTGATCTTCCAGAAACAGAATGTAGGAAATTCATTTATGCTGCTGCTTTGCTTTGGTTTCTCAAAAAGATCCTTTTCTGAATTAGAAGTCTCTCAATATAGATATGAAAAGAATGGAAATGTTTTCCAAAAAATGGGGCCTTATTTCCAATCGAAAAATGGCAGTAATGCTGAATTTTTCAGCAAAACAACAGGGAAATATCTTGTAATCTGAATATCGTTTTTTTTTGCAATAATAGACTAAAACACAATCCTATTCCATGCTATTCAGGACTAAACTTGGATCAAAGCCTAACTTATTTTCTTGAATTATCTAAAAATAAAACAGAATTACTCTACATAAATCTTCCTTAGCACTAGCATATTTTACTGGTGAATGCTGTGCTCTGGAGAAAAAATTTGCAGTGGGTTTTATTTTCTTTTGCAGATTCCTCCCATGTGATATCAGATGATAAACAGCCTCAAAGAAAATAAATTAAAAAGCTGTCAAGCAGATAAGATGAGTCAGTAACTCAAAATATAGTTTCACTACTTAAGATATTACAAATCAAGATCGATGTTTTGGATGAAGCTAGATAATGAAAAATGGCAATTGGGTAAAGAGTTATAATATTGAAGTATTTAGAAAATTGACAGCAATAAACAAACTAGAATAAGAATTGCAATGAATGAATAAATAGGTTTTTAATAGGCTGCACTTAGATCTAGTAAAAAGACTTGTCAAATGTTATATTTGAAAATGAAATACAGCTTAGATAACTAGGAAAAAAAAAAAACTGGAAGCTTTAAAATATTAACTTTGAGAAGAAATAGAAAATATAAGTTGGAAAGATAAAGCCAGAAATATAGAAATGCTGAAAGGCAAAAAAGAAAACGGGCTATTTATAAAAAAAAATAGAAGAGCAACTAGAATAAAAAAAGTACAAAGGATAAAAAAAAATTGATAGACTATCTTAAGTATATGATTCAATTTTATATAAGTATTTTAAGACAAGAGACAAGAATATGATAATCTAAAGAGGTATCAGAAAAATTAGCTTAATCTAAGAAATTTATGGAGCCTGGCAATTGACAGATAAAAGATAATGTTGATACATTTTTAGATTTAAAATTAATATACATAAAGATTGATAATCATGAATTAGAAGTTAATTATAATTACTTTAATTTGATTATTAATACAAACTGAAACATAATAGATGAAATTAATCATAGAATTAAACTTGAATAAAGTGCTTTGGGCAGAAATAATATTAAAAAAATATATGCTTATATATTTGGAAAGAAAAATATTTTAATGGTTTGAGTTTTATCAGTTCTTATATATGAATCCGAGACTTGAAACATCTACAGATGAAAAAGTGTATGTTGAGTGTAAGTAAAAGATATCAAAAGCAAAATACATGAATAAAAAAAACAAATAAGTATCAGTGACAACATTGAAAGAATTAAGAGACTAAACCAGAGCTTGGATATATTTCTGTAAAAGATGATAATAAATAGACAAGTGAAATCTTAATCAGGAAGCCAAGAGATTGTATGACACTTAAAAGGGCTATATGTAAATAGATGGATGAAAAAAATGTTCTGGTGTGATGGAAAAAGAAGTTTGGTAGATAGAAGAAACTGGGTTAAACTTGAAAAAATCTTTAACCTTGCACTAGGTTGATATTGATTGAAAATGATATCATTTATGTAAATAGATTTTTTTAAATGTATTTGTTTTTTAATGTTTTTTTTTTTTTCAGTACATCTATTTATTTATTTTTGTACTTACATAAGAAACAGGCACTATATGTATTTTTCATACCAACATTAAATGCAAATTATTTGAATGTGAAATACAAGTTTTAAATGGGTAGTTTGAATATCCAATAATTCCATCATTTCCAGTTACCATGTTTCATACAGATCATTTTTTTACCAAAACCTGACTTTCTATACAGCAGAGATCATATATAATTAAAGAGAAAGGATTTCCACTTTTAATATATGCATTGTGATTCGCCTACATAATTAGAATGTAGGTTTAAAGATAAGACGGTCACTATTATCTTTAAAAACTTGTTTGAGTTTGATAGTATTCTCAGTACTCAGCATAACATCGTTGAGCTATTATAAGATCAGTACAGTGCGTATATTAAAGATGGAAATCCTTTCTCTTTACATAAATCTATATATACATATAAATTACCTTTATACACTGTTCAGCTAAATCTTTACTGGTTCTTGATGAGACTTCAGCTACTACTAAACGATTACACATTGCTTTAATAGCACCGTCAACTGCTACAATTCTACGTGTGCATTCAGCAGAAACATCTAAATAATATGTAATTGCACGAGCTGTTACCTCAAGTACATTATCTGGTGCACATTCGTCCAAAAAAATGCGGCACAAAGCAGGCAAAAATGTCCGAGGAGGGCAACTACAATGAATAAAAAAGGAAGCAAACGTTAGGTCTTAAATAAAAATACAAATCAATATTTCATACACATAAAAATGCTAGTAATTATTACCCTATTAAAATTTTTAATAATACGCTGTAATGTGTAGAGTTCAATATGGTTCTGGATGTGCTTTATTTTATATCAACTTACGGTATTTATTTTACTTTAACATTTTAGATAAAATTTATATATATTTTTTTAATTATAACCCACAATAAAGCTGAAATTTTACAACTTTATGATATATTGTTTTGAAAAGTATCAAGAAATAATAATAAATTTTAGTATGGAAAGCCACATAAATTGTTGGGACAAGCTAAAAAAAAATAAAATACATTTCTAATGATTTTTTTAATTTATATATATAATATGTCTAGGTTTTTAAAAAAAAAAATCAGATTTTGAGTTCATGTAGCCAAAATGTTCAAAACTGATTTCTAAAAAATATATAATTAAAACTTGAAATAAATTGTATACAATCCTCATCATTTTAAAAACATGTACATAAAGCTTACTTTTTTCAGTTTTCTGTTCAAACAAAAAAAAATCCAATATAAAAAAGTGATAATGACAAAATGCATTAAGATTATTGAACCAAAATAGGATATCCTTATAAAATGATGCTATCACATCACAAGAATTGCTTAAGTACTAACTTTCTATGGAAAGGTTTGCATTATTAGAACAGAATACATTTCCTCTTCTGATAATCTATGATTACAATCTAGCATGTAATCTCATAAGAATGTGTTGTAATGGAATTTTAATTTTATTATGCTTAGCTAGATAAATAAAATAACTTATAGTCTGAGAAAGCAAAAATATTAGCATAGTTTCTTTATTATCAAAATGTGTAGATAGTACAAAAGTTAATCACCAGTGTTAATAAATTTCCTAAATAACAATTGAGATTTTTCAATGACATAACTTTGTCAGGATTTTTTTTTTTACAATCGTTACTTTGGCAGGATTTCTTATCGCAACACGAATAAAGCTACAAAATGTTTGTGTTATAAAAATAGAATGTATTTATTGAAAACATTTCCAAGAAATGTTCTCAAAAAGTCCATTTTATGCAATAAAAAAAATACATTAAATGAAATTAGTTGAAAAGCAATTAAACGGATAAAGGAAATCCATGATTTGGCCCAAGTATGGGTTTCTGGAAATTTATTTGTCTTAAATCAAAGTCATTTAACTACTCTTCCTCAACCCTCTGTAGATTCTTTTATCATGGGCAGTTCCATAATAATGTCATTCATTGTATTCAGACATTTTTATGATGATTGACCCTACACGAAAATAATATGCGTTTTTAAATGAGAGTATTACATCAGACAAGCAAAAAACCATCACTTTTAGAATAAGTGTATTACAAAAGTATCATGTTTTAAACATCATGAAATGATAACTTACAATTTAGGTTTCCTTATTTCTGTAGATGCAGTAGGGTAAACATTTTCTTGGTCATTTCTATAATAAAATTAATAAGCTTCATCCTTTGTAATGAATGTCTCAAAAAAAAAATCAGACTTCATAACCAACTGAAGGATTGTGATCTAAAGGCAGTGTATCACTGCTTTAGCAGTTTATTTGCAGGTGTATTAGATCAGAATTCAAAGTTAGTAATTTCTTTGTAATCACTCTATTTAACAATACTAAAAATATCATTCACAAACAAATTTTTACATCAACTTAAATTCAAACAAAACAACTTGTTCTAAATATAAAAAAAGATCACAATTTCACTAAAATTCTTTGGTATTAATCCATATATTAATTGCATGTGATCATTATTTCAGTAAACCAAATTAATACCATGAAATGTGTGGTGGGAAAAAAGATTAGAATAGTTTAGTTCATTTTATGAGATAAAAAAATGAGTGTAGAAAAAGACGTAGAACAACAAAGTTGTAAGAAATGTAATAAAAATATATATATATAAAAAACATTAAGCAATATAAAGATATTATGTTTTCACACCATCTTGAGATTTTTTTTTTAAAAAAATTTACAAATATAATTGTGATTTTAAAAATATTAGGATTAGTTGACTTATAGCACTATTATTGACAAAATATTATTAGTGTTAATTCAGCTTTCACAAAAAAAAAATAGATGAAATTTATAAAATTATTTCTATAAAGAAAACATCAAAATTAAAGTAAACCTACTTTTGACAAAAGATAAACACCATAATAACGGGACACACTACCGTTAATGAAAAAAAAAAAAGCAACAAGTTTAAAAACAGTGGAAAAAGAGATTAAACTAATAGAAAGTAGATCTATATTAATTTTCATAATATAGTACAAAACTATTATTTGTATATATTTGTGTATAATTACGTATACATAAAGTATGTTATAAAAATGTGTAATGTGTATTCATTACTATGATAATATTAATACCATATACTATTTAACTATATATAATTATTTTGGATATATTTCCTAGTATAAATTTTAACCCTATCCCATAGTGTTTGCATAATAACAATAAAAATTTAATGTTTTTACTTGCCATTTTAGTTTCATAATAGAAATTTTTTAAGTAATTTTTGATTTTCTTCTTTCTTTCTAAATTAAGTTACTATATGCACTAATAACAAACAAATTAAAAGTCATAACAAATGGCATTATATAGTATGCATCACTGAAATTAAAAATACAGTTATTTGATATTTTTTAATGCATTCTTTTTCATTATCTTAATTCAAAAATTAAAAACAAGTGTTCAATAAAAAATGTCTTTGTTTGTTTTTAAATTAATAAAACAGATATCGTAACAGTCAAAACACGTGTATCTCGTTAACATAGTGCAGAATTCGACCACCACACAGAACAGCAGCACCATCGAGTAGTGAAGCCACCCGTGGTACCGAGTTCGAACATAGTTTATCGGTTCCACAATACAATCTACGGAATAACGCCTCTGATGCGACATAAGTAAACACTTCTTTAGGCACGGTGGTCAAGGAGATGCACGAGATTCATGGTTTTGTTTCCGAGTTGGCCAACAATCAAACGAATATTAATTAACATATATAATCGAGGAAATATGTATAATGGGCATCGAATAAATGAAAACTTAACTACAGACGTATAGTTAAAATTATTTATTTACGTATTTAATAAAAAAAAACATTATTAAGGTTATTAATCATATTTTATATTCAGAGTTTCAATAGTTAATTGACAATTTTATTATATATAAAATACATTTATTTATAAAGAGCATTCATTTATATGAAGGCGTAATCTAGCTACCTAAGGTTCTCGAGGGAGTATTTCTAATACGTGCTGTAGGGAATTTATACTTTGCACTGCCAGAGTCATCAGTAGCGGCGGACATACATTTATTTAATAAAAATATTTATTTTACGACTAAAGGCAAACATTTATTTTGAGAGTGGATGATGAAGATAATGCCGAGGCGGAGTGATATAGAGAATGATAAACTAAATAAAGGAACATGTGGTACGCTTTAGAAGGACGATATAAAATGGCAGCACTGAAACTGCAATGCCGTGAATAAGTTTATAAGGGTTTCGGGTTGGTCTCTGCCTCGACCCGAAGAGGTAAGGTGTCACATGAGCATAACCAGGGACAAGCGGTCCGTGTCGCAATTTGCCAGCTGGCTGCGTGACGGCTGTCAAGCCCTACGGGAACATTATCATGTCCACTTGTGTAGGACGACTGGGGTTAATTCAACCCTATAGAATCCGGAGTATTCATGGCGTGGAATAAGTCATCGTGGCTTCAAAACGTAACACATGTATAAGATCTAAAAGATTATGGTAATATTTAACTAGATTTCAAACTCGCCCCCCCTCCATTATCAACATTGACTAAAAGAAAATTGGTGACTCTCAAAGAAATGAAATTTCCGTAATTATTCATTAAAATTTAATAATCAAAAATATCTAAAAGGGGAATTATTACCGCGAGTATGCCAGCTATTACGAAGTAGTAGACCCTGCATTACAATAACTGATTCTTTGAATGCGCGTCGTACTTACATGAAATTTAAGTTATTTATAAAGCAAATATTAATGACAATTTGACACGCATTCAATGTTCAAGCGATTATAGATTTAGATATAAAACTAAGACAATTATGAGAAGGTAATATTTCAATAATAATTATAAATAAAGTGTAGATTTGAGAAATACTCACCTAAGAAGGATAGAGGGAGGTAAGCTAGATTAAGCGAGAAATTTACAGATTACATTAATTCTCAAATTTTAGTTTCACAAAATTACAATTTTAACATTTAGACGTTAGACAAATAGTAGGAGATGAGCTATAGCTTATTATTACTAGAGTACTCTATAATTTGGAATACACACACAGGTACCTATTTGATAAGATGTTTTCTTCCATTTGTTTAATAGTAGATTGTTCGTGATTAGCAGTTTTCTTTCTTGTCTTTGGCATTTTATTGATTTTAACAGCAGCGGCTTTCTTGTCTATTTCAGGTAGCAGATCATTATGGTGTTTTTACGATGGGCAATGTGGAGTTCGGCATACGGTGGGCCACCTCCCGATGGAGAATAATCTCGGTGCTTACTCGGTCATACCTTGGCAATATCAATTTATTTTAAGATATTTTAGACTCTCCACTCGAGAGCAAAGCTAAAGTTCAAGTGAAAGTCTCCAGCAAGTCTAAGATGGCCTCCTTTTTTTATCTTGATCTTTTAATTTTTTTGTTGAGATATTTTTAGGTTTTCTTTGTCTTGCCCTCAGGATAATCAATGCTTTTGCTGGTTTTAATTAGAAAGAAATCTGCTGTGCTATTGTTTGTTTTGTTGTTGTTTTTTTTTTTTACATTCGTTAATTACATTTTTTTGGAATTTCTCTATAATTAATTTATTATCTATCACTGACCGATGCTTTTAAATTTTCAAAGACAAAAGGGAATAAAATTATTTTAACTTTAATTAATTATTGCATCAGATTTTGTTAGAATTATTATTTAACGAAATTTAAACTAAGCAATAAATACGAACTTTATAAATTCAAAATAAATGATTAATATTACACAAAATTTATTTAGGTAAAGAAATCTAAATTATATTACTTTATCCGTATTTATTGCCTTTAATTTGAGATCGAAATGTGTGCGTGTTTATGTTGAATTCTACATATATTTATACATTTTTAATATTGTTACACACATAACTCGATACCAAAAGTTTAAATTTGGGTGGGATAGACCGGTCAGTGAGAGACGACAGAAAAGGTGAAACTTAAGATTCGAATACGAATCTTACTGTTTCAATATGATATTGCAATTTCTATTACTAATGAATAAAAAAAACTTGTTTCTTTTAAAGAATGGCATCTCACAAAGATAAATATTTTTTAAAATAGATATTTACTGGACAATAAGTACCACCAAAATTTAAAATACTTAATATTTTTCAAGAATTATTTTCATTATCTGAATTTAAAAATTACAAATGGATACTCTGTAAAAAAAAAATGGTTCTCATCTGATACTTCGTGTCAGCCATGGGATGGCACGATTTCTTTTTTTCCCCCCCCCCAAATAATATTTTTGACGATGGGATAAAAAAAATATAGTTGTTTTTTTATTTTTTATTGACAAGAGGGTCTTTTTTGGTGTGTGTTCAAATAGTAATTTTTTTTTAAATAGTCTTGCTGTTTGTGTAAAATTGGATTGCCAAAATTCAAGAGAGAACGGATTTTTTTGATGGATCTTTAAATAATAATTGACATTACTTTGATAGGTTTACATTTGATTGCTGACAACAATTAGTGGGAGGGGTGTTTTTGTGTATGATTAAATAATAATTTACGTTGTTACTTTTATAGATTTACATTTGATTGCCGACAACAATTATTGGGAGAAGTGTTTTTTTTTCGTGTGTGTGTGTATGTTTAAATAAAAATTTAAGTAACTTTTATTGGTTTACATTTGATTGACAACCGATTTGACTTCCTTTCGTTTGTAAATTATGGTTTTGGTTCTACAAATAAATATTTTTGACAATGGGACAATAATAGTTGTTGTTGTTTGTTTAATTTTTATTGACAAGTGGGTGTTTTTTGGTGTATGTTCAAATAGTAATTTGGGCTATGTTTTAATAATAAGTTACGGTCTTACTTTTATTGGTTTACATTTGATTGAGACTAATTATTGGGAGGAGTGTTTTTTTTGTGTATGATTGTAGACAACAATTATTGGGAGAAGGGGTGTAACCGTTTAAAGAATAGTTTATGTTACTTTTAGTGGTGGTGTACATTTGATTGCTGACAATAATTAGTGAGAGGGGTGGGTGTTTTTGGGTGATGATTAAATACTAATTTGCGTTCCTTTTATTTTACATTTGATTCCCGACAACAATTATTGGGAGAAAGGGGTTGTTTTTTTTGTGTGTGTGTGTATGTTTAAATAAAAATTGAAGTTACTTTTATTGGTTACATTTGATTGACAACCGATTTGACTTTTTTTCATTTATAAATTATTGTTTTGGTTTCCCAAAAACCTAATATTTTTGACAATGGGACAATAATACTTGTTGTTTCTTTCATTTTTATTGACAAGAGGGTCGTTTTTGGTGTATGTTCAAATAGTAATTTGGGTTACATTTAAAAAAATAATTGGTTTACCTTACTTTTAGTGCTTTACATTTGATTGCCGACAACAATTAGTGAGAGGGGTGTTTTTGTGTACGATTAAAGAATAATTGTACGTTACTTTTATTTTTTACATTTGATTGCCAACAACAATTATTGGGAGAAAGGGTTTGCGGTTTTTTTTTTTGTTTGTTGTATGTTGAAATCAAAATTTAAGTTACTTTTATTGGTTACCATTTGATTGACAACTGATTTGACTTTTTTTTTTTCGTTTATAAATTATTTGGGTTTCCCAAATAATATTTGGTTTGACAATGGGACAATAATAGTTGTTTCTTTAATTTTTATTGACAAGAGCAGGTCTTTTTTGGTGTATGCTCAAATAGTAATTTGGGTTATGTTTAAATAATAATTTACAGTCTTACTTTTATTGGTTTACATTTGATTTCTGACAGCAATTAGTGGGAGGGGTTTTTTTTTTTTCTATATGATTAAAGAATAATTGACATTCCTTTTATTTGACCATTTGATTGATGACGACAACAATTATTGGGAGAAGGGATGTATGTTTAAATAAAAATTGAAGTTACTTCTTTTATTTTTTTACATTTGACGAAGGCCATTTGGAATCCCTCAAACAAGCTGCCCCTTACGAAGTGAACATTTCTGTCGGCAACACCGAGACTTACAAATGAAAGTCAAAAGATGTTTTTGGACCTCAAATCTGCATATATTTGCCGCACATTCCAATCTTTTCTTTCAGCAGCGGGATAATTTTTTTTTTCTGCTGTAGAAATATTCCAGCGCTGGGTTCCGTATCTGGCAATTCCCATCTTTTCAAGTTTTCAGCATTGGAATTAGCCATCTTCTTGGTCTCGGAAAATTTCTCGTTAAAACATGACTCAAAGCGTGATCATTAAAAATTTTACACTATCCACCCTAATCGAGAATTTAGGAGGCTTACAGCTTTAGGAGGAACAATCACGACACTGTTAAAATTGTTAAAAGGTAACAGTACATCAATTCGTCTTAAAAAAAGGCCCCAATGAAAATTTAAATAATTTTGACACGATCAAATTAACACACCCTCGTACGATATTGTTACATAAAATACATAACACAGCATTACGATATAGTGCGTGACACAAACAACTACGGCATTTTCCTTTGCTTTTAGCATCGGAAAAAGCTACACCGTTAGCCGCTAAGCCAAGTTAACACTCTTTCTAGATTTTATCGTAGAAAGACTTAACTCTGAGTTAACAGTATACCTTTTAGCACAGAAAGAAGACTTAACTCCGAGTTAACAACCTTTCTAGGATTTATTTTAGAAAGAATGCTTAAAGGCTTGGGTGCAGCTGCGGAAATGGCATATTTCTAGAAATTTAGCTAGAAATTGCGTCATCCCGCAGCTGACACAAAGGATCAGATGACAACCAAAAAAATTTATAAAAAAATGGAATAAGAGCAACAGTTATATCTAACTATAATTTTTTTAAGTGTTTAATTTTGAAGGTATGCTTTTTAATTACTTCAAGTTAAGATATATAGCAACAATTTTTTTAAAATAAAATACTAAAAAAAATTTGTATCATTAAAATTAAAAATATTTAACTAATAATTTTTTTAAAATGTTCATTTTAATTAATTTAAAAAGTAGTAGTAATTTAGTAAAACAAAAATACATTTGTTTTTTACTGTTTTTTACTTAAAATAACAAAAATAAATAGCTATGTTAAGTTCTATTAATAGTGTATTAAATAAATTTGTTTTATTTAAGAAGTGGCATATCTTAAAGACTTCAGATTAAAATATGTATCAACAAATTACTTTTTAAAATCAAAATGCTAGTATAATATGTATTTTTGAAATTAAAAACTTTTAATATTATTGACAATTACTTAGTAGGTGCTAAGGGACATTTGTTAACAGTTGAGGCAATCACTAAATTACTACTGAAAATAGCAAGCGATAATTGAATCAAATAATGATAATGTTTTGTGTGTGTGTGTGTGTTTACAACTGAAATAAAGAAAAGTAATGTATGTTACATAAATTAAATAAAAATGAAATATATATACTTTTTACAAAAATGATACTAAAACCGACATATGGCTAAAAAATTTAGAAATAAATTGAACAAATAAGCAAGACGAAAAACAAAAATATGAATTAATTGTGCAAATATGATTTACTTGTACAAATTAATTTTTTTAGAAAAATAATACAAATAAATAAGAAAAAACAAAGACAAAATGAGTTGTACAAAGTACTAAATTAGTATGCTTTTTGTTTATTTATAATTTTACTTTTTTTAAAAAATATCGATTTGTATAAATAAATCTGTATTTGCATAATTAATTGCTCAATTAAATTTCTAATTTCTGAGCTTTCTGGCAATTGTAGTATTATTTTTGAAAAAAGTACACATTTTATTTTATTATGTTTATATAACACAAATTTTCTTTATTTTCATTAGTAAACAACAAAAAAATGTCCCCACTATTTATTCTATTTATCACTTGGTATTATCAATAGTAGTGTTCCCCAAGTATCAATAAATGTTCCTTGGCCTCCACTAAATGATTAGAATATTATTAGTAAAGTAAGATCTATAACAACTATAACTTTTAAGAGTGAATAACTTAATAGAATTAACACTTTATCTCACTGAACTACGAATTATAAAACAAACACTAAGAAAGGCTGATATTTTTGCCATGTAAAACTTCTCCTAGGTTCATATATTGTAATAATTTCTTTTATAAGCGATAAAAGCAGAATCTGAAAGTCAATTTAATGTTGATGTCAAGAAAATTCAAGATTAACAACAATAATGTTGTAGATATTTTTGTTTTAAATTATTCTATTTTCCAAGATACATACATCTACTATAAAAATGTTAGCTATATGTCACAAAACTAGAATTTAAAAGCTGATTAATGTTAATAATAAATAACATTCAAAATGAAAGTTCAGTTTAAAAAAAAAATTTCAAAATGAAAGACTTATCTAAAACTCAGTTATAACTTTAATTGACTTATGTTCATCTAATGCTAAAGGTAAAAAAAAAAAATTTTTTTAAGTCCTAATAACAAAACTATAATTTGAAACCTACGTAATACGGATTAAAATAAAACATTCAAAATAAAATTCAATAAATTTGTAGAAAAAATGAAGTGCTAATCATTGAAATGCTAAACTAACAATTGCCAATAGTGGAAATAAAAAAAAAAATGTTACAACCACTATTAGCTGAAATAACAACTATTTATGTAAGATTTTTCACAGCATTGTGGTGTTGATTAAAGCATCAGACATTGTTGTTATGTTTTGTGAGCTTTCTTGGGTTTAGTTTTTCTTCCGTAATTTGTTCAACTTTAGTAGTTTTTATATAAGTATTTTTTACAAAAAAGAAATTCTCTGATTTTGTAGTACTTAAAAATTTTATTATGCTCCCACACTGTGTTTTAAATATATTGTTATTTCTTTAACTTTTCTTTAACATCTATTCAATTGTTATTTCAATATATATATATACATTTTCTCTCATTCGAATGATGAATAAACTCTCTGGCATAATCACAGATTAATTTTAATCATGATCAAAAAAAAACTGTCAAAAAATTGATCAGCACTGAAATGGGAAAAAAAACAAACACAATCTCAGAATAGAGAATGCAGAAAAATGAATGTTATCATGACAGCTCATGATAATTAGTTTTTAAATCTAATTTATGTTGCTGAAGACTGTACTGTCTATAATATTATTAAATTTGTGGGACAGTGCAAAAGATTAAATAAAAAAACGTTAAGCAAATCAATCTTGCTAAAATAGCGAAGTGCAAAAATTTAAAACATTTCTCCTTGGATTTAGAATATCAGTGGATTTATATTTATTAAATGCTAATATGGATAAGATTATTATAGTGGGTCTTACAACTGTCCCTGCTTTATACGTTTCATATTACACTATTATGATAAACACAATGTTAACTGCAATCACATGAAATAAGAACTTTCTAACTTTAAAAATAAAATATATAACATTAAGTTAATTCGAAAAAAAGTATAGTATTAGACTGAATGTGTGTTTTAGGCTCTAGTGGTGATACGCTGATAAATGGTTTGGTGAAATGTCTGTGAGCATTTGGAATCTTTTACAGTATTGTAGTGACTGGCACATCCAGTTTTATTTAAAATTTAGCAGTAAAGAGAGCAATTGTTTGTTTCAATTTTTTTTTTTTTCTCATGTGTCATAGCATCAGCCGGGAAGCGAACCCGGGACAACTGCTTGTAAAGCAGCTGTCGCTGACCTCTCGACCACCAAAGCTTGACTTGTTTCAAATATTCTTAGTTATATAAGCAGACTTCTCAAGTGTAAACAATTACAAAATAACAACATACTTACACTAAACATTACTCACAATTCCACTTGCCTCTCATCCACCCTTAATATTAAAAAAACTTTTAATTAAGTTAACTGCTTCAGAATCGTAAATTTTTAATAATAAAGATTCTTTTTATTTCTTTATTCCCAAAGAAGTCAACGTTAGCTTCATCAAAATTCATAATGTGGCCTGTATTTTTACATCCATTCATTACTCTCACAGAAGACAACCTTAGCTTCATCAAAATTACTAATGTGGCCTGGATGTAATATATAGGCCACATTATTAATTTTGATGAAGCTAAGGTTGTCTTCTTTGAGAGTAATAAAATAAAAATTAAAAAATCTTTATTATTAAAAATTTATAATTCTGAAGTAGTTAACTTATTTAAAAGTTCTTTTAATATTAAGGGCAGATGAGAGGTAAGTGGAATTGTGGGTAATGTTTAGTTAAATATGTTGTTATTTTGTAATTCTTTACACTTGAGAAGTATACTTATAGCAGTGAAACCATTGGTTGTGTTTTAGATTTTATTTTCTTGGCTAGTCTGGTTGAGTTATGAATTTGGTATAATTTTGATAATTTGTTGACTAATTTAACTTTATGCTTTTAAGATTTAATATATAAATTTTAAATTAATCATAGCTTAATGTATATGTAAACAAAAGGAATAAATTATCCTCCTCCAGGCTATTAATTAAAAGCACTCTAAATGGTGAGTAAATGATCAAAAATAGAATGAAACCATACCTTTGGCAACATTGTTGGTAATTCAGAGTGAAATAAATTTATCAGCCAGATTATTCAACATTTAGAATAATAAATAACATTTATAGTGCATTTTAATTATAGCCTGGGGGAGGGTGGTTTACTCTCTTTGTTTACATATACATTGAGCTATGTTTAATGTAAAATTTACATATTAAATCTTATTTTATTATTACAATCAGGATATTAAAAGAGAAATGCTGTCTCCAGCCTTGCACAATTAATTATGGGTTTAATAATTTAATTGTCCATCTGGCTAATGAATTAATTTCATTCCGAATTACCAAAAATGTGACAAAGGTATGCTTTTAAACTTCCTGATGGAATATGGGCATTAAGAGTTATTAAACTCATAATCAGTTTTACAAGGTTGGAGATGGCATCTCTTTTTTAACAGCTTGATTATAATAATTAAGTAAGATTTAATATGTAAACTTTAATTTACATTAAGCATATTGTACATGTAAACAACAAGAGTAAATTACCCTCGCCCCAGGTTATGAATTAAAAGCACTCTAAACATTGAATAATCTGGCTGATAAATTTATTTCACTCCGAATTACCAAATGTTGACTAAGACATACTTATAAACTTCAAAACTCCAAAGAATAGAAGGATTCATTCTATTTTTGATCCTTTGTTCAACATTTAGAGTGCTTTTAATTCATAGCCTGGATAAAGATGATTTATTTCCTTTATATGTAAACTATGTTTAAAGTATCAATCAATAGTATTCTGTCCCATGGTCAGGTCTAGAGAGTAATCACATCATGAATTAATCCATTTCTCCATTCAATTTTCTTCATTGCCCAGCTCTTCAAATCCATGTCACTCTTCCCATCTCATATCATCCAACAATGTTAATGATTACTTTTCCATCCTTTCTTCTTGCTTCCACTCACTATTCCCTCCAAAACAACTTTCATTGAACTATACTTTTCTTTTTAATATATATCAAATCCAGTTTTTCTTTTTCTAATTTCCTCAATGTTCTTTTTTCATTTACTCTTTTCAAAACATTTATTTTATTCATCCAACTAATTTTGTCCATTCTGTTCCTTGTCCACATCCCAAAAAGCTTCCAGATTGTTCTTAATTATTACTCATTGTCCATGTTTTACAACTATACAATAGTATCCTCCACACATAGCATTTAATTAACCTTTTTCTTAATTCTCTCTTCAAAGGTCCACAAAATATTTTCTTTCTCTTAATAAAAGCTTCCTTTGCCAATACTATTCTTCTTTTAACTTCATCTTTCACTCCTTCCATCCTCACTCAACCAAACCACCCAAATATCTAAATCCTTTTACCTGATGAATAATGTTATCGTGGATTTCAATTTGCAGTTTCTTTGCATTCTTCTCTACCCATAAACATTTAGTCTTCTCAACATTAATCTTCATTCCATATTTATTCAAAATATTTTGAAGATACTTCATCCTCAGCTATGACAGCTATATCATCTGCAAATCTTATACATTTTATTATTCTACCTCTAACATTTTGCAAATTCACCGTTTAAATAATTATTTAATACATTTTTCATCTGTCTCATTATTCACCAGTCTAATTTCAAATAAATATATTACAAATGTATATCGTAAAAGATTTGGTAATATCTACAACTTTTAGAATCTGAATGAAGTCCATGAACAAGATGGCATAGACACAATGAATCTACTGTAATAAAAACATATTACTTGAGTAATATAAAAATTTTAAAGAGATCACAATAGTAACCAAACAAATCCTAAGTGTTTAATCATCCATTAATTTTACCTAAAGCAGAATTTATTGAATTTGATAAACAAAAAAAAATAAAATAGCTGAATAAATGAGAACCAAGTCACTGTGAAAGACAAATTTAAAAGAGGCAGGAGAAAACATTAAAAATGCCTTAAAACATAAATTTGGTTTTCTCCAAAATTCTACCATTAGCCTATGGCCAATGACAAAATTAAAGAGAAAGCCAAAATTAAACTATCAATACATTTGTCTAATTGACGGGGTTAATTAAAACAAATTAAAAAATTAATTTTAAAAATAGAAGCAACAATATCTGATCATTATTGATATTAGTTTGCTTGCCACAATATAATTCAAAATTACATCATAAACTTTAATGAGTTCTCTTGTGCAAAGCAACATTAAAAGTAATAAACATTAAATGCAATGAGGCCATTTTTATAACAACATCCAGTAAAGTACAAAATTTACTAATCACATTTCATCAAATAATGTTGATTTTAAAATTCAGTAACTTTTGTTACTTGTTTTATAATCAAAAGTATTGATCAAAGGCTTTTAGGGTGTTCTCTGCAGTTTAGTATAGTGACAGAATGACAATCTCAAGGTCAATGGATCAGAGCTCCGCCTATCACTTCTCAGATTCTTTCTGAGCAACTAAACTAACCATTAGACTTTTTTTTTTTTTTCAATCCAAGATGTAAATAAATATATCACTCATAACTAAGCATTTATTATTTAAATATTTGTGTTAAAAAATAGTTAAAATTATAAAATGATTGTGAGAGCATAGAATATTTTGGTGCTTTAATTAATATGATTCCCAAAAAATTTTTTGAGTTGATAATAAAACCAAAAATTTCACAATCAATATATTGTGTCAGAATAAATTTAAGATATTGATTCAAAACACAAATAAAAAATATTGATAAAAAACATCACTTAAGTATGTTAAATATATATATATAATTCTCCTGTTAAAACCACAGTTTATGCTGGAATTAATTTGTCATTATTGAAATGATATTTTCTAAGTTGTTGTATTTCTATACAGTCTAATTTTTGTAATTCCTAATATGATTCAATAAATATACACTAAAAAAATGACACGGCAAAACAAATAAATCTTTATACCATATAGATTCTTGTGATAAAGCTCTTATCTTCAGATGTACTAAAAATTTGAGTTCTTTATCATCCACATAGTGTATACATACATAAAGGGGGCTCTCTATTACATAATGATTAGTGCATCTGTCTGTCATACTCATTATTCATGGAGAATTTTGGACTTGGTGAAGCACTCCCAAATTTAAAAAAAAAAAAAATTTCCCAGACCTTGTAATGAACTATTTGCCTAAAAATTTAATGGTTTTGATGAAGATAAATCTAAATATGCGTAAAACAATGAAAATATGAAATGTGATAAAACTATTAAAAGTAAACATTAGACAGAACACTAAAGAGGGAGTTAATGAATATAATAATGAAAAAAATTAGAACTCTACCTAATTTAGTGCATTGATAAAATGACAGTGGTGGCCTAGTAGTTAGCATGGCTGCCTTACAAGCAGCTGGCCAGGTTCGCTTCCCGGTCAATGCGTTTGACATGAAAAAATATATATATATCCATAGATCATGGCTCAACTCTATCACTTCCAATGCTTGAATTTCATTTGGATTTCTAAGTAACAAACCACTCTATTATCTTTTCATAAAGAAATTAGGAAATAAGAATAGCAGATTCAATTATAATCCATTAAAATTATATTTTTAAAATAAGCTTGTTAAATATTTTAATTGTTCAAAGACATAAATAACTAAAAAAAAAAGAAAAGATTGAAAGCTTTAGAGATATAGATTTGGGGGGAAATTTTTAAAAAGTTTCTTCCATCTTTGCTCCCTGAGTAAAAGATATTTTACATGTTTTGCATATAATTAATTAGTATTTTCACCTATTTTCTCCAGCCTGAATTTATTCTTCCCTATTTCACTTTCAAATAAAGTGAGAAAAACATTATGGATTAATTTCCAAACACAATCTTTTTTACAATGGACAATTTATCACTCATATGTTAAATTTTCAAATGTCAACGAATTGTATAGTCTGCTGGTTATTTTGACGAGTTTTGTTCTGCCAAACATAACTTTAACCTCTCATCTTGCATTTTATTGATAATAAAATATCTTTATACATACTTCATATATACATGCTAATCAGCTAAGTTATGCTAAATTCACAAATGTCAATTAATTTCAAATTATACTGGCTTATTTATAACTTAGGTTAGATTATAATTTACATTATAATTTCAATCAATGTCAATTACTAGTCATTTATTTTAGTCTATTATTTAATTACAATGATAACTGCTCCAGTATTATCTGCTTATTTTTGACTTTGGTTCAATTACAATGATGACTATACCAATCTGTTATGTATGTACCCCAATAACTGTTACTGCAGTTATATTTCCACAGTGCATTCTAAATATACAATAGATATAAACAAATAACATATAGAATTATTACCAACCTCTAATAATATTGCAATAATTTAGTTATGTGACTATTACAATTACATATATATATATAGAAAGTTTTACTCTAAGGCATACATGAAAAATAATTAAAATTGAGATAATTATTCAGATCCTAAATCCTATTTTAGTTCTTCAAAGTTGAGTATTATTGGTATTAAACTTTTTTCTGCGCCAAGCTAAAATTTGTCTGTCTTCTGGCTTGCCTCTATGATCTTTCAGGTGATTGTAATAATTGATCCAGGAGACTTTCTTTTAATGAAACAATTCTATTTGTCTTTTCCTTTTATTGTTTTTCTTGAGCATTTAAAGTTTATTTTTATATATCCACAACAGGTTAATCTTTTTTCTAAATGATTAATATCTTGCACGTGGCTAAACTATTAAGCTGGTTTTAATTTATACTTTTACTATGCTGTAAAACAACTCTTAACTGACTTGAGGTTAAATTTCATTAAATCGAATATAAGACTTATTAAAAATATAAATATTTATCTATACATCTACAATTATAATTTAATGAAATGAATGCTGTAAATATAAATATTTCCATATATATATGTTCAAAAAAGATTTTATATTTATTAGTGCAATTCTTGTTAAATTATTAATATATATTAATAAAAATGTTGATCAAATTATTAATAGAAATGGATATATAATATCTTAGTATTAAACTTAATATCTTGGAATCATCCAACCGACTAAATATAATTTGTAAAATGTATATATAGTGAGACAGGATGGATAGAATTTTTATGCTGATGAACAAAATTGATATAATAGAGATTGAGATGAGAAAAATGATGACAAAAATTTAAAAAACGTCAAACTTGAAACATATATATGCTGTATATTAATACGACTATTAAATAAAACTGACAAATCTCTCAAAATACACATATGTACTGAAATGATAGGTGATGTATTGATGATGTACCTGTGACTACAATTTTAAATATGCTAATATCTATGTTAATACTCTATCCTTTAGATATAAAATTCATGATCATTATCAAACTCTAGGTGCCATCCAAAAAAATATTATCAAAAAATGTTCCAGGGATATATCCTATTTCTGAATTTATATGTACTTTATCATCATTTTCTTCGTAATATTTTTTTAGACTTTTTATGTTAATCCTCCATATACTACAGTTATTAATCCAACTAATATATCACTCTTTATTGATAATACTTAATCAAATCAAGGATCACATGAATTATTCCTGGATGAAACAGAGCGTGGGTAAGATATTCTGGCCAGACAATTTTTCATATATAAAGATTGAAATCTCACAACGTTTAAATAAATAATAATAAACAATTATTGCTTTACACATTAGTAATAACATCATTTTCAGTATATATAGTTCATTATTTTCAATCTCGGAAAAACATTCTACATTTATGAATTGATCTTGGACACTTAACAGAATAGCAATACAGAGATTTCAGATAACTCAAAGAAGTATGAAGAGATGTATGTTAGGAGTAGACATCAAAAACAAAATACATGTGCAAGAAAACACACAGTCGTTACTGACATTGTCGAAAGAATTAAGAAATTGGAGTTGGGCTAGACATATTGCTAGAAGAAATGATAATAGACAGACAGTTGAAATCTTGAACTGGATTCCAAGAGATTGTAAAAGACCCAGAAAGAGATCACATGTTAGATGGATGGATGAAATAATGAAGTGTGCAGGTGTGCTATGAAAAAGAAAGACTAGAGATCGGAAAAAATGGATTGAACTTGGAGAGACCTTCATCCTGCAGGGATTGATAATGGTTGACAGTGATGATCATATGTAAATATAAAATTATGCATTATATTTAAGAAAAGCTATTATTAATCCCTTTATAAATATTTTTTATAATTTAAATTGTATTCCTCAACAAACTTCTGATCTAATTATCTTTTTTAAATTTTATTAATAAGCAATATTATTTCTTGAACAGTCTTATTTCTAAATTATAATTTAATTGATGTATTACAACACATGTAGAAAGACAAGAACACAATACATTATAAATGTCTGAAGATGACCATGGTTTCCATCTAATAAAACTCTAAAAATATTAAATATATAAACCAGAGCATATAATAATATTATATAATAAAGTACTGACTGCTGTTAACACATATACCATACCTTTAATGCATTTAAGATATAATTTCACACGCTAATGAGCCCTAAAAATATAATCCATTGTCACGTCAATTCACAACCATCGTATATATCTAAAATAAAGTTTAGATCTTCCACTTTCAATGTAAACCTTGGTAAACATATAAATAATTACACAATTTAATTTCTATAAAATTAATAATAATTCAAGGAAGTGGTCAAGAAATGCCTAAAAAGGAGAACAAAAAACAGCACTATAATTTTAATTTCAAATTATGTGTATAAATTGTTTACTATTACAAATATTATCAGATATTGCCTTGCAAGTAGATTTAGATTCTTGTAGTAATGAACATTCATGATATATAATTTTATGTGTATGAATTTTATTATATAGTTATTTATGAACTATTGTTATAGTTAAATATATTTTTAATATTCAAAGTATTATTTAGAAAATAGAAGTGAATCCATAATAAAAATACTATTTTATAAGATGGAAAATCTGAAAGTTGGCCATCTTTATGAATTATTATGAGTTTTACAGATACTGTTTTATAAGGGATAGGATTCAAAGACCGATCATCGCTCTTGAATTATTATTAACTTCATGTAAGTTAAATTGTGTAGTTATACTGGAAGTCTAAACTTTATTTTAGATATATGCTATGGCTGTGAATTTACATGTGAAATTATGTCTTAGATGCATTAAAGTCTTGGAGTATTTATTAATGGCAAACAGTGCTTGATCATGTAATCATAATATTATAAAATTAACATTTTTAGAATTTCATTATGTATAAATCTTGGATAACTTCAAAGGCATATGAATGCTATAATTCGTTACCTTTTTGTCTTTCTACATGTGCTTTGAAACATCAATTAAAATATAATTTAGAAATAAAATTCAAAAATATTACTTATAAATAAAATTTAAAACGAAGGTATATCAGAAGTTAGCTATTTAACGAGGAATACAATTTAAATTATAAAAATATAATTTAAAAAGCGATTAATAATAGTTTTTGCTAATATAATGCATCATTTTATATCTATATAAATATCAACTCATAAATGTAAATGTTTTCTTGAGAATGGAAATAATGAACTGTATGCACTGAAAACTATGTTATTACTAATCTCTAATAAATTATTGTTTATTATTATTCATTTAAATATTGTGAGATTTCAATCTTTATTTATGAAAAATAGTCAGATTGGAATACCCACCCATAGTCTGTTTCACCCGGAATAATTCATATGATCCTTGAATTGACAAATATTATAAATCAAGAGCAATACATTGGCTGAATGAATAATTGAAATATATGAAGAGTTAATATATAAACTATAAAAATATTATGAAAAAAAAGTATTAGTTCAAAAACAGGGTATATCCCTGGAACATTTCCTGTTAGTATTCATCAGATGGCCACTCAGATATTGATTATAATCATGAAATCATCTCTGAAGAATGGAATAAGTATATCATTTATTTGTATTATTATATTTACTTCACATTTCCAACATAAGATACTGTACTAGCGTATTAAAGACAGTTATATATTATTCACCATCAATGCATCTACAATCCTTACAGTACATAAGTATGTATCGAAAAATTTATGGTAGTAATCGTTTTATTTAGTACTATTAATATATATCTTTCATCTTAGTTCAATCCAATCGCAACTATATATCAGTCCAGAAGTCAGACCAACCACTCTCACTTACGGATGTATTTTGATACATTCACTTCACTTTTTCAAGTGAGCAAGACATACATAGTATATGTTATAATTTAATTTCATATATACATTAACTTCATTTATAGTTTTAGATATAATTCAAATTACTATTCATCATACATTCCTGAAAAATATGCCAAAGATGGATGAAAAAGACAAACGGTGCCCAAGATGTGCATTTCATGCAGAACCAGCACTCATCATTATGGGGGGGGGGGGTCCTGATAGAGATATTTTAAATGCTTTCTCTAGCTAAGCCTTTATCAAAAAGCTTGTTGAGAAATTGGCAATCCTCACTGTTTATAACTTACAAGCTTAAGAGAATAGGGTCATGTGATCTATGACTTATTTTGACTATATCTTCACTATTTGTTTAGTATTATGTAGATAGAAAATTAGTACAGTTTAATTACAAGTATCAAATTTTCTGCACCCGGCAACTTTGACACCAAATCACTTTATGTAAATGCATTAATGATTAATACTAATTATGCTATATATTATTAGAACTATTAATTAAAACTGTTACTAGCACCAAATCTCTCACCGTAAGATCGGCAAAGCATTGACGATGTACAATATGTGATTACACATTTAAATATGCTAGGGTCTATGTTAATAATGTGAGATAAATATAAAACACTAGATAAATGATATACTTACTCTATCCGTCAGGGATGAATTCATAATCATCATCAAAATCTGGGTGATACCTGATGAATACTATTGGAATACCGTTTCTGAACGAATATGATTTATAGAAATTTTCTTCATATTTTTTTATCTCTTATGTTAACCATCCAAATATTTCAATTATTAATCCGATCAATATCTTACTCTTGATTTTATAATACTTGGTCAAATCAAAGAACATTGAATTATTCCTGGATAAAACACACTATGGATGGAGTATTCTAATCTAACAATTTTGCATATATAAAAATTGAAATCTCACAATATTTAAATGAATAATAATAATAATAGATTAGTGACATAATTTGGTGTATATAGTTCATTATTTCCATTCCAAAGAAAACAAAATTTAGTAGTTGATATTTATATAAGCATAAAATGAAACATTATATTTAGCAAAAGCTATATGGACTATCTAAAATCCATAAAGGTTTCTATTATTAGTTTCTTTTTATAACTTAAATTGTATTCCTCTTTAAATAACTAATTCCTTATCTAATTATCTTTTTTCAATTTTATTAATAAGCAATATTATTTCTTGAATAATCTTATTTATGTTATATTTTAATTGATGTTTCATATCACATGTAGAAAGACAAGAAGGCAACAAATTATAGCATTCAAATGTCTTGGAAGATAGCCAAGGTTTACACCTAATGAAATTCTAAAAAAATATTAATTACACAAACCAAAGAATATAATAGATGGTTTTATTATCAAGCACTGATTGTCATTAACCAATATCACATGCTTTTAATGCATCTAAGATACAATTATATATGTTAATGACACCAATGCCTCCAATGCAAATCTTGATAAATATATATAACTAAACAATTTAATTTCAATAAAATTAATAATTTAAAGAGGTGATTCAGTCTTGGGATTCTATTCCTTATAAAACAAGTATACAAAGGAAATAAATCACCCTCCCCCAGGTTATGCCTGAAAAGCATTCTAAATGTTGAACAAAGGATCAAGAATAGAATCCTTTGTTCAACATTTAGAGTGTTTTAAAGTCATAGCCTGGGGGAGGATGATTTACTTCCTTTGTTTACATATTATTCAGCTATGTTTAATTTAAAGTTTATAAAACAGTATCCTTAAATCTCCCAATAATTCATAGAGAGGTCAGGTTTTGGATCCTATTCCTTATAAAAAAATATTCTTCCCATATAATTACTTCTATTCCTAAATAATAATTTGAATATTGAAAAGATACTTAACTATAACAATAGTTCATAAATAACAATATTTATATAATAAAATTCACATACAAAAAAAAGCATATATTATGAGTGTTCATTATCACAAGGAACACCAATGTATATATTTAATCTTAAATTAAAATTATAGTGCTGTCTTTTATTCTACTTTTTGGACATTTCTCATATACATCTACATGCTATGTGCAGATACACATACTCAATGCAACTACTGCTACATGATTGTTGTGCTCTTTGCTAATCTATCCTAAATTTTAGAATTATATAGTAACGTAATATTATTATATCATTTATTTAAAATAATACATTTTAGATATTTCTGAATATTAACTATTCATATGCAATATGGGATGATCTGTAAAAAAAAAAATTAACACACCTTTTTTAAAAAAAGAAATATTGAAAGTGAAGATTTGTTCTAACCTCTTTTACAAAGATTAAATACTAAGATAAATTAAATGGTATAATTTAAATCACTTTTTTTTTAAAAAAAAAAAAAATCTTTTGCTTCATTTTGAATATTCCAATCAATTTATAAATACATATTTATGAGATTAAGGCAAAATATTTTCAAAAGTTCTTAAGTAATAATACGTATAAATTATAAAGTTTATTTTTTAAAAATAATTCAAATAACATGTGAATAACAATAAAACTTTCTTTGCAGAAAATCTTGCAGTAGCTTCCTATTCTAGGATTTCTCTTGTATACATGTACATTTTGAAGACAGAATAGAATGTCCACTTATACATTTTCTAGACCAAAGTTAAACTTTTTTTTTCTGGCTTCCAATTTATGCTTATTAAAACTTTCTTGAATAAAAAGTTGTTGTTCCATCATATTTCTAGTTGTAGTGGGAGTAAGACTTATTTTTTAAGTTGCAATTATAGTTTCCATAAATAGATTTCAAAGAGCTGGTGGTCTTGCCTAATTTCTAGCTACTGAAAGTTATGTGGCAAGCTTTAAAGAGAATTTCTTGCTAGAAACACACACCTTTATATTTACTGTGACACCACTGTTTTTTTTATCTCCTTAGAAAACCAATAATTATATTTAATTAAATTTTTTTATCTTATATTCTTAATTAATTTCTCTCTCTCTCAAAACAACAAATTATAGCTTTACTAATTAAAAAAATATTATCTTTCACCAAAAATGAAACTATAAAAATATATAAAAATTAAATCAATAACAAACAAATACAGTCTTCTATTTTAAAAATAGCCCATTAATTTCAATATATATACAAAACAAATCACATGCAAACTTCTTCATAAATCTTGATTTATTATATGAAATATTATAAAGTACAAAAAATATTCTGTTTCGATTATACTTTTTTATAGTCTTTATCAGGGAACAACTAAAAAATACCTAAAAACAATAAATATAAATATAAATATTCCATAATAATCCAAATAACTGAGACTCGAGAATTTATAAAGAAAAGAAGGAATATGAAGATATATAAAAATGATGCATTAAGAAGGATTGAATATCTCAAATTTTGTGAAATGGTGCCTGCATATAAAAACCATGTCTATGATATTTCATGATTCTCTAAAATCAAGAATTCCAGTAATCATTCACCTAGACAAAGCAATTCATTAAAAAAAAATCCTTGAAAATACACTTGCTGTGGTGGATAACAACCATAATCTCTCGTAATTACTGTCATCTTTTCTATTCCTTTTAGCACCATCCTTAAGATCAAATGGCCCAACTTCATGATTCTATACATTTCTAAAAAAATTCCAATAGTGTTATGGTAGATATTTTTAAATAAGCTTCATTGCAGATAAGTTTTGCTATCATTGTACAATTTTTCCATTTTTATGTATTTTGTCAGTGTTATTTTTCTATAAATTATATCTGTTGGGTTGTTGTGTCGTAATTGATTTTGATATATTCATACTTTTAAAGACTACATAATTATCAGGATAATAAAAACAAGAAAATATTATATTGTTATTAATTAAAGTATAAGTGTAATCTATTATTTTCTACAAACCCCTAGCATATACTATATAATATAAACCTAGTGGCAGTAGTCTTTCATGTATACATAAAAAAAGCACACATATGGCTTTATCGCTCAGGAGTTCATAAGAAGTTTAAGCATCAAAATCGATCCGGGGAACTCACAATTCCAAGTTGGGCACTCTACCAACTACGCTAAATCGGACAGGATATATATAAACATAATTTTTAGAGATTCGCAGTTCAAAAAAAAATAATAGAAATTTATAAATTATAATTTGTGTTTCAATGTGTCTTTCTCATTGAATGGTATCCTGAAGCATTTCTCAACAATTTCTCATATTCAAACAAACAATGGGTGCAACTTGAAAGCACTTCATTATTTTAAATGTAGCTCTTACTAGCATAATGCATATTGAATGACTTGGTCACTATCAATCTTTAATAACACTCTGTGCAATTCAGTCAGTTATATTGCTGTGAACACACTGAAATAGTTGTTTGAAATTTTCTATCACTATTGAAAATAAAATTTTGTTTAATGCAAAGATAATAACAATGGCTATTTGATTTAAGCTCAAAAAACAAATATGAAGTGCTTCCTTTGTCAGATATTCTATAAAAACAAATCATCAATTTTTGATATTGTTAAAAAAAAAAAAAAAGACTGCTAGAGTTTCTAGGGTCCCTAAAGCTGCTGAAATTATGTTTATAGATTGTAACTGGAAGATAAGATTAGAAAAAAGTATTTTGGTAAAGAGTAACATGCTGTGTCAAAAAACATCAAATAAAGATATTACTAAAGAATCCACTAACATATTTGAGGCCAAATTTTTCATTGCAAAAGAGATGATATTAAACCACTAAACATCACATAATTACCATTTCTTGTGCTTGCTCAAAACTGTTATTAAAACAGGCAAAACTCTCCATACAGTAATGCCACTCAGTGCAAGCCAGAGTAATCAATGGATGCCAGAAGGCTTGTGCATAAAATTCCTATCTAGTGTCTATTTAGCCAATATCCCCAGATTTCTAGCTTGTGACTTTAATCAGTGAGTCACCTTGGATCCGAAAGCATTCCACCTACATTTTATGATCTAATGCAACCCTTCAGCTGCCACCTTTATCTTATTAGCTAACTATAAAGCTTTGAGTCCAAAATGAAAACACAATGTAATGTTTAGTAGTCTTATACCAATATTGCCCAATAGGATTATGGTGACTGTGGTTATTAAAAAATCAAAAAAACAACAAAGTATGGATGCTGAACTGAGTTCAGATCTATACGATTGTACAAACTAATGAACTTGAATTGAAATCAATAAGGTTTTCATTTTGGACTCAAAGCTTTATCGTTAGCTAATAAGATAAAAAGGTGCTGCTGGAGGGTTGCATTAGATCCTAAGATCTAGGTGCAGCGCCCTCAGATCCAAGACTCTTCACTGATGAAAACCATGAGCTAGAAACTAGTCTGGGGATATTCGATGAGTAGGCACTAGATAGGGATTTTATGCAGAAATCCTCTTCCATTGATCGATTACCCTGGCTTGCATTGAGTAGCGCTACTGTACGAAGTTCAGCCACTGTGCAAACAGCTTGTGTAAGCATAAAGAATATGATCATGTGATGTTTAGAGATCATTTATAGTTTCAAAGTTTATACACTTGCCTATTATTCGATCAAATTCAAGCAATTTTCAAGTAATAAGATGCTGAAAAACACATTCACTAGTGTAGAAGAATAACATTTATAAAAAGTGCCTTTGATGAATTAAAATCTACAATTGCAGGTTGAAAGGCCGTGTGGAATGATGTTATAAAGAACTTGGAAGACTTTACAAAAACTTGGAGAATTAAGAAAATTATACATACATATATAGAGGAATATAGCACATTCACATACTTATGAATCCAAATTTAGATGGGTAAGTACCCATTCTTTTTGTGATAAAAAATGAGGATATTGATGAAATGCAGATTAGCTTATAGGATGAAATGAAGTTATATGGATGATGCATCTTTTGATGATATTTTAAAATGATTATTTATTTTAAAATTATCTTGAAATACCACATTTTAGAGATAGACGAACCTTTTTGAAAAATTTTGGATAATACCTGAAATAAACAAAGTTGATAAGAGTTTCTTCTTTATCTTTCTTATAGTCATACTGTTTTGAAATATTTTGTGATAGGTATGTATTCCTCTTCACTTTTAATTCATCAAAATGTTACTGCAAAGATGATGATATTCAGTGATTTTATGTGTAACACTAATCTTCATCCCATTGAAGAGTCATAGTCAGTATAATTTTACCTTTGATTCTATGTAATCTGAAATAATTCACAAAATTTATTTAATGTCCATATTGCTAATTCTTTTGATTTGTTGATGAATTAATAAGTTTTTATAACTTTTTTATGGCTTTCAATATATTATTCAATTTCTTCATTAATTGTTATAGCCAGATCCATCTCCCCTATGCTACTTGACCACATACATGTGAAAACAGATAAATGACCTCCAAAATGCGTATTTCGTGCTGAATTAGCACTCATCAGTTGCTCCGGATCATCATCTCTCACACATATCTATAATCAGTGCTCAGTTTACATTAAGATAGCAAATCTTCAAAGTCTAATGGACAAACTTCAATCCTCTCCACTCTCCAACTCTTCAGCCATCCATATCATTGAAAATGAGACAATAGCATGTTCAAAGCGCTTGTTTGCCATCATCAGATTTTCAATGATATAGATGACTGAAGAGTTGGAGAGCGACTTGTTCATTAAAGTTGCAGCCCTCCATATCATTGAAAATCTAATAATGGCAAAAACAATGGCTTCCAACATGCTCATCAGTTTTCAATGATATGGATAGCTGAAGAGTGGAAAGGATTGAAATCTGCCCATTAAAGTTGAAAGATTTGCTATCGTAATATAAATTGAGCACTGATTTCATTCATATATGTGTGGGAGATGATGATCTGGATTAACTGATGAGTGCTGGTTAAGCACCAGATAAACATATTGGAGATCATTTATCTTTTTCGGATGATGTGTGTATCAGTTGTAGGATGGAGTGGATGATAAAAGGGAGTTTGAAAGTCTGGGTTCAAATCACCTACAATTACATTTAGCTTAAAAGTATATATATATAATATACTTGTATTTAAATATTACATATTCAGCCTATATTCTGTCCATCCCTCCTGTTTAATTGGGCTTAAGGTCCTGCATATGAAAGGTCAGAATGACTTATGGTCAACATGGATATGACAACAAATTAGCAAACAAGGGCTTAGAACATGCTATCATCAGATTTTCAATAATATGGATGGCTGAAAAGTTGGGAAATGGAGAGGATTGAAGCCTGTATCTGAATATAAACCAAGCATTGATTATATATGACTGTGGGAGATGATGATCTGGACCAAATAATGAGTTCTGGTTCAGCACAAAATATAGATAAATAGAAATCATTTACCTTTTCCACATGTATGTGGCCATGAAGATGACAAAAGGGAGTTTGAAAATCTGGGTTCAAATCATCTATAATTCCATCTGGATTAGAAATATATACAATGGACTTATATTTAAATATTACTTATTCAGATTGTATTTCTGTCCATCCTTCTTTTGTGTATTTAATTGAGCTTGAAAGGTCCTACATGTGAGGGGTCAGAATGACTTGTGGCCAACATGGGTATGACAACAAAATTTACAAACAAGAGCTTTGAACATGCCATTAATCAGATTTTCAACAATATGGACTGAAGAGTATGAGAGCAGAGAGGATTGAAGCCTGTTTGTTAAAGTTTCTAAGATTTGCTATATATGTGTGTGGGAAATGATGATCTGGATCAATTGATGAATGCTGTACAGCATGAAATATGTTTATTAGAGATCATTTATCTTTTTCGCATGTATGTAGTCTCATTTGTATCTGTTGTATAAGATGGATTAGATGACAAAAAGAACTTTGAAAGTCTGGGTTCAAATCTCCTATAATTATATCTAATTTAAAAGTAATTATACATATGCGATTTTTTCGCATGCATTAGTGAAGCTGTAATTACACTATAATGTTTAATATGCCTGCTTAGCGCTTTCGAGATTTAGTATTCTAATCTCACACTCATAGCTTTACAAATGAAGACTGTTGTGATTAATTGTACACATATGCAAATGACCTTGAATTTTTAATTAGTCCATTGTTTGGAGAGAGCAAAGCATGCCTCTCTTCTATTAATGGCACAGATCATTTGCTATGTAAAAAGCTTCTTTGACTTTTCTTTTGGCATCGCTCTTCTCTGTGCAAATTATTTGGGCAGAACTGGGTTCAAATACATGGCCTGTAGCTGCTTGGTGGTCCCAGAAGATTGATGTTCCTTCATTTTTATTTTTAACTCTGTTGTATGCATACCTGTGTTGGTAAAAGTATATATAATATACATGTAATTAGAGAAATAGATTAACTGGATATCTACTATTCACTTTTCATTAGCTTCTATTAACAAATACCGTAATAACAAAAGAATATATTATTGATAGCATGTGCATAGCATAAAGATATGCAAAATAAAATCTAAATCTTCCTCCTTTTCAAATTAACGCTGATAATTCAAATCTCATCCTTTTTTTTTTAGTTCATATTAATTATGCTTATTACCAGATATTCAATCACCCATTACATTTCTTTTATTATATTTATACTTTTTTTTTAGTTCATATTAATTATGCTTCTTACCGGATATTCAATCATCCATTACATTTCCTATATCATATTTATTTTTTGAAAAATTATCCTGGAACATCTACGAAAATTCATAATTTCTCTAACATCAAATAATATACTTTTAAAAAATAAAAATAAAAGACGATTAAATGTACAAGTTAGTATTTCATAGATGAAACTTTTAACAAATGTTATCTTAGAACATGGATCTCCTCATAATTCAATAAAAACAAATGCATGCAAACATCAGAATATAATTAAATCTTATGCTTTTCATAGCTTCAATATTTTTTTTTCACGTCAAAAAAATTTAAAAAATTAAAAGTTCCCTTTTCATGTGAGGCATTCATATGTGTAAGAAATTTTCTAATATATGGCATACACATGATAAAATTAATTAACAAAGCTTTCAATAAATAATATTTTATATTAATAAACTATTAATTTTTTTTATTAAATCTGATTACCTGTAAATCACACTTTTTATATATGTCAAAGCATTGGCCGGGAAGTGAACCCGTGACAACTGTCTGCAAGCAACTGCTTGCTTGCAAGGCAGCTGCACTGACCTCTCGGCTACCAACGCTTGATTGTAAATCATTTTAATGACAAAAAATCAGTAAATGTCATATGCCTTACCATTCTCCTAAAAGTTAACTATAAAACAGTTTGTATTAATACAATATCTTATTTGAGAGTAAAGTCAATTTCCAATAAAATGGCAGAAATCGTTTTTTTTTTATGATTTTTTTTTTTTAAGGTAGAGAAAAGAAATTGCGAGAATTTACAGAATACATTTTGAAAGAAATTGATAATTCCAAATACAGATATTATATATTTTTAAATATTAATTTACATTATAGTAAAATATCCCAATAAATTATTTCATATTTTCTTCAAAATTATTTATTACAGTATATATAAAAATTAAAAGTTAGTCAACCTACATGTTCATGTGAAACCTGTGAAGGTATGTTTATGTGAAGCATATAAATATATATGCATTTATATTATTTTATATATATTTCCAATTTTAGATTATCATTTATTAATATTATTAAATAAACATTTGAAAATAAAGTATTACATAATCTGGGTTTTCTTAGATGATATATAATCTGGGTTTTCTTAGATGACACATAATTTAAAAATAGAATCAGAAAATTCTAGTTATCACAAAGAAATTATCATGAAATGATTGGTGAATACTATTATATATCATTTAAATCAGAATCGTAATGAGATTTTATTAAACTTATTAACAAAAATCCCATTTTAAATTGCAAATATTAAAATGAAAAATTTATCAATAAATTCAAAACATCACGATAACCATTTCATATGCTTACATATGCTGTGAATAAGAGTAATGTGATGGGATGGACTGTAGCTCCTTGTTCGAAATCAGGAATCTCTCGGGCACAACGCCCAAAGAAACATGTTAGCCACCTTACCTTCCCTTCCCTTTCCCCATACTAAGTTTTTCCCATATTCTTCACTATCCCGCTCCATTCTATTTCCACAACATAATTTTGTTAATTCTATGGCCTTTATATCTAAATCCCCATTATCTTTCTCCAAACCCAGCATAAAAACTAAGAACCCCCTTCCTGTATACTCACTTTGTTTATATTTATCTCACAACTTCATTATTTGTATCATTTCTGCTTGCAGGCATTTACATTCAATTAACAAATGCCTAATATTTTCTCTGTCTTTCTTAGATAACTTGAAAACTAACTTACCCATACTTTTCCATTTATGTGTATATTCCCTTGTTGCTAAATATCGTGTTCAAGCCTTAAATAGTAAACTACTTTCCTTGCTATCATCATAAATTAACTCGTACCCAATATTCTGTTTACTTCTATATATATATAAACTCTTTTTACTCTCCATACTAGTTCTCCATCTCTTAAACTCACTATTTTTTATTAATGCATCTAATCTATCCCATTCCTTGCTACTATAACATTCAATAATTCTCCTAACATAATCATCCCACCTTTTGTATAAGTATACTAACATAAACTCTTTATTCAAATATTCTGCATACTGTACTACCTTTCTCGCCCATCTTGTTGCTTGTCCTTTACTCATAATCGAATTAAATATTATTTTGGCTATTCTCTTATTATCTATAAATTGCAATCTACTGAATATTTTCATTTTGCTTTTTGCATCTCTTATATAAAAAGTTGACCATTCTTGAACTGCCTCCTTCGCTATCCATACATCTGCATCTAATGCATGTCTTCCTACTTCTCTTTGTATTTTTTGTAAGTAATCTAATACCACTTATAACACAATGTTACCATAAGTTAATCCTGCTTCTGTCATTCCCATACAATTCTAATTTTATCATATTTATTATATGAAAACACTGTTAATTTCTTTTATCAGTCCCTTTCTTTTCTTTGCTTCATTTATCAATTTTTTCTCCCATTCATACAAGCAATTTTTCTAATTACTTAAGATGATTCCCAAATAGTTATACCTATTCACATTTAATTTTATATTCCCAACAAAAATTCTTTACTCTTTTCTTCCCCCAGTATTTACCATCATTACTTTTGATTTTTTTTTTCACTAAATTTAATTCCCATCTCTTTACTCATTCTTGCAAATGTCTTCAGCATAATTTCCATATCTTCCTATTTTCTATGCACAAGAAGATATCATTCACAAATGAAAGACCCGATAATGTATATATATACTCCCTTGCCACTTATTAATGGTATCTCTATCCCTCCTCCTAATCTTTTTACTGCCCTCTCCATTTCTCTCAAATATAACAAAAAAAAAATAGGTGACAAAGAGCATCCTTGCCTTAGTCCAACCCTATTTTTAACTTATTCTATATTTCCTAATTGATATGTATAATAATTATTTTCATACAACCTCTTGATCCACTAAAGTTTCATTTAATCCCAAATTTATTAAACTTACCTATAATCTATTTCTTTTACTTTACCATATGACTTCTCTATATCTATGAAAATCATATATAACTCTCTACTTGTATTCCTACTCGTATCTACAAGTTGTGCAACTACAAATAAACTATCTCCTATACACCTATCCGATCGAAAACCTTCCATTTCCTCCCACTATATTATTTTCTTCCATCCATTTTGCAACCCTTCCAGCCACTATACATGTGAAAATTTTATTATATACTGAGCATGCTAATAGCTATTGACAAGCTTGTCTGAATATTCTTATCCTCAGATCAGTTTCTAGCTCCGGCTGTCATCAGTGAGGCATTAGGACATTCAGCTATTAGATTTAAAAATACCAGGTCAAGTCCCAGCATTTATCTAATAGTTACCTATTAAGTACAAAATCTGAAAATTTTCAGACATCCATGTCTTCAAATCCAACTATGTAACTTAAATAGCCATATGGGACTGAACTAAGTTCATATACATCATATATTAATAGCTTTAGCAAGAGCAAAACAATAATTGCAAGCAAAACAATAATTGCAAGGAAATCAAGTCATATGTCACGTGACTTACTTTAATAAGCTTAAACTACAAATGTTATATAATGAGCATGCTAATAGTTCTTAACAAGCTTTTCTAAATATCCTTATCTACAGACCAGTTTCTAGCTCTGACTGTTATCAGTGAAGTACTAGGACATTCAGATATTAGATTTAAAAATACCAGATCAAGCCCTAGCATTTATCTGTTACCTATTAAATAGAAAATCCCAGTGCCTCATTGACAACAAAGAGCTAGAAACCAGGCTGTAAGGATTTCAGAGAAGCATGTTAAGAACTATTAGAACACTCGCTATATAACATTTGTAGTACAAGCTTATTAAATTAAGTCATGTGATATATGACTTGATTTCCTTGCAACTATTGTTTTGCTCGAATATATATAGTGTATCTGAACTTAGTTCAGTCCCCTATGGCTGTTTGTGTGAGATAGCTGGATTTGAAGACATATCAATGTCTGAAAATTTCCAAATTTTTCTACTTAATAGGTAACTATTAGAGACTTGACCTGGTATTTTTAAATCTAATACCTGAATGTTCTAGTTCCTCCCTGATGACAGTCAGAGTTAGAAATCAGTCTGAGGATAAGGATGTTCAGAAAAGCTTATCTTATAAGAGCTATTAGTACATTCATTATATAACATTTGTAATACAAGCTTATTAAATTAAGTCATGTGATATATGACTTGATTTCATTGCAATTATTGTTTTGCAATACAAAAACTTTATATAACACCGACGTTACTGCTATCGGTCTACAACTGTTTAATTTTCTATGATCCTTACCCTTTCCTTTAAATAGTAATCTTACTCTTGCATTATTCCAGCTTTCTGGAAATTCTCTCTTCTGTGCCATCTTATTAAAACATGTTAATAGGTTTAATTTTGCCCTTTTTTCCTAAATTCTTCATCTCTGCTGCCCATCCATCTAAACCTCTTGCCTTTCCATTTTTCAATTTCTTCCCTGCCTCATTCACTTTTTGTAAACCTAATATTTCCATTATGATATGTTTTCATGATTGCTACCACTCTGTCCTTCACATTTAACATTTTCTATATCCCTTACATACTTATTTAAGATTGTCTCTTAATTCTTCTCTAGAAGGACACTCTATTTTCCCTCAGCATCTAGTAATACTATTTCTCTCTCCCCTACATTCCTTCTTTTAACATATCTCCAAAATTTTTTACTCCCATCTCTTCCACTTTTATTAATATCCTCCAAAAATTTACTATTTAATTTCATTTTCTCTATATAATTATCTACTTTAGCCAACTTAAACTTTTTCCAATTAACATTAACATCTTTTCATTATTTATTTTTAGTAGCACACTTACATTCTCTGCATGCTTTTCTCCTCTCTTTTACACTTTTACTAACTCTCACTTTTCTATTTCTTTTTATTCTTCTGAATATTCTCACCTAAAACCCTATTTGCCATTTTTTCTTTCATCATAAAAGTCCTTATATTCATCCCAAACAAACTCTTCTATGATTTTTTTCTAATTTTATTTTATATTCTTCTAACTTATTCTTATCATTTATTCTCCATCCACATCTTTCACTACCCTTTCTACTTTTATTACTACTTTTCATCACATTACTAATCATTTCTATTATAAAGAAATTATGATCACTATTACATACTCTCTCTTATCGTACTTTATTTATTCCCTCTTTCTCTACTAACACAATCTATTGTGTGAAATATATATAGATCATGTGTATTGTTCCTCATAAATATTTGATAATTTCCAATACTCAAATTCATTCTCTGACAAAAAATTCTTCAAAAACTATCCATTCTTGTTATCTACATCATCAATTTCTTCAATATGTCCATTCATATCCCATATAACCATTATTTTCCTCCCTCTTTTTTTTTGAAACCTTGTATATCCTTAACTAAACAATCATATATGCTATTGTTCCATTCCATTATAGTTTGACTATCTCCAGTGGCTTTATACACTAATGCCACCATCCATTCTTGTCTTCCTAACCTTATCTTACACCACAAATGTTCTTGACACTTAACTGTACTTAAATATTTTTTCAACATAATTCCTATATCAGCATCCCTTTTTTCTTTTCTATTTGATCTTCTACCACCTTGCATATTCAAATATCCAATTTTAACAATTTCTTCTTTCCTATCTACTCTTTTATAAATTCTTTTGATTCTTTTTATCCATCACATTTGTAAGAAACTTGCTTACCATTAATTTTACAGGCTCATTCCCTCTTCATATCTACATTTATATCCAAAATCAGCTACCCCTTGTTTATTTCTTACATCCTGTCCATTCTTCTTCTTTTTGATAATACTGCAATTTAAAAGCCTTCCCCCTTTATAAGTTTCCCAAACTATAATATTCTTTATATATCAAACTCCCTAATACTTCATTTCCTTGTTTCTCTAAATGCAACCCATCTTCACTATATAACTCCCTCTTATTAATAAAAAGATCCCATACATCCACAAACATATCATTTCTCTCATATAATTTTTTCAATCTCTCATTTACAGAACATGCCTTATCTAACATATACCTATTGTCAAATCTGGGTAATAATCCATCTATTCCTACTCTTCCTTTAATCGTATTCAAATTACTAGTCAATTCTAAGTACTCATCCCTTACTCTCTCCGATGGCTCGGACAAACTATTTGTCCCTAACATAACATACACATCTCTACTCCCTTGTTTCTTTACATTATCTCTAACATCCCTAATTCTAGTTGCAAGCAAACATATTCCTACATACCTGTTTCTATTTTCCCTTGCAATTATATCTCAACCTTCTGTAATTAGCAAATCTCCAATCAATACGGTCTCATAGTTTAGTTTCCCTACTTCATCTGTAACATTCTCTTTCACCTTCTGAACTTCCTTATCTACTTCTTCTTTATCATTTCTATTCATTAATTCCTTAATCTGCTCACTCTTCGTCTCTAATGTTTTTAATTTTACTTCTACATTCTTTAGCTCTTCCTCTACCTTACTTATTCTTTGACTAACCATCTCCATTTTACTACTTATTCTGTCATCCATATCTCTTATCATGTCATTAAAAACATCCTATTCCATCTTCCTCAACTATATTTTGCTTCATTTCTCCTGCCTTTCTCTTTAAGCTATCTACACTTAGAAACTGTTTTTTCACCTCTTTTATCACATTTACACACGATCGACATAACCATACACCTGTTACTTCCTTCCTAGTTTTATTAAAGCATATTTTGTCACATATAGTATTCTGTACCACAGCATGCCTAATTCCTTTCTGATCATTATATATACACCTCAAACTCTTTATACAGTAGTGCCACCAAGTGCAAGCCTTTGTAATCAGTGAATGCATGTGTAAGCAAATGAAATGGTGATCACAAGCTAGAAACTAGTCTGGGTATGCTGCATAAGTAGGCATTAAATAGGGATTTTATGCACAAACCTTCCTGCATCCATTGATTGCGAAGGCTGGAGAGTTTGGAAAATTATGATAGTAATGTTTAAATTCATTTTTATTTTATGATAATTATTATACTTTCTCAGCTTTATTTATTATATTGTATGTCAGCTGTATAAAATATAATACTTTTGACATCAGGTAAAATTATTGTGAAAATTACATCTTCAATCAAATTTATAAATAGCCAATGCAGCGATGTGGCAGGAAACAAGTTATAGCGCAAATGTTTAATTTATATTATTCTCCATTTTTATTTTCATGCACTTTATTATTGAAAATTATACTAAATTCTATTCTTGGACAATTTTATTTTTGTTTCTCCATTTGAAGATATTAAATTTAGAATTTTAACATTATAGACAGCAGGAAAAAATAGACACTTTCATGATAAATTCATCTAACGGGATTGAGCACTTTACTTACGATGCTGATAAAGCTAATTTCTTTTTCGTTTTAACATTCAATTCTTGAAAACAGGATGATTTTTCCTAAATAAATAATTTAGTATATTTCCAAGTTTGATTAATCAAATAATATTTAACAATTATTACATTTCTTTAACTTTTAGTTGAGACAATAAAATAGTAGCACATTTTTGTTCAGATAAATAAAATTTACATTCACATTTAAAAAATCGTGTTCTTTTCATTCTTTTTGAATTTATTAAAGAAATTGCTATCCATGGAATAAAATATTTATTTATATAATTACTGTTATTAATAGTTATATATTATTACATGTATATTATATAAATTTCAAATGTAAAATAACAAAAGAAAATAATAATTTTTTAAAAAATTAAATGGGCATTCTTTGTTCATGAACTTTTCCAGATTAGTTATTTTGTTAGATTAACAACAATTCGACAATGTAATTCTTATCTCATCCTTCATTAGATCCTAAGATCTAGATGCAGAGCTCTCAAATCCAAGGCTCCTCACTGACGAAGGCCATAAGCCAGAAACTAGTCTGGGGATATTGGATGAGTAGGCACTAGATGGGGATTTTATGCACAAGCCTTCTGGCATCCATTGATTACTCTAGCCTGCTGTGTGTGGCAATATATACAGTGAGTTTTGTCTGTTTTAACAATAATTTCTTTTATTATGTATTGTAAACTTGAAAATGGTGGTGGCAAAAGAATACAAAAATGCTAGATTTATCACATACTGACTAACCCAAAGAATCAAATGATTAGTTATTATTAATATCCCTATTAAATAAAAGGATGTCTAAAGTCAGGAAAGTCAATATGCTAAAGAAACATAATACATATATATATATATGAGGGTTAATCCTTACTACTATAATTAATAACATTTGTATATTTACAAAAACATAATATATATGAGGGTTAATTCTTAAAATAACATTTGTATATTTATTTTTTATATAATCAAAAAATAAATAAATAAAAAATGTAATGATTGTCACTTTTTTTTTAATTTACCAAAATTTATTTTTAAAAACTAAAGACTTTTTTAGCCCTCCAAATTTTTCTATTTTTTTTAATAAGTTCTTATTTTCTTTGCAATAACAAATAAAAAATGTCTCCTTTTACCCTAGAAAAAAATAAAACTAATCAAAGGATATAGTTACTTTGCTTTATATATTTGATTAAAAAATATTTGATTCAACTCATATACCTAACTTCCTTTGATTATTAGAACATCATCAAGTTCTAATCTCTATTTTACATTCTCACTAATCTTATGCTTTATTTAAAAAATTACATTATTTTAAACGGTAAAACATTCTTGGATTTATTCCTCACAACTTGATCCCACAAAGTTCCTCCGTAAGTTCTTGGTTCTTTATCATTTGGACACCTATTCTCTTCTTAAATAAATTGAAAATCAATTTCCTGTAAATTCTTATTGTCAATTTTATTATCAAGCATTTATTTGTGTTTGTTTGATAATCAACATTTGGAAAAAAAATTTGCTATGTTTTTTTTGTGAACCTCGATAATTACACTATTGAATACTATCTCCAATTTAATAAAGATAAATCATTCACATGACTATATTCACCGAAATCTTTTTCTTCAAATCATTAAAATTCAATATTCTAAACAAATATTTTAACTTCTATTAAAAACATAATTAATATCCTTTCCAAAATCTACTTATGCATTTATGATAAAATCTCTCTATGATTTTTTCAAAAAATTAATTACTGTATCTAGTATTAAATTAATTAACCATCTCAATTATTTTTTTTGAAAAATCAATTTCCCTCTGTTCTAAATTAATCGGGACTAATATTAATTAAAAAGCAATAGCAATTTTTATTAAAAAAAAAAAAAACATGCTTAATTCTATGGGTTAGTAGTATACTATATACATAACGTAAATAATCACAGAAAAATATGTAATTGAAATGTAAGTAAATTTCCAAATATCAATAAACTACTATTAAAGCAATGCAATAATACCATCTACTCCTTTAGCTTCGTTGGTATTTAAGTTTCAATTATTGGGAATGTTATAAATAAGAGAATGAAATTTATCTTAGTTTGATTTAAGTGTGACATAAATAATATGAAATCACTATTTAATTAAATGGCGGACCAAAATAATGGCTTAGTTTTAACAACTTCCAAATACCAAATAAATGATCAGTTTTAATAAATATAATCATAAACAATCAAAGCTGAATAATATGTAATTTTTTTTTTTTCTCATGTGTCATAGCATCAGCCGGGAAGCGAACCCGTTAACCCGGGACAACTACTTGTAAAGCAGCTGTCGCTGACCTCTCGACCACCAATGCTTGACAAATAATATGTAATTGAAACAGAAGTAACTGCTACTTTCAATTAAAGCTACATTTAAACTAATTCCCAAACATAGTAAACTATTATTAAAGAAATGGAATGATATCACCTATTTCTTTAACTTTGTATTTAAGTTTAGTTCAATAACAGATTTCACTCTCATTTCCATGAACTTAAGTCTAAATACCAACTAAGGTAAAGGAATGGAAAGTATCATTCCATTTCTTTAACAATAATTTATTGATATTTGGAAATTGGCTTTAATTGGGATTAACAGTTGTTTCTGTTTCAAAATGTATTTATCTTTTACTTAGGAATATGTAATAATGCTTCTTATAATTACTTAAGTTCTTATCCATTTATGCAAAATTTTATCTTTAGTCCATCCATATATTTCACTTTCCACTCATAATAAATTTATTAGAAATACTTTAAATTATATATAATAAACTTAACTTCTGTGTTATGCATACACATAGCATTAAAACAATTAGTAATCAATGGATATATGTAGACTTTCTTTAGTAAAAAAAAATCATTTTTTCTCTTTTTAGATTCCTAATATGTAATTTTCATATCATTTTCAAAACTTCTAAATTATCTATCTAAATTTACTCAATCAACTCTTCCTCTTTTTTTCTAAAAAGCTAAGTATTATGATGAACTTACCTTAATACCAAAAGCATATATAAGCGATTTAACCCGCTGACGAAGAAGCTGTCAGTAGTAACAAAAACAATTAAATTGAATTAATCTAGGCCTAGTACTTTTGAGGTTTCCCCTCATATTCATGGCCAAAATAGGTTATAAACCATTGCTGTAATGATACTAAATAATAATGTATGCAAATGCATATGCAAATTAATTTGTCCATTTTCTTGAAATAGCAAAACACATGTCACATCTATTGATGGCATTGTTATCATTGATAATAAAATACGCCTTCTTGATCTTTCTTTTACAATCGTTGGCTTCGGAGCACACTATCTTGGGGTTGAGGGTTCAAACACATGACTGGCCTGCTTCTTATGTTCGAATTCTGATTTGATTTTCTTTTTTAACAATAAATTTAAAAATCTAATATTAACTCTAAATGTGTAGAATATTTAACCAAATCAAACTTCAGGAAAGTTCTTTCTACGAATAGTTTTCTTTTATTAGAATAACTTTTGATAATATTGATTTCAACTGCTGCTTACATAAATAAGAAAAAAACCTTGGATTACCACCCACCCCATGTCCCTTCTCATTAAGGTTTCTTCCCCAACATTTGATCTAATCATCTCTTTTTTTTTTTTCATTCTTTGATCCTTCAATGCTATTGTTATTTCAATAAAATGTTAAGTAAGTTTTAATTATTTTTCTGTAGCAGGTGAGAAAAAAAAATTGAAGACAGAATTACTTACTGGTAGCTACATGGAATTTTATTTTATTACTTACATATCTCTAGATATAAATTTCCTCAAATCCATTTAAATTTTATGCTAAAAAATAAATATTTTTAAAAAGTGAGAAAGAAAAATATTTATTTTATGATCAATGTATCAATTAGTACATTTTAGTATATTAATGTTGTAATTTATTAGATATTAGAATAAATATATTTTTTAAATTTTTTTTTTAAAAACTGACTAAAAAAATACAATTATGTTTATCAATTTCTAATTAAAGGTGTTTGTTTTTAAATGTAATTTATTTGCTGTACTGTGCTTATTATGCTTTTATTTGCGTGCGTGTGTGTTAATTCAAAACGAAATGAATAACATTACTTGAATAAATCAGAATTTTTGCTAAAATAATAAAGGTCTGGTGGTCAAGAAAATTTAAAAGATCATTCATAATAATTTTATCCTTCCTATTGCATTGCCAAATCCATATAACATTAATATTATTCATGTTCCTTACTATTTTTACAATCTAATATGAGTTTTGATTGCCCCAGCGTCCATATAACATTAATATTATTCATGTTCTTTACTACTTTTACAATCTAATATGAGTTTTGATTGCCCCAGCAATCTTCTTAAGAACTTACAAAGACATAGTCATAAACTGTCATATAGTTTGTAAAAAAAGGCATTGTAAAAGTAATAAAGAATATAGATGATATTAATATCATTCATAATACTGACTAGATAGCAAAAGTTAGAAAAATCTTACTATGTTCTCTTCCATCAGAAGCACAAAATAGCAAATTACTGCTTCAAAAGACAAAGAGCATTTTAATGCTCATTGTCTTATAGAGACAATAGATTAGTTTTGAATACTTCTGAAGTTTCTGAGAAGTTGTTTTATAGCACTTGGAAAACTTACTTTAAGTTTCCATGCCCAATCAACAATATGAGAATTTGTAATATAGATTCTGTAGCAATGATCTTTTAAAATACTGCCATAAAACTTTTTTAATGAGTTACTTTTCAAATGTTTATTTTGCTAAAAAGTACTCTTACAAATTCATCAATATCCTTTGTTATACCTGTCACATCAGAAAGAAATATTATGGCATGTAATGTAGTAAAATTTCCAACAAAAATGATTTCTGATTTTAATAAACTGATTAAAATATCAGTCATTTACTTTGTTCTATACATTCTACGGAAAGTTGACAATGAGTCAGAACCAGGAAAATGTGGGAAAACATCAATACAGCATACTTAGTGCACAAAATGTTTCCAAGGATCTGCAGGAAAAAAACCTGTTATACAATCAAATTCAAAATCTTGAAGATATGTTTTTTCAAATATTGTAAAGTAATTGTAGCAATAACAATGAGAGCATTTTTGAGATCTGAAAATAATGTCATTTGCATTAGTTTTTTTATTGGTGCCAGAAAGATCATTTATACTAATAACAAATTTATGTTCTCTTTCCAAAAAATGCATATGTGATTCAAATTGTGAAAAAGGTGCTTTTTGTTTTCATCATCTTGCAAATAATTTGCTGATGAATTCAGGGAATAGAATTATTGGTTTTAACATCATTTTAATACCAGAGCCACATTCCAACAGTTTTCAGCTTGCTTTGGTAATACTTGTGAAAATCTACATTAAATATTAAAGTTAAAAAGGCAATAATAAATGGCGAGAATGTTTAACTAAATAGTCTGCAGAAGTTTTGAAATAAAAAATTGCATATTTGTTTTACAATTAATTATATCACAATGTTATAGTGATTTTAAATAATTTTACCAACTCACAGATCAATATTAACCATTCATTACATGTATTGCAGAAAAATATTTTACATGACAACAACCAGAAAAGTTTGTTTTATGTTCTAATGTCATATCAGTATCAAGAATAATACCATATCATGTTCATGATTATCATTTCAATATGCCAACTTCTCTCGTTATAAAAAAAAAAAATGTCTTTCATATGCATCAAAATATTTCCAATAAAACTACTCTGTCAAAACATATATCAATTCCTCTTTAAAAACAGTGATCCTTGAATTTGAATCTGTACATTTTCATTCATAAAGATGCTGTGGCACTGAAACTTCAATGCAGTTCCAAGTTTTTAAATTTCATAATCTCTACTTCTGCCATAGCCTCAATATTTCTAACTATATTTTTACTGAAGATATATTCTAAAAATACAAAAAAAAAAAATTCCATTATTTTTTCCCTTGTGAGGACTTACTATATTACTTTTCTAGAAAATTTAAATATCCAATATCAATGAAAACCTTTCAAATGTATGACTTTTTTGAATAAATAATTTAAGTCTAGAAATCTTGAATCAAATTTTGCAGTCAGTCACTATTCAATTACCAAGATGGATTGCCTATCATATGCAAATTAATTTTTCAAATATTAAATTAGTTTAAGTAGACACAGCAGATTGGCAAAGCAAATTTTTTTTTTAATATTTTTCCACAAGAGTCCATCAAACTTTTTTTAAGCATACTCCTACCTCAGATTATATCTCTTTAACTCATTTTTCACGTAATATCCAGTTCTTCATTCTTAACTGGATGGATAATGGTTGAAAATGATAATGATCTAATCCAGAATTGCCCTAACTACTCTTTTTCTATATATAATTTTTTTTTATAATAAATTTTAAGAGTTAGTATATACAACCAATTGCCACATATTTATTAAGATTATAAAAAGTGTTGTTTTGAAACTGTTTATTGAACTACTATCAACAGCTTACTCACTAATGCTAAATCTTAAATCTCTTAATATTGGGACACTTACAATTCAAACGCCATGACAAACAATCAGAAACAATATTCAAGTTTTTCTTTATCAAAAAGTTCCTAAGGTTACAAAAATGGCTACAAAGAATATCACTTAAAACAACAACTATAGTATGTATATAAATTAAATTGTTTGTTGGAAAGTTGGTTGACGTAGTTAGGTTATAGGAAACTAAGATCAAATGACTAACATCGCCATTACTTTAAGTCTTTTTACACAATTTTATAAACATTTTATAATGCAGAAATATTTCGTACAAACTTGAAATTGATTTAATTATTATGGAGATATTTACAATATAGAAATTATGAGCAACGCCGGATTACAACTAATAAAATCAAAAAGCATTTTTTTTTTTAAAAAAAAATAGTTAAAATATATACAGTACAACTAACAAATGAGCGTTAAAACGATAACACCAATCAAAATCAAATCTTTCAATCATCTCCAACACATATAATTAATAATGAAAATAGTGCAGCTGGCCAGCTTATGTATATATTTTTTTGTAAAACTATAAAGTGATAAACAAATCAATTTTGTTCATGCAAATAGATTTTATTAAAAATTTCTGATACTAAAGCAAGATGTTTGAAAAATTGGTGCAAACAATAAAGATTAGGATAGTAACCAAACAATGGACAATTTAAGTCATATTAAGCATTCTCTATTTTAACATAGTAAAATTTATTAAAATAATTATTAACTTTTAAAATTGCAAAAAGAAAAAACAATGTGATTTAATCATACATTAGTCAGAAAAATGGTCATTATGAGATTAAATGAGCTTACACAAATAACGTCATTAATTGTAATCACGTTATTATTTTAGCTCACTATTATAAAAAGGAAAAACTTCTTACCTTTCAAAACACCTGTCAACGTTATCTGACATTAGGAGAAGCATACATAATTGTTCTAGTGCAATAAGTTGCATGTCTCTTTCATCTCCTTGGCCCATATTGAGCCACTCCAGCAATGTTTCTGGATCGACGTCCGCCATGTTGCTTTTTTGCAAGTCAGTACCCCATGAAAGAATCCTTTTGACAAATGTCTCCTATATTTCGTCGATTTCTGTTAAGGGCTTCTTAAAAGCTTAAGTTAAGTAACAATTTTCCTCAAAAGTATTTAGAGTAGTTGTAAGTCGATAAATGATTTAATCAGCGTACTAAGGTTAAACGCACATAAATTAAAAGGCCTTTAGGTAACAAAACCTAGGCTCTTTCATTAATTCTAAATAAATAATACTATCATCATTTTGTATAATTTTATGGCCTATATACAACTATTAATTATAAAAACATTCTATAAATAAAATCTAAAACTTAATCTGTACTACTAGCATTCTCCACTACGTTGTATTAAATATTTAAAGGGGAGAATTTTCACAACATGTTAAGCCTCGTTTTCATTTTCCCATAGTCATATGATATAGTTAAGGGTTGATAAACTTAAATGTACTGCGTTTTTAGTACTGATGTTTGTACCACTGTGCTGCATGCAGTATTATTAGATTATTGATCACCGAATGATTTTATTAAAAGGATTTTCTTAACTTTACATTTTATATTAACAGAATTATACTATTAGAAAACTGATGAATAAATGAAACTTTTTTTTTGACTTGGTGAAAAATCTTTATAGCAAAAAAAAAAAAAGCATCTAGATTCTAAATCCAAACAGATTTTGTTGAATATCAGGATTTTTATAAAATTAAACTATACTTTATCATTAGCGTCTGCTCATAAAAGACTGATCAACCTAACTTCAGAAAAAAAAAACGAAGAACAAAAAAATATGGGCAACAAATACATATATCTCACAGCTAACAAATTCTCTTGTATACTCTGTCTGTATACAATATACATGTGAATGTAAATAAAGATTATTATAAATACTAGGAAAAGAGATGCAGACAACACATGAATAAATTATCTTGTTATCATTAAACTAGTGTAGAAAATCTGGATATGCCAAGCATCTAAATTATGCAAATGAGAAACTACAAAGTATACAGTGAATATGAAATGAAATTTAAACTGTGAGGAAGCATAATAATTGCAAAGATGATTCGCATATTACAATGATCGCTGACTGTCTGTATTATGGTGATATAGTTTATCATTGGTTTTTGTTCCTAACAGATATATATATTGTAATTTGGAATGTCTGTGCATATAAAATATATTGTAAATAAAGTTTTTTTTTTGTAAATACATACAGATTATTTCAATACTTAAATTATTTCTCATTAAAACTACTCTAGAAAATGTACAATGATGCCATTACTATAGTAAATTAAATTGAATAAAATTGATATGCAAATTTAAATATTTACATACAAATTAGAGAGTTGAGATTAATAAACCCCCATGCAGTAGAATATGGCAAGTACTGATTTTTCAGATAGAAATATTTTTCTCTAAAGGGTAAGTAATCAAAATCTAACTATGACCGCACTGAGAAATTAGTAGCAAAACTATGGTTAAGAAGTCAAGCATCGATAGTCGAGAGGTCAGCGACAGCAGCTTTACTAGCAGTTGTCCCTGGATAGCGGGTTTGTTCCCGGCTGATGCTATGACACACGAGAGAAGAAAAAAACTATGGTTAAGAAAATGATAAAATCATATGTGCGTAATGTAAGCACTCAAAATGGAACTTTAAAGAGTTTTAATTGTATACAGAAATAGTTATTGACCCAAAGATAATTGAATTGCTATACAGTACTTATAAAAGGACTACACCACAGTTATTATTTATATATGCATGTTTGTGTATTTAAAGAGACTTTTAAATTAAAAAAACAATTATGTAATTTGATTTACGCCTTGTGTGTAAAATGTATATCCCAGTTGAGGATAAATTATAGAGATAATTTGAATTAATGCTCTAAAATTACTAATTTTTTAATATTATCCTTATTATTAATAAATATTTGTTATATAATTACTGTGCATATTTGTTATTTATTTTATCACTGCCTGACTGGTATTTAGATACCTTCAGGAAATAGTAAAGTTATATTCAAATGGATGATTGAAGGACTTAATTAAAACACACTGCAATAGATTATATTTATCTAATGAGTGTGTGTAGAAACTAACACACAAAGAAATTTATTTATAGGCTGTAGTGATTTCTAAGAAATTTCTAACTGATTTCTACTTGTTATTCTTTTTCTATTTTGTTATTGATATTAAATATATTTATTATGTTACCACAAAGTTGTACTTAATTTTATTTAAAAGTGTAGATGCTGCCTGACGGGTGTTCAATTTATAAACTCTGGACATAATAAAATGGATGTAGTCGATAGCTTATGAAGAATATGTACAAACAATACCAGAATGGCACAAGTCAATAATTGCTAGAGTTTATAGGGTTATAGCAGAATAGCACAGTAAATATAAATCTTCATGTGGATTGGTAGAATAAAAAAATGATGTCACTAAGCAGCAACATTCATAAATTTGATATTATTAATTTCAACAGCATGTAAATAACTTTTACTACTGCATTTGATATGGATAATGCTGCATTGTGGAATAATTATATGAACCATATTGAAAGATATATGCTCGTAAATAAAATAGATGATGATACAATAAACCATCTACATGTATATGGTTTGAGAGAAAAGATGGAATGGAATTAATAAGTCAACTTTGCAATTATGGCCTAGAGATAAATGATAGTTTATTAGAACAATTATTATATATAGCTCTTATCTACTTCTTCCTTCATCAATATTTTGCTTTTTTCATATTTCAATATAAACTTCATTAATACTCCTTTAACCTTTTAAGCAAATATTTTTATTTATAACAGTTTTGACTGTCCTAGCAGTCTTCTTCAGATCTTAAAAAGACTGAAGAAGACTGGTAGGACAGTCAAAACTGTTACAAATAAAAATATTTGCTTAACATGTTAAAGAAGTATTAATGAAGTTTATTTTGAAATAATTATTATACAGAATAATAGAGGATAACTTTAGAAAAGTATTATTAAGTGGACCAGTCCTTAATTATAAACACAATAAAAAAATACATTATAACTTTATCTTTCTTATTGCATTTCCAAATCCATATAATATTATCATTTATGTTCTTTATTACTTTTTACAATGCTTTTTTACAACCCGTGATATTTTCAATTGCATCAGCAATTTTCTTCGGAACTCCTACTTAAATATCCAAAGCATTGTACAAAGTAATAAAGAACAAAAATGATATTAATATAAAATATATATTGCACAAACAACTATATTAAATATCTATTCTCCAAACAAATAGATAAATACCCAGTTGGAGTAAATAAAACAGATACTGATAGACCAGACTGTAGGAATACAAACAATGTTTTGACATGTTACTGCTGTGGCAAAAATGGCCACTTAAAGAAAAACTGCAGATTTAGAAGTGAAAAGTGCAATATTTGTAAAACAATAGGACATTTAGCAGCTGTCTGTCACAATAAAGACATGAATATTAAAATAAAAATGCTGGACTATAAAGGGAAAGGAAAGTAAGTAGTAAATTCTGTATAAAAAAATTCAGTAATGCAAATAATGACCATATTCTAAAGGATATGAAGATATTTATAGAGAAAGTCACCATGAAAATAAACAGTGAAGCAGATCTGTCATTATTATCTTATAAAGACTGGATGAAAATTAGTCATAAATGTAGAAAGAAAACATTCACAAAAACTGAAGTCATCGCTACCTATATAAATAAAATAGATATAAATGGAAAAGTAACTGTATTAAAAGTAAATTTTAAATTTTTACCACTAAATTTTTACCACTTTATACTGCCAATGTCTGCAGAAAGGAATTTGCTGTTAACTGAAAGGAGCACCTTTGATTCTTGTTGGAGGCCTTAAAAGAACTGAGTATGGTAGTTCCTAATGTTCACTCCATGTGTTCTTGTTGTTGCAGCTTTTATTACTATGCGATTATTTATATGGCTGGGATGTTTACCAACATGCATTAGCCAATATGGTGAGTGTATTGCCTTTTTATCTCTGAGCATAAGATTAAGAAACACCATGCGCTTTCTTTTCAATTGCCTGATAGTTCTTAATTGAAATCAGTTAAATTTTGTTGAAGGCAGAATGATGAATGAAATTAATAAATATTTACAATCATGACAGATAGACAAAAATAAATAAAGGTTATTATTACCAGGCAAAACTCACTATATATATACAAGCATAAGAGGAGGTGGTCATGTGATGTTTATTGGCTATTATTACCAGAAGGCTGTAAAGTCACCAGCTAAGACAGTAATTAGTGGCTGAAGGCTGAAAGTGCTAAGAAATATCCTAGTTATGGACCCATGCTGCCATTTGATCATAACATTTTATCTACATACTTACAACTGAAGATCACTTTCAAGTGAAGAAAGATTGCAAGATATGAAAGAAAAAAAACTCTCATATTAAATGAGACATTGTTGGACTTTGTGAAGTTAGAAGGTGAATAAACAATTGATTTTAAAAGTAGGCATGTACTGCATTACAATGGCATATAAACATTGGAAGTTCAAGTGAAGTAGGATTCATTATAAATAAAAAATGGAAGAATAACATTGTGGAGATTGATAGGATATCAGACAGAGTGGTGAGATTAGTTATTTAACTTAATAGCAAATATCAAATGCAGATAATTCAGGTTTATATTCTAACAAGTTCTCATTGTGATAATGAAGTAGAAAGTTTTTATATGGATGTACAAAAAGTTTTTGATTAGACAAAACAATATTTTAAAATTTTTATGGGAGACGTTAATGCCAGGATTGGTAAACAATTGAAAGATGAAAGTGCTGTAGGTAAATTTGGTTATGGTGATTAGAAATGAGAGAGATTATAGACTTGTGGAGTTTGCAGAAAAAGAACAAGTCTTTATTATGAAATATTTTTTTGAGAAAAATGTTAAATGGACATAGAAGCATCCAAATGAAGATATAGCAGAATTGGATTATATGTTAACTAACAGAAAATATGTATTTCAAAATGTTAATGTTCTTAATAAGCAATATTAACCCTTAATATTTCTAATCTTCAGAAACTTTCCAATGAATTTAAATTAGAACTTGCAAATCAGTTTCAAGTATTAGTAGATTTGAAATCAATAAAAAAATAACTGGTACACTTTTAAAAACTGCAACAAAGATAGCTGATAGAAAAAAGTAGCAATTGCCCAATAAAATTTCTATTGAGATGACAATTTATGAAGAAAAGAAGGGGGGTGAAAATATATAAAAATGATGCATTAAGGATTGAATATCTCAAATTTTGTAAAATGGTGTAAAAAAAGTTGATAATGATATAAGAAAATATAATTGTGAACTAGCAAAGAAATCTATAGAAGAGAATACATCTTAAAGAATGTAAAACAACATCTTCATATTGGTAGGAAACTTATTTCTACAATAAAAAAAAAAAATGAAAATATTATTAAAAAGAGAGAGAATATCATGAAATGTGTACAAGCGTTCTATTAAGAATTATATAGCAATAAAAAATGAGGAAAAATATCTCCTTTAACTACCATATCTTCTGAATTGCCCAGGATTTTAAATGAAGAAGTGAGACATGCAATTAAATTTATGAAGAAGGGAAGAGTTCCAGGTAATGATTGAATTATAATTAATATCTTACACGAGGCAGGGTAAGAAATAGAAAAAAAATTGGCAAAGTTATATGCCAAACATTTAAATGATAAAGATGCAACAGATGATTGGAGAAATGCAGTATTAATATTTAAAAAAGGTGATAAAGAGCATTTATCAGTTGGATACAAAAATTTTACCAAAATAATTACAATTCATCTATAGAAAACTTTGGATTTTAACCAAAACAAACAAATAAGTTGGATTTAAAAGTAACTTTAGTACAATGGATTAATGAACATGTCATTATGCTTTGAAGTTGTAGAAAGCATTGGATCATCAAGGTATAGACCCAATATATTGTTATATTCTGCAGAGTATTTATAAAAATGCAGCAGGACAATTAGATTACAGGATGATACTATGAAGATTAACATTGAGAAAGGTGTATGGCAGGGTGATTCTATATTTCCAAAACTTTTTACAGCAGTTTTGCAAGAAGTATTTTGTGGATTAAAATGGAAAGTTGGGGGAATAGAAATTATTTAAGTCATCTAGATTTTGCAGATGTGGTTATTTTTTCAAATAATGCTTCAGAGCTTCAATAAATATTGCAAGAGTTATCAGATGAATGAAAGGAAGTAGGATTAAAGATAAGTATTAAAAAGATTAAAGTAGTGTTCAATGAATTTCCTTAAAAATAAGAAAATAAGGACTTATAATGATGAGTTAGTAAAAGTTAACAACTATAAAAATTTTGATCAGATTATTACTACAGATGATAACATAATAGATGAAATTAATGATAGAATTAATCTTGGTTGGACTGATTTTGGTAGAAATAATTTATTAAAAAGAAATGTGCTTATGTGTTTGAAAATAAATGTTTTTAATAAATGTGTGTTACTAATTCTTAGTTATGATCAGACACGTGGACACTAACAGAAGAGTAATACAGAGACTTTAGAGCACCCAATGAAGTATGAAAAGATGTATGTTATGGGTAACAAGAAGAAATCAAAAAGAAATACATGGGTAAGAGAACAAATAGGTGTTACTGCCATCATTGAAAGAATTTAAAAGACTGGAGTGCAATTGGACTGGACATATTGTTAGAACAGATGATAATAGGTGGACAATTGAAATCTTAAACTGGATTACAATAGGTTGTAAAAGACCTAGAAATAAATCACATGTGAGATGGATAGATGAAATAAGAAGTGTTGGGGTGATATGAAGAAGAAAAGCTAGAGATCAGAGAAAATAGATTGAACTTGGAGAGACCTTCATTCTGGAGTCGATCTATAATGGTTGAAAACAATAATGATGATGATATCATCAATAAACATTTTAGCCCATTATTAGGAAAAAACTGGTTCTGTTCTTTGGGAATCATAAATATTATTAAGCGAATACAATTGGAAGCTAAAATAAAAACAATAAAAAAAGCTGAATGAGCCAAGAATATAAAAAAATTGCGGCATTTTTAGGACTATTAAACTTTTTTGATAGCTTTTTAAAAAGGAAAGTATTACATGTCATCACTTTATATAAGTTATTAAAAAAGTGACAAAGTTAGTCCTGATTTGAAGAACAGGATATTACCTTTCAGAAAGATAAAGACTTACTCTACATCAAAGCATGCACTCAATATAGTCCATCAAAGACATCCAGGAATTAATCCAAGAAATACAGCAATGTGAAAAAGTGTAAACAATGCCAATCAACTGCTAATCTGCTGTCAAAAAAGCTGGAGTTGTGACCAAAAAACTCATACATAGAAATTCATAAATTTGGAATATGCTAGACTGATGAATGGTTATATATTTTTAGTAGTAATAGACTGATAATCATGGTGGATGAAATATAAAATAATCAAAAACACTAGTGCTGAGAGAACCATTAGAGCACTGAAAAAGATCTTTGTAAATCATGGTTTTCCCAAGATTATTGTAACAGATAATGGGATTAACTTTGCATCTCAGCAATTTAAGGATTATCTGACGGATAAAGGAATGCACCCCATACATACCCCACTGGATCATCCTAAGTCTAATGGGCTTGCAGAAAAAGCAGTTCAACACTTAAAATCTATGATGAAAAAAACTTGTCACATGGATATTATGGAAGCATTATTAGATGCAATGTTTTTCCAGAACTTTACTTCATGTACTGCTACTAATAAGACACCAGGCACAATAATTTATATACCCATCTTTCTAAATTATTGACAACTACAAATGAAAATTTAAGTTATGAAAATTTTATAGTTGGAGAAAGCATTTGGATATGCAATACTTTAAAAAGTAAATGGCTACTAGAAGTAATATTGAAAATCTTATCTTGGCAAATTAGATTGATATAAGTTGATAACAAAAAAATATTAAAGAGATATATAAATCATTTATGGTATTGTGAAAGTGAGACATTGGATGTTACATCAGCAAATGATGGTGAAAATTTTACTGAGATGAATCAGATTGTGGAGATAGGTCAAACTGTAGCAAATAATTCAATCAGGGGTCAAACTATTGAACATGATAAAGATCATGTTACATCAAACAAGCTCCAACAAAAGGGATTATAACTTCACAAGAACAACACATGATCACCATCTCTTATGCTAGCACATAACTGTTATTAAACAGGCAGAACTACTGTGTGGAGAGTTTTGCCTGTTTAATAACTTCACAAGAAATAATTATTTTCTCTAGGAGAACTTGTGTGTACAGAAAACCTGCAAAAATACAGGATTATACATGCGAATAACAGCATTATTTTTAGAATAAGGGAAGGAGTAAACTACTTGTGCATACATATATATATATATGTGTGTGTGTGACTGTAAATAATGATTATTATTTTACTATGTAAATACATGCAGAAAGTACATAAATAAATTATCCCATTATCATTAAGCTATTCTAGAAAATCTGTATAGGCCAATCATATCAAAATTGAGGAATAATTAAGCATAAATGGACTTTTCTATAAAAACTCCCATTAGGATATTATGAAGGTGCTAAGTGTCCAATGGTGATGAAATGAAGTCTTATGAAGTGTGAGAAATATTATAATTGTGAGGATTTGCATATTACAGTGGCAACTGATTGTCTGCACAATGGTAGCAATTTATCACTGATTTCTGCTCCTAATAGATATATATCTGTATATCATTAAAACCAGTCAAACACTTAGACAATCTCAATATCAATAACAAGCAACAATCTCAAACTGTTGTTAAGGCAACCTCCTTTTAATAATAAAGGTGGAATCCCATCTTTATTTTGTGGTCCATATATTTATATAAATACTAAATATTGTAACTTGACCAGATATTGAAATTATTGTTATATTATAGTTATATTCAAATGGATGCATGAAGGACTTTCTTCCATTGAGATGCACTGCAATAGATTATATTTATCTACTGAGTTTGTGTAGAAACTAATACATGTGCAGAAGTTTATTTATAGACTGTGGCTTTTCGAATGAAATTTCTAATTGCTTTCTACTCGTTATTCTTTTCGTATTTTGTTATTGATATTAAATTAATTTATTTTATTACCACAAAGTTATATTCAAATTTATTTAAAAGTTTGAATGAAAGAAATAAGATCATATGATAATTCAATGATGGAGTTAATATGATACAATAATAATCCTATGTATAATTAATTTAGAAATATTCTGTTATTTATCTTATTAGATTCAGGAGCATATTGGACTTTTTTATACTAACAAAAATTTTTTTTTTAAAATACTTCGATGTCTTACCTAATGGTATATCTTCATTGCTATCTACCCCTGTGATAAAAGTAATCAATAACATATTTCTTTAGAATACCTTTACAATAATCTTAATATAATAAATTGGCTGAAACAGTTTCTAACATTGGCCAAAGAACAGATTTATTATATATATCATCAACCATTATCAATCCACTGCAGGATGAAGGTCTCTCAAAGTTCAATCCATCTTTTCCTATCTTTAGCTTCTCTTCTCCACATCACCTCTGCACACTTTCTCATGTGGTCTCTTTTTGGGTCTTTTACAATCTCTTGGAATCCAGTTTAAAATTTCAATTGTCCATCTATTAGCATCTCTTTTGCAATATGTCCAGCCCAACTCCACTTCAGTATTTTAATTTTTTCAATGAGGTTAGTAACACCTGTTTGTCTCTCACCATATATATATATATTAAACATAGCTGACCACCCTTTCAGCTCAAAAAACAGATTTCATTTATTGCAAATAAGATATATATGAAAGAATAATAATGAATAATCTTAATGATATAAATAGTTTTCTCACAAAACCATACTCAAGCTCATAATCAAATGCATTTTTAATTGATCCACATTGTCAAATTAATAATCATCCCAAATAAAGAGCACTATGTTGTTTTTTCTACTACTGCATTCAGATTTCCCACTACTATAATGAATCTTTCTTGTATAGTACCATTATATAGACAGGATTGGGTTCAGTTAGTGCAGGACCTATTTGGATGTTTTTTACAGCGATCTTTCAAAGTACTTCTCTAACTTTTGTAAATAAATCTGCATTTTTTAATATAAAAAATAGGGTAATTTAAACAAAGTATATATCATTTATACTGAAGCAATATAAAACAATGTTTAAAAACATTTTGTAGCTTTTTGCTTTTGAAATTGAATAAAAATCTGACACACTTCTTGATTTTCAATGGATAGGATCACTCAACTGTTTAACTTGTCTTGGGTCATAGTTGACCTTAAATAACTTTTCATTAGTCTTACCCTAGAAAATACTTTTTCTCCAGAGGCAACAGATACTGATATGGTTAGATATTTGAAACCAGGCACTCTTCACAAACCTGGGAGCTTAATTGTAAGTATAGAGGTTAAATATATCTGAAAAACAAAAGTTATAACTCTATATTTTCTACTAGAAATTGAAACATTTTAGACTTTCAGTAATATTTTAATGAAACAATAATTTTTAGAGCCTCCATTTTGTTTACTAATATCTTACTATCTACATCTGTCTCTTTTACAAAATCAGATTAGTTTTAGTATTTATCAAAACAATTTCTAACTGAGCTGCACGATTTTTAGACATTTTCTGAAAATTTTCCCCAAATGATTGTTTTGCTTTATTCAGAATTACATCAAAAAATGTTACTTGTCAAGCATTGGTGGTCAAGAGGTCAGCGACAGCTGCTTTACAAGCAGTTGTCTGGGATAGCAGGTGTGCTTCCTGGCTGATGCTATGACACATGGGGAAAAAAAGTTACTTTAAACAATTCTGCAGGATTACCTTTCGGTTCATCGTAGACTTCATAACTAAAATTTTTTTTTCTCAACCTTTGATTTTGACATTCTGGAATTATCTCCAAATCTTATTGTGAATGTCTTCGCTTTAACTGATACTTTTTTGAACTCATAATCCCCGTATTTGGTCAATCAACATAATAGTTTTTTTAATAAATAAAGCACTATAGAAATATCCATAAAATCACTTTGAAGTTCCTTACTAACAAAATTTATCTGAAAACTAAATCATATCAAAAATTGAGGGACACTGTAAATTTGTTACTTTTAACTTAAGGATCTTCTGATGTTTTGAATATTTGAAAAAGTGCATCATAGATTTCACCTAATTGATAATACCTCCTTGCCTTTGAATATGACATTTCAACCTTGTATTGCAAAAAGGCTTCATAGTAAAACCTGTAATGTATTTATAGAGAATTAACCATCTCTTTGTGAATGATGATAATAAAACATAAAGAAATATTACCAAATTCTCCGCATCCTTTGTTTTACTGTAATATCTTATATAAATACAATTTACACACTACTGTGAACACTTGATTGTGCATGAATATAGATCAATAAAAGGTTTTTGCTAAAAATTGTTCTAAGTAGCGGATAAATTGTATTTATAAAACATAAAGACTTGGAAATATACCAAAGAAAATTAATGTGTCAGGGCAAGGATTAGCTATATCCATCAAAACAAGATAATTACGACAAGCACTGGATGTAAAAAATGCTATTGAATTTTCCTTTAAGAGTCTACAATTCCAGAAAAGTTTTCCTTTATATTTTAACCATTATTATATCCTTGCCCCCTAATATTATTAATATTTAATCCTGCGGTCTACATTTATAAATTTAATAAACTTTTCATAAACACCAATGATTGAACCATGTGATATATTATCAGACATATCTGTGGGTAAGGGGCATTTGTTCTTGGTGGCTGATATCTGAAGTATAGTCAAGAATTACAGCAAAGTACTTTCCGATTTTATTCAATTTATAATCTGATTCTGGATTTTAGTTACTATTAAATTCACTAATTCATTTTGAATCGTTTTGCTTAGATAATGTTCTCAACTTTCTTTACTGCTAATTTGTTGAAGATGATCTTGAATTATGGAGACAAATTTCCCAAGCAGTTCAATAATTCTTAAAAAAAGATTTCATCATGTGAATCAACTATGTTCTCGACAGATCCTCAAAATGCCAAATTATGTTCAGCTAGAAATTGTGTCATCATTAATATTTTTTCAAAAACTTGATGTAATCTCAATTTTTCTTGATTCGGCCTAGATTTTACATATCTGTAAATATCTTTTGAAGTTCTGTATATTTTAACATTGCAAATGAATGATGCTTTGATTTTTCATGCTTTGTCAATCAATTATTGAATTCTGATCATATCTTCATGGAAAACATAGCAATGGAAACAAAGTATTTTATCTTTTTTATCAGAAGGAACAAATATGATTTCACCATTTAGAGAGGTATATAAAGATATATGTGGGTATGAAAACAATGATTATAAGATAGAATATATGTACATTTATAAAATGTTAATGTATGTTTGTATTCATGTATTTGTATTGTGTTTATTATGGTTCTGAAGAAAATGGCTGGGGTAATTGAAAACATCAGTAGTGGGTGGTAATTATATGAAGCATTGTAAAAGTGATAAAGAAAATAAATGAGATTAATTTTATGTTTTCTTTTAGTATTAACTTTTGAAATATGAATTCCATTATTCTGGTGGGGAAATTCATCGTCAATAATTTTTAGTAATTTTTTTTTCACTAAATAATCTGTTATTTACTGGCTCATTCTCTCTGTCCAAGTAATCATCTGTTATATTTAGTAATTCACTATTTCTTTATTCTCAGGCATACCATACAAGATTTATTTCCATGATACTGTTTCCTTCTTGAAATGTGTTTCTTCATAACTATTATCTATATCCATCTTATTACTCTAAATATCTTTTCTGGAGACATTTTCGTTTATATGAATATTCTCATCTTTTTGATTGGTAATTTCTTATTCTATGTCATCATTGTGAATTCTTAAAAAATTATACAAATCATCTTTTTGATTTTTAGCTGTAATTTTTCTTATTTCACAAATTTTCTTTTGGTACTTACTACCACTTTGGTATTTTCTCCCCATATTTCTTTCTCGTTTTGAATTGAACATTCTATGAAAAAATAGTCAGAATGTTAAGATTTCTTTGTAAAGGAGATAACTTTTGAAAAAAAAAAAAAGGAGATAATAATTCAAAATGAATGTTTTTATGTTGGTTTAAGCTTTTTAAATTTACATCAAAATTTTTTTCATAATTTTCTGTTAATTAGAAAGTAATGAAAAATCGTCGTGCCAACAATATAAATTAGCAGTTTAAAGTTTTTAGAATATTTAAAATTTTAAAGCAATTAATTAAACAACTAATCATTTTATTAATTTTTTATTTTAAAAAAATGTTTAGTACGGGTAAGTTTATTGAATTTGTTCATCAAATAAAATAATTAAACTATATTAAAATTAGTCATCTTGCTGTAGAAATAATATATATGTAAATAATTTAATCCACAATTTAATATTTTTTTTTATTTTTACCAATTGGCCAACGTAATTTTTTTAAAGACAATACTTAGCATATCGTTATTTTTGTGTGACTATGTCAGCAAGAGAGTTGGCGGAAGGAGCAGTGCAATTAATCGACTCTGTACTGTAATATCGATTATTTATAATAATGTAAAAAAAAAAAACTATTTGAATATACAAAGATGTTTTCAATTAATGTAATGTTTGAAATAACAAGTTATATATTGTTGTGTACTGACAGAAACTTGCAAATAGAGAAAATATATATTGGCCGTTATATAATTAATATATTATTAGTGTCTCTCTATATATTAAATAATAATGCGTATCGAGACGTGTATACTATATATACATAAACCTGCTCCTCCATTTTCATATATATATATTAAATCTAGTTTTGATCTAGTTGGGGATTACGTCACATTAAACTAAAAGTTGCATCATGCAGTTGTATTGATGTTCCAGAAATAAACTAAAATAAAAAACGAAGGTATTACACCAAGCCATAGCTGAGATGTGTGTATACTTTTTACCTCCCGAGAGTTTTATAGAAGACGTTCTATCGATGAAGCAGCGAAAGTCTGCGAGGAATTTCATTTACCTAATAGGTCGCCTCTGAAAATTCCAAGTACCGCTAGATTTTGATTAGAAGTCATACGGACTTTATTATTATTTTTAGTAATGCCACTATGGCTTTTTAAATTATTGTAAATAGTAGTTATATAAGCTTATTTACATACTATGTATATTAAATAATATTATTGTGAACCCGATAGATATATACAGGGCCAATCAGAGAGGGGAGGACAGGAGGAGCAGCTGCCCCGGGTTTTGCAATATTAGAAGCCTCAACTTGGCAACTCGATATGTTAAACAAAAATGTAGAAGGCAAAGCGATGTCATAGCTCGTAAAACGGCCTTAATTTTACAGTTAAATTCTCCAAAAAAATATTCAAGAAAAACTTTTCCAAGCAGGCATACCTTGAGTCAGAAATGTAAGCCAGTTTAGGGATGAGATACCAATTTAACGACTCTGAGATGAAAGCGACTGCAGTGCTTGGCAACTGGCAGAACTAATAATCTCAGCTTCCTGTTAATCAGGTCTGTTCTAACAATGTTTTATGATACTAACAGTGCAAGAGTGAATCTACTCTATCCAAGAGCTATCTGGATCTGATCTGCTTGCTCGTTTCTGCAACTTGTAATTAACTGCTTCCAGGATCCTGTTTTCGGCCCTGTAGTTAAAAACTCATTTCTTCTCTCTCTCTCCACATTATTTTAAAGGGCCTCTATAATATTAGTTGCCCCAGGCCTCACATTTTCTCTGAAAAGGCCCTGGATATTTATGCATCTGTGTCCTAAATTGCCAAGTCCTATCGTTATAATAAATATTACTTTCATATTATCAGCTCTGCATTAGAGTAATTTTTTACCTACACATCATTTAATTATTTGTGATCCATTAACCGGGACATCACATTTTTTTATTACAACAACTTTGACAAGCACGAGTCCCCATCAAGAGCAGGGCTGATTAGGTGCACTTGGTCCAATTAGCTTATATTCAACCCTGCATACAGATGCTATATAATATGAATAATCATCTACAAGCAGCTAATTAATATCTAGCATTGCTTTAAATCTTTTCAATTAATTGATTCATATGTCTTGACCAAATCAATAAAGTAATATTGGGTCATATAGTTAGATCACATTTTTCTTGCATTCGCCTGTCAGCACAATACATGCCTATAGAGTTTCTTGCTGCTCTAAAGCCTTATCGAGTCTCTATTCAGCTATTTATGACTAAAAGCAAACTAGTCAACAAAATACTGAAAGTCTTTTCATTATAGTTGATAATATTTTGATTCCTTAATAATCATCTTTTCTATTCCCTGTATTTTTATATAACATTCAATAATTTTAAGCTAATACATTATCACCATATTTTAAAAACTTCATCAGATTTAAAGTATTTTCTGGCAATTTTTTCATTTAATTATGTAAAGGTTTTTTTAACTTCATGGAGCTAACTATTTCTAACCAAATCTAAAATGTTCACCAACTTATGGCATTAAAAGCTGTTATTCTAATTATTGAAAATGTAACCAAAATAAATCCCGTTTAAAATATTATTATATAAAAGAATGCCAATATTTTGCATATATATCCACTAGATGGAGCTTTACCAATAGCCCACTATCAAGCTTAGTTTACATAAACACTGAGAGAGATAGAATTCAATATCTCATTCAAATTGTCTCCAACCTTTAAACCATAGTTTCGAGCTAGTTGGCTCACATCAGTAAAGGATAGGAAGACCAGAAACTAGATCTAAACTCCAACTCTGCTAAACAGTATTTCTGAAGCACGTTTCTATCAATTTGAAAGCACAAATTTTTCAGATACGTAAATATCTTCAAATCCAGTCAAACAAACTAGATAGCTATATGAGTCTGAATTCAGTTCAGTTTCACCATATAGTAAAAGCCTCTACAATCAATTTATAACTTGTTTTGTTTATCATATATATATAGCCAGATTAGCTATTAACAAAATATCATTTAAATTACTTACTGATTTAATAGCGTTAAGATATATTTCCAATCTTTTGGATTACTTTTAGTTCATCAAAAAAAAATCTAAAGTGATTACATTCAGCCAATGACTATGTCTCTTTTATAGTTTTAATGGACGAATCATTTTTAAACCTGTCATTTCTATCTTTAAATATTTGAATTCCACAATCATTTTATTACATGCTAAGCAAAAAATAGCATTTTTTTTTAATCAAATCTCAAATAATACAATTATTGTCAGAGAACCAGTTGGAAATCTTTTTAATGAATTCAAGAATAGATCAACTCACATCCATACCATATTCCTTACTTCAGTAAACTGAAAAGCTTGAAAATTAAAATTGGCAATTTTAATGTTTGACAGTTGAAGAACTTTGCATGTATAACAGTTGTTGCCAAAGAACAAATATTGAATTAAATGATTGTTCTATTAGATTGTAAGTATCTTTGCAAATGCTCAGAAATATTGGCCCATATAAACGGGATATTTCTGGGTTCGCAGAGAAACAATGCCACCGAGTGGTACCATAAAAATATTCACCTCTAAACAAATGTGCTTACATTGAATTAAATGTTTTAAAAAAATATTTGGAATAAGACCAATTTTTTTTGCTACTAACATTATTTAATGCAATTCTACAAATATTTACTTCTGTTAAATTATAATTCTATCAGAAGCATTTTACCCACTCATAAAGAAAATGTTATTTTGTTTTAAACTTTCAATATATGGTTCGGCATGCTTTCAGCTTAGTCGGTCAAACTCAACACTCAAGCTCAATGGCTGAAATTCATGGTGATTTTAAGATACCAATGCAGCAGGCATGTGTTCCATTGTCCAAAAAGTGAAACATGTAATTTTATAAATTTGCATAATACCTGCTGAATTAGTATTTTAAGCTCACCATGAATTTCAACTGCTGAGTTTGTGTATGAATTTGACTGACTAGGTTGAAAGGATGCTCAGCTATATATTGAAAGTTTAAAACAAAATAATCTTTTCTTTACAAGTGGGAAAATGCTTTTATTAGAATTACTATTTATTATAGTAAATGCATCAATCTATGCTCTGTTCAATTACTGAAACCTGAAAGTAATCATAATATCACATGATCATCATTTCTTATGCTTGCTCTTAACTATTATTAAAACAGAAAAAACTTTCTATACATATTGCCACTCAGTGTAAGTCAGAGTAATCAATGGATGCCAGAAGGCTTATGCATAAAATCCCCATCTAGTGCCTACTCATCCAATATCCCCAGATTAGTTTCTGGCTATGGTTATTAAAGAACCAAATACACCAAAGTGTATAGGTGCTGAACTGAGTTCAGACCTATATAACTATATAAGCTGATGAGCTTGGATTGAAAATATTATAGTGTTTTCCAATTTAAGTCTCATAGTTCTGTAGTTAAGCGGAGATAAAAGGTGGCTGCTGGAGGGTTGCATTAGATCCTAAGATCTAGGTGCAGTGCTCTCAGATCCAAGGCTCCTCATTGACAAAGGACACAAGCCAGAAACATCTGGGGATATTGGATGAGTAGGAACTAGAAGAGGATTTTATGCTCAAGCCTTCTGGCATCCATTGATTACTCTGGCTTGCACTGAGTGGCAATATATATAGAGAGTTTTGCCTGTTTTAGTAATCATAATAGTGAATTGTTTTATATTCTGATTTCTAGCTATAACACAATTCATATGATTACAATTGTTTTGGCTTTGAATACTTTTTTTTCTTCTACTAGTTAATCATTTGGCAATGCAATGTTCAACAACAGGCTATTTTGGTTCACAGAGTCAATATTATTTTTAATAATTCTGAGAAAATTTGCAGACTTTACTATCATACAATTATGTCTTACTGGTCTTTATATTTAGCTAATTGAATAACAGTTAAACTTAAATTACCATCCAATCACATCTTGGGCTCAAAATCTTAGGATGTTGGAATATTAGGATTTTGGCATATACAGTGTAAAAGATGTACTTAATATAATACTAAATTATCTATGCACTTTATTACTGTTTTACAATGTTTTAATTACCACCCTCTTTGACAGTTTCAATTGCCCCAGCAAAGTGCATAGATGATTTAGTATTATATACAATTGGCAATGCAATAAGAAAGATTAGTTAAAAATGCATATCCGTGTTTTTCGTAAATGAAGATAAATATCCAAATGCTAGTTTATAAATCTGGATGTGTAGCCACCATTTGTATCAAATGATTACTTTAAATTATAATAAATAACTGATATAAATAGACTGGATTATCACTCCTAATGCAAATGATTGTTTGTTAGTTACTCAAGCTAACAATAGATGGCTCTATAACAAAACAGAGGGAATAACAACTCCTAATACAGACTTGGTGAAATCACCAAATTGGCAGTAGTTTTCTCTATGCCAGGGGTGGGCAAATAGCAGCCCGAGGGCCACATGCAGCTCACTAAGAGTTTTTATGTGGCCCGCCAAGACAATCAGAATAATCCATCTTGAACTGAGATTTCCTTCCCATGCGTGACCAAAAATTCGTCTCATATTTTCCTCTAGGATGGCCACGTCCATACACATGCACAGTGTAGATACAAGGTGCAGTGCTTTTCCACTTGATCTGGTTAACCCTCCAAAAAATTAAAATCGCTGATGAATATCATGTGTTTAATGAAGAATGAACAAGCAAATATTTCTTTGGTAATACAGGGAATGAAGCAGTGTGTTTGTTGTGTCATGAAAAAAAGGTGCAGCCCTCCGCTTACTTTTGCTTCCACAAAGTGGCCCCTGATTCAGCCCTCTGCCAACTTCTGTGGCCCCTGAGCCAAAACAACTGCTCATCTCTGCTCTATGCTAAAAGAAATTATGATTAAAGTTTGTGGAAAGATTCCAGAAAAAAATAATAATAATAACTAGAGAGATAAATACATTGTTTGAAAAAAAACTTAAAACAAAATCATTTTGAAGGGATACTTAAAAACTAGGAGATAACATACAGGACATTTTAGGTAAGTTTAAATGAACAATTTGAAAATAAAATGAATAGTACTAGAAAAATAATTTTATGAAGGAATAAAATTGTTGGTAAAAGGCTGTTAGAAAAGATACAGAAACATAAGAGAATTACAATATTTTCACAAATTAGAAGAGAAAATATAGATTATGATAGAAGAAGAACAAATTAAAGTAAGTAATGTCAATCCTATGGATTAACAAAACTGGAGATATAATGAGAAAGCATCATATCCTTGTTGAATTCTTGGTTTTTATTAATAGCAATAGATCTCAGTTTCTGCAATTTGAAGTTTCTTAAATGATGTTAGATATTATAATTTTAATTATTTAATTAATGAGTATGAATTTTTGTACTTATTAGTTCAGAAAGATCTTTAGTTATGAAGAATAAGAAAATATTTAAAGTTAATGATATTAACTAGATCTAATATGTTTTCAAAGGTAATGTGATAACAGTCCTAGTATGAATAGAGATATTTGGCACGCATTGAAAAAATTTATAGAATTCCCTCTTTTCTCTCTCTCTCTACACATGGATTTTACATTTATAATCCTTTAATATTAAGAAAGAGTGCATTACATGTTATCTATCAATTCATTTAATTAATATGTTATATAATTACCAAATTCTAAACTGTGAGTTTATAACATAAGGCATATAGAAACAGTTTTAGAATCACCATCATCAGATGTGCCAAGTATCAGCATCACTAATTATATCAAAATAGGATTGAATCTTATATTAAGCAGTATTTGCCTCAAGGTTTGGGATTTCCATCATCTATTATTAAATGTTATTAAAAAAAAATCAAATCAGATGTCACATGACCTAATTTAATAAGCTCATATTTATAAATGTTATGTATAGAGCCTGCAAATAAGCTCTTAACAAGCTCTGCAGAATATCCCCAATCCCAGACCGGTTTCTGCTACTGGCATCATCAGTGAGTTGCAAAGCTTGTTAAGAGCTTATTTTACAAGCTCTATTTATTAAATGTTGAATGTCTAGTAAATTGTAAACTTTATATAGACTTTTCAAATATAAACAACTTTACTAACGTGTGTTGTCTATTTTTGTGTTATTACTAATAAGTTGTTTGTAGTTGAAACTTTTAAATAAAGTTCAAAATTTTCTAGACATTCAATATTTTATAATAGATGATGGAAATACTCCAACATATTATCACATTTATATTAAATAGATTTCACCTGCTTTATTTCAAAATGTGAAATATAAAACGTGCAATTATTAAGGGTGATGATCTTTATAATCAACAAACTCGTCTATAATTATATTCTAGATAGCTAGAAATTATCGATTTCATTTTTAAATAAAATTTACCATCAATGTATAATATCTGTAAAGATGTTATTTTACTTTATGAAATTCACAGTTATTAATATGTTGGCTTATGTAGAATTAATCAACATATATGCAAGCTAAACTCCCCATAAAGTAGCGCCACTCAGTGCAACCAGAGTAATCAAAGAATGCACTGGGCGGCGCTACTGTATGGAGAATTTAGCCTCTGTATAAAAAAACTTGTGTAAGTATAAAGAATAGTGATCATGTGATATAGTTTAATAAATATATGCATAAATATATTCTTTTTAAGTAGGAATTTAATTATTTCATCAAATGAATTAATATTCAATTAAATGTATACATTAGAACTATATCTTCTATTATGAAAAGTGCATTTAAGTACCCTCTATTAATTCATTATTTAACTAAGATAAAAATATTATACATTAACTACAAATCAGAATAATCCAGAATTTCATTTATATAAAGCAGATTTAAATGAAACTATAACTCTACAAAAGATCACTTAAATATTGATTTGAAAATCACATGGTTTTGTCATGCAGAAGCATTAAACCCTACATGTTTAATATCATGCATTCAAGATTTATAATTTTATTTTATTAAACAAATTTGCCTTTTATACACAATAAAAAAAATCACATAAAAACAAAAAAATGTAAACTAATACAAGTTTATATTATCAATAAATTAACTTAATAGTACAGAGAATAAATAGAATAAAATAATATGAGTAGCTTAAATAGACATATATATTTGCATGCCCAATATTGAAACAGTAAGTTTCGTATTCGAATCTTAAGTTTCACCTTTTTCTGTCGTCTCTCACTGACCGGTCTATCCCGCCCAAATTTAAACTTTTTGGTATTGAATTGTGTGTGTAACAATATTAAAAATGTATAAATATATGTAGAATTTAGCATAAACACGCACACATTTCGATCTCAAATTAAAGGCAATAAATAGGGATAAAATAATATAATTTAGATTTCTTTTAGTTATATAATTTTGTATAATTTTAATCATTTATTTTGGATTATAAAGTTCATATTTATTGCTTTGTTTAAATTTCGTTTAATAATAATTCTAAAAATATCTGATGTAATATTTAATTAAAAGTTAAAATAATCTTATGTTCCCTTTTTGTTTTTGAAATTTAATAGCATCGGTCAGTGATAGATAATAGATTAATTAAAGAAAAATTCCCCAAAATGTAATTAGTAAATGTAAAATGTAAACAATAGAACGGCAGCTTTCTTTAATTAAAAACCAACTAAATGCATTGATTATCCTCAGGGTAGATTAAGTAGAACCTAAAAATATCTTAACAAAAATGTGAAAGATCAAGATAAAAAAAGAGGCCATCTTAGACTTGCTGGAGACATTCACTTAAACTTTAGCTTTGCTCTCGATCACTGAGAGTCTTCAAAAATATAAAAATAATTTGTTCCTGCCAAGGTATGACCGAGTAAAGCACCTAGATTATTCTCCATCGGGAGATGGCCTATCGGATGCTGAACTTTCCATTGCCCGTCATAAATTCACCATGAAGATCTGCTGCCTGAAATAAATGAAAAGCTGCTGCTGCTATGAAATTAAATGAAATATCTAAATACAAGAAAGACTTGCCACTCGTGAACTTTTTGCTGCTAAACTCATGGAATCAGAAAACTCCTTATAAAACAGGTACCTGTCTGTGTTCAAACTCTAGAGTACTCTAATAATCTGCTATAGCTCTTCTTCATACTACTTATCCAAATTATAAAATGTAAAAACTACCATTTGTATAACTAAATTGAATAATTAATGTAGTGTGTAAATGTATCTAATAATCTAGCTTACCTCACTCTATCTTTCTTGGGTGCATATTTCTATAATCTACATTTCTATCTATAGTTATTATTTAATTATTGCATGCTCATAATTATTTCAATTTTCAAAGTTTAAATCTATGATCGCTTAAAACAATGAATGCGTGTCAAATTTTCATTAATATTTACTTTCTTTAATAACTTAACTTTCATATAAATCGACACGCATTCAATGCTTCATTTATTGTAATGCAGGGGTCTACTACTTCGCAAATGGCTGGCATATTAGTTGTAATCATTCCCAATTTAGATATGTTTTGTATATATTAAATCATCATGAATAATTCCAGAAAATTACATTTCTTTGAGAGTCACCAACGTTCTTTAGTAAATGTTGATAATGTCGGGCCGAATTAGAAATCCATTTAAATCTTATCATAATCGTTTATAAGTATACATGTGTTACATTTTAGAGATGCGCTGATCTATTCCGCCGTAAATATTCCGGATTCTTCAGGGTTGAAATTAACCCCCGTCGTCCTACACAAGCGGACATAATAAATGCTCCTGTAGGATTTGACCTGTCATGCAGCCAGCGGCAAATTGCGCCACGTACCGCTTGTCCCTGGTTATGCTTATGTGACACCTTACTTCGTCGGGCCGCGGCAGAGACCAGTCCGACATTCTTATAAACCCATTTGCGGCCTTGCAGTTTGATATACTGCCATTCCATATCGCTTTTCTAAAGCGTACCACGTGTTCCTTTACGTTTTATTATTCTATATATATCACTCCGCCTCTGCATTATCTTCATAATTCACTCTCAAATAAATGTTTGCCCTTAGTTATAAATAAATATTTTAATTAAATAAATATATGTCTGCCATTACTCTTATAACCCATACTTTAGACTCTTGCATTGCAAAGGTATAAATCCCTCCATGCATGCATTAGAAATACTCACTCGAGAATTTTAGGTAGCTAGATTACGCCTTCAAATAAATGTATTCCTTTTGTAAACATTACAGTATCAGAAATACTGCTACTGAAATCCTCAATATAAAATAATGTCTAAATAAATAAATGTGTTCTTTAAAATATAATCATGTCGCAAATCCCGCTACTGAAGTTGTTAGGCCATAAAATATTAGTAAATGATTTTATTAAAATGTATTAATAAATAATTTTAAACTATATGTCTGCAGTTATGTTTCATTTATTCGATGCCCACTCTAGATAATATTTCCTCGATTATGTAAATATGAATGTTTAATTAATATTAGTTTGGTTATTGGCTAACTCAAGAAAATCATGAGTCTCTTGCATATCCCTGACCACCGTGCCTAAGGAAATATTTACTAATGTCGCATCAGATGCGTTGTTTCGTGGATTGTATTGTGGAACCGATAAACTATGTTCGAACTCAGTACCACGGGTGGCTTCGCTCCTCGATGGTGCTGCTGTTCTGTATGGTGGTCGAATTCTGCACTATGTTTACGAGTCACACGTTTTCTGACCGTTACAATATTCACGTTCCAAACAAATTGACATTTTAAAAAATATATGTACATATATATCAACTGCAATTAATTTGCCATCAGAATAATAGAGTATATGTGATCTGCAGCATAATTCTGTTATTAAGTAAAATGATATATTGTGTATTACTTTAGTTCTTTCTTTAGGTTAGGTAGTTGTTTTGTTGTTTTTTTATTAAGAGATTTTTATTATTATTACATTAGTAACAATGGTCATAAGAGTAACATATAATATTACAAATGGTTTTACCTTACCACCTTTAAGGTGGAAGGCCATCTGATAACCCCACATCTCTGTTCATCCACGTCATCTGAATATTGAAACAGGATGTATATTTCTTTTCATTAGGCTGAGGACCCCATGCTTGCTTATCATGAAAATTTGAGCCACTACTGCACCTCATTGCACGAGCACCTCCCATGAGTTGAGTGTCCATTCTCTGTAACTGGCACCTGGCTGCTGTAGTATGAGGTTCCTGTAGGAAGGTGAACAATGTCCAAAACTGCACACATCCGAATTCTCTTAACATAACGCTATAATTGTATTCGAGTGGATGACAATGGGAACAGTTCATAATTTTGATTTGAGAGTTTGGGCATAAGAAATGTTTGAGTCCAAAGAAATTATCCACCATATGTCAACAAACAATTTAACAGGTACCATAAGACAGTCTCTAGTTTTCACGGCAATAATCTCCTTGTATTGCTCCCATGTTGACTTTAGTTTCGGCCAGAATATCATTGCACATCTAGTAATCCAGAACAATAATTGTCAGTCTTATTCTCGTGAAAATTATTTATAGAAAAACTTAATAATTATGATTATAATTAGATATTCAAAGGACAGAATAAAATAGTTACCTATGATGTACAGATTACTTGGGAAATAAAGTACATGTTTCTATGCTTAAACTCAGATTTAAAAAATATTGTTAGGGTGAGAGTCCATTATTCATTGAAATGACACGTTTCTAATCACTTTAATTTTTTTTACATAGAATAGTATAAAATTATCCAGGAAAGAACTTGGTTTTTATTCAATAAATGATCCAATTATGAGAATAATGTAGAACTTTATATTGCCTGTCTCAGCTTATGATTTTTTTAAAACTCTGTTTTTCTCTATTATATAGAAATAATATAAATATAGAAAGTTATGTATAAATAAGAGTTAATTAATAATATTAAATAAAACGTAAATACGAATAAAAGAATGTTAATAGATTTAGCCAAAGGCAAAGCCAGTATTTGCAATGAAGTATAATTAGTACTGCAATAGAAATAATAGGGAACAGTTCTCATAAAGATCTGCTTGTACAATAAAACCACACAAAGAGTATAAATACTTGTGATAAAGACATCAGGAAAGTATACACAGAATGCAAAAGAATACAGAGAGAGTACGAAGCAGTACAGATGCAGAACATGCATAAAGATGTACAATGGTACGTATCAAGTAGTAGACAACATGGCAGACAGAATAGACATGCAGAGGCATATTATGGACCTAACTATATTTGGATAAGCTAACTATCAAATAAGCAGATCAGACGGAAACTCTGCCTAGATGTAAAGACATGCAGCCATTAGAAGGATTAGACAAGTCCATCTCAAACATTGAAGAAGTGAAAAGTAACATATGGCATTAAGTCTTTACATTGTATGCGCATATATGTTATGAGTTTGCAAGGAGTACCCAATCTTATCCATAGCTGTTAAGGTGTCAGCAGAAGTGAAATAGGAGTTATCAAGATTCAAGAACAATGAAATCTTCAAGAGCCATTATCACCTATAGAAGAACTAAGTATCATGGAAAATCAAGGTCACTGAACTGAAATAATGCAATAAGAAGAGGCTAATCAATCCAGACCAGATACATAACAACAAACTGAAAATCGTCTATTGTGTGATCTAGAAACCAAGGTGCAACAGAAGAACCACAAACTGTGTATTCCTGTACTAACTCAAATATGTGCTAATAAATGTTAAATTATAATTAGCGTTTGTATTAATATATTATAGAAATTAATATGCAGAATACAACACTTTGTAAATATTAAATATTACTAAAACAGCAAACTCTCTATATGTATTGCCACTTTCTGCAAACCAGAGTAATTGATGGATGCAAGAAAGGCTTGTGCATAAAATCCCTATCTAGTGCCTGCTCACCCAATATCCACAGACTAGTTTCTGGCTTATGGCCTTCATCAGTGAGGAGCTTTGGATCTGAGAGCACTGCAGTTAGATCTTAGGATCTAATGCAACCCTCCAGTAGCCAACTTTTATCTTTACTCAACTACAAAACTATGAGTCTTATATTAAAAACACTATAATATTTTCAATCCAAGCTCATTAGCCTATATAGTCATATAGGTCTGAACTCAGTTCAGTACCTATATATTTTGGTGATGATGTGATGTTTATTGGCTTAAATATTAAATGATTGGTAACTAAAATGGATTTAATCTTGTAATTATTGTTTTGAGTATGAGCTTGAGAAATATTTCACAATTTTTTTTAATAGCTGCCAAAGGTAAAAAATGCCCATAATTATTGTTGATAATTGGAAAGAAACATTTTTTCATTACCATCTGTTTTGTAAGCTTCATGTTCATTTGTTATCTATCCTTTTAAAGTTCTGCTTGGCCACTTTATTGAGAGTATCAAATTTTTATATCACAGATGAAGTGTCGGTGATGATATTGCTGTAACTCGCTGTAAATTTATTAACTTGGCTTGCAAGACTTGTGTTAATATTGGTGATAGACAAACAATTTGACATTAGTATTTTTGAAATGAATTTTTCCTCCACAATATTATAAATGAATTTATTTATAGTGGAATCGGATACTTTTATAAATTTTCTATCTCTTGAACAGAGTTTTAAAATGAAGTTTTAATTTTTAGTAATATTACTTTTTTTTTTCTTTTGCTCTAAGCTTTTGAAAATCATTTTTTGTTGTTGTTGATTTGCGATATTTATGTGCTGCTATTTTCCAAATGGTCATTTCTAAATATAAAATTATGTAGTCTATAAATTAAAAACTTTATTGATAGAAAATAAAATAGTCATGTAATTTTATGGCGAAGAGTAATCAGAGTCGAATTTAATTCATTACATTTCTAAGTAAAGAATATTAGTTTATTTCCAATAAGAAATATATATCTTCTTTAATATTTTCTCACTACTAATGGTGTCTTCAATCAAAAATCTATTGTATTTTCTTCCTCTATATTTCTCTATGCATAATATCCACTTCTGATGATTCATTTTTATGTTGTTTAGCGAGGCTTTTTTTAATTGTACCTCTACTTTGTCAAATACCACTTACTAGATGAAAAGGCAAATCATAACAAACGTATGCTGGTGATAACTAAAGTTATTAGAAGGTCGTTCAACCATGCAGGTTGAAAGAGAGTAACCAGACTAAGTGAAATACGTCTTTTATTTGGAAGTTATATCATGGCAGCTCCTAAGATAATATAAAAACAATATTATTACAAAACTATTCATTTATAAATTATTAATAATGAAAAGATAAATTATATTTTTAGAAATGTGAATCATCATCGTCATATTCAATCATTATCAATCCACTTTAGGATAAAGGTCTTTCCAAGTTTAATCCAATTTCTTGAATTTATAATCTCTCATCTATTCATTATATCATGTTATATATAGAGCTCACAAATAAGCTAGCTCTTAACAAGCTTTGCAGAATATTCTCAACCACAGACCGTTTTCTATTACTGGCATCCTCAGTGAGATGCTAGGATATTCAAGCATTAGATTAAAAATACCAGGACATCTGACTTGATTTTTTTTTTTTTTGTAATTCATTATATCAATAATCTTCCTTATTTCATTCATCCATCTCACATGTAGTTTCTTTCCAGGTCTTTTAAAATATCTTGGCATTCAATTTAAAAACTCCAACAATGCATCCTTTATCATGTTTCCTAACTATAAGTCCAACTCAGCTCCAATTCATTTTCTTTTTTCAATGATGCCAATAATACTTGTTTATTCTCTCACCCACATATTTTGTCTTTGATATCATTTTGTTTATTCTTAATATAAACCTTTTCGCACTTCCTTGAGTGGTCTGAAGTCTGTATTGCTCTTCTGTTATGTGTTCATATCTCCCTATTCCATAAGTAAAAACTGGTAAAACCCATCTATTAAAGAACTTTCTTATCAAGCACATAGACATATTTCCCTTTAATACTAAATTATTTTTAGCAAAAGCACTCCATTCAAATTCAATTCTATGATTATTTCATTTATTATCTTCCCAACTGTCTTAATAATGTAATTATGGTGTTTTTAATTGTTAACATTTTTTAATTTATGATTTTTAATTTTTATTATTAGTAGTATTTTGAGTAAATTTACTTTTTTAATCCATAAAATATTTATTGTATAACTGCAGAAAAAAGTTTTGGAGATATGGAATCATTCCGATTTATGTCATTTTCAATTTTAATCTTCTTGGATCTAATCCACTGCTATTACATTTTGATAAATATTCTTCAGAATATGACAACATCCAGGACCTATATCTTTATGCTCCAATGCTTTAATCACTGCAGAGATGCTTAGAAAATCAAATGCTTTTTATAATCTGTAAACCCAAATTATAATGCAAAACTCTCCATACAGTAGCGCCACTCAGTGCCAGCCAGAGTAATCAATGGATGCAGGAAAGTTTGTACATAAAATTCCTATCTAGTGCCTACTCATTCAATATCTCCAGACTAGTTTCTAGTTCGTAGCTTTCATCAATGAGGAGTTGTGAAAACAGCTTGTGTAAGCATAAAGAATGGTGGTCATGTGATGGTTAGTGGTTTAACACCAAATCATAATGGCAATTCATATTCATTGGTATCTTCTCTCAATACATAGATGAGATCTACTGTGCTAAAACTGCTTTTAAATATAGATTGTAATTTTACTTTGTTTCAAAAATTTATTGTAGAATCTTATAGAAAAGTGTTAGAAGACTGGCGGATCTGTGATTTCTAATATCTTTTTAATCACTTTCTTTAAATGTTAATATTACGGATACATTCTTTCACTCATCTGCTACATCTTTACAATTTAGACACTTGGTACATAGCTAGGCTAAGAATTTTTATATTTCTTCCTTTTAAAATATCAATAATTCCTTAATTTCCTAAAGCTTTTCCCTTTTTCATAGATTTAATTGCATGTCTCACTTTTTCATTTAAAATAATTGGCAATTTAGAAGATGTAGTAATTACAGTATAGGCAATATTTTGTGTCTTTTTTTGTTCTTTGTTACTATAGAATTCGTAACATTTCATAATAGCATATCCCTTATTAGTAATAATTCCATCTTTTTTTCTTATTACAGAAATGTTTCTTTCCAATATCAAAATATTGTTTTACACTTTTGAGATTTTTACTCTCTCCTATAGCTTTTCTTGTCAATTCACAATTAGATTTCCTTATATCACTATCTTTTTTTTTTTGTTCCATTTTACAAATCTTTAGATAGTCAAGTTTTTTTAATGAATAAATTTTTATATATATATATTACTTTCTTCATACATTATCTTATTTCAGTAGAAAATTTACTGAAATTGCTGCTTTCTTTATATCAACTATCTTCTGCAGTTCTTAATAGTCCATCTTATTGATTTCAATCAAATTTGAATTATTTTCAAAGTATGTTAATATTGTAAAATAATTTACAAGATTTAAATTTATTGAAGAATTTCTGATGGTTAAAAATATCAATTGTTAATACTGATTTTCTTAATAACACATCTCTTACATCTCACTAATAACCACTAAACATCACATGATCATCATTTCTTATGCTTACACAAGCTCTTTACACAGAGACTAAACTCTCCATACAGTAGCGCCACCAGTGCAAGCCAGAGTAATCAATGTATGCAAGAAGGCTTGTTCATAAAATCCCTATCTAGTGCCTACTCATCCAATATCCCCAGACTAATTTCCAGCTTGTGGCTTTCATCAGTGAGGGGCCTTGTATCTGAAAACAGTGCACCTAGATGTTAGGATCTCTTGCATCCCCTGATTACTCTGGCTTGCACTGGTGGTGCTACTGTATAGAGAGTTTAGCCTCTGTACATTTCATTAATAGATTATTACTTATTGTGTTGAATCAATTAAGAACATGCAATCTTGACTTATTTTTTTTTATTTAAAATACAGTCCATTTCTATTGCACATTCATATGAAAATCTCCATATCCATTTTTATACAGTATTTATCGTTTATCATAAATCTATTTTCTTCTCAGTTCTATCATCGTAACCAAATTTATCCACAATACTTTCATCTTTCAATTATTTATTAATTCAAGCATTGAAAGACTTTAATAATAATTTTAAAATATTGCTCAATCTGATAATAGACATTTTGTACATCCATATAAAAGTCTTCTATTTCTTTATCATAATCTGCATTTGATATCTTCCATTAATTTGAAAAACTAATCTTATCTATCTGTTTGATATACTATCATTATCCACAATGCTGCTTTCCTACTCTTTATATAAAATAAATCCCACATCATTTGTGCTTCCAAAACTTATGTCTTTGTAATAAAATATATGTCAATTTTTTTAAAACAAATATCTCTTCAATATTCTTCTAACTTGAAGAAGTCCAACAATGTCCCATTTAATGTTAGACAATTCTTCTTTCAATGTGTACAATCTTTCTTGATTTGAAAATGATTTGCAGTTATAAAACCTAAATTAAATGTTTTCCCCAAATGATAGCCTGGGTACATAATTAAAGTATTTTTAGCACTTTCAGCCTTCAGCTGTCAACTGCTATCTTGACTAAAATCTCCTGAGAATAAAGAACATAATTTATTATTATTTGTCATGATAGAAAATATTTATAAAAATATCAGTCAAACACATATTCTGTCTTGAAGAAAATTCAACTGATATTTCAGTTGAGAAGATTATGGTGTTTCTTGATCTTAAACTCAGATATAAAAATCCAATAAACTCATGACACTGTTTGATGCATGCTAATGACTAGTTCAACCATGTTTAATTACCGTATAAATAATTACATAGTAATAACAGCTGCAATGACAAAAACATTTGGAATGGACTTGAGGAATTAGACCTGCTCAATTCTTTTAAGGCCTTAATATGAAATCAAAGGACTTTCTTTCTGCAGCAAATATATATGTGATGTATTTGGCTTCTCCTTAAACGAAGTCAAAGAATATCTCAGCAACTATGCCCAGATAAACCTGTTAGCCACTTTATTTTCCATTCCCCACTCTAAGTCTTCCCATATTCTGCCCCACCACATTTCCACAACGTAATCTTTGTCAACTCTATGGCCTTTAAATCTAAATCTCCCTTATCTTTTCGCAAACCCAGCATAAAAACTAATAACTCACTTTCTGTATAGTCACTTTGTTCATACCTATTTTCCCATAATTTCATTATTTGTACCCTTTCTGTTTTCAAGCATTTACATTCAATCAACAGATGTCTAATATTTTCTATACCTTCCTTACACAATTTGCACACTAAATCACCCATAGTTTTCCATTTACATGTATATTCTCTTGTTGCTAAAGATCCCATTCGAGCCTTAAACAATAAACTACTTTCCTTACTATTATCATAGAGTAACTCACTTCCAATATTCCGTTTACTTCTATATATATATTTAAACTCTTCTTACTCTCCCTACTACTTCTCCATCTCTCCAACTCCCTATTTTTTATTAATGCTTCTAGTCTTTTATTCCATTTCTTACCACTATAACACTCAACAATCCTCCTAACACAATCATCCCACCTTTTATACAAGTATACTGATATAAATTCTTTATCCAAATCTTTTGCATACCACATTACCTTTCTCACCCATTTTGTTACCTGCCCTTTACTCATAACCCAATTAAACACTATTTTGGCTATTCTTTTACTATCCATAAACTGCAACCTACCAAACATTTTTATTTTACTTTTTGCATCTCTCATATAAAAACTTGACCATTCCATTTCTTCTTGAATTGCCTCCTTTGTCCACATCTCTGCATCTAATGCATGTCTTCCTACTTCCCTTTGTACTTTATCTAAATAATCTAAAATCCTTTTACTAACATATAATGCATCATTACCATATGTTAACCCTGCTACTGCAACTCCCTTCCATACAATTCTAGCTACATCATATTTATTATATAAAAATACTGTTAGTTTCTTTACCAAACCCTTTCTTTTCTTTGCTTCATTTACCAATTTTTTCTCCCATTCATCCAAGCAATTTTCCTGATTACATAAGATGATTCCCAAATACATATATCTATCCACCACACTTAACCTTATATCCCCCAATAAAAAAACTACATCATCTCTTTCCCCAGTATTCACCATCATTATATTTGATTTTTCTTCACTAAATTTAATCCCCATCTCTTTACCTACCCTTGCACATGTCCTCAACATAGTATCCATATCTTCTCTTCTTTCTGTACATAAAAAGATATCCGCAAAAAAAAGACCCACTTGAATTTTCTTCAGGGTTCATTAAATTGCAGGTTTAAATTATTGTTTATATTTTTGATGAAATATAAATGACTGAAAGCAATAAATAATTAAAAGCATGGCCGGAAATTTCAATAATAAATTTAATTATTTATATAAAATTATTGCCAATTAAATTGTGGCATGATAAAGAGAATAAAACAAGACTCTCTTGCCATACCCACTTATAGACAGATTTAACTGACCAAAACATTTTGACTAGAGAGGAGATAAATAATTGTAATGATAAAGATTCATAATATTCTTTTAACGTTCATACCTATTTCTTTCAGCAGTAAAAGATTGAGTTCTAGCAGACTTTATCTGTCAAACCATAGCTATGGTAGCAGTAGATTTTGATCATGATTCAAACTTCATGAGATATCTCTGGCAATAGTTTATCCTTTACTTGACAATTAATTTCTCCCTGAATATTTGGACATTTGAAGTTTATGTGTACACAGCAGATACATACTGGACATAACATTCTAGAGGTTTCTCCATTAATTGACAACTTTCATTTCTGGACTCAGCGATGGACTATGGCTTGCATTTTGCCGATTGGTCAAAGTGAAGCAGATGGTAGCTTCTCCACTCCTGCATGGAATTGGACCATAATACACAAATAAACATAATCCTGAATAAAATAAGCTGGATTACTTAAAGCCCATAGCAGAATAAAATCAGAATAATAATAAACTGCTTACAATGCCTATTTACATCTTTTTGACCTGACTTATCAACAAAAATAGAATCCATCTGTAGTCATTTGAATTCTTCAATCTATTGGTTATAGATAATGTCTGATGTCCATTTGGTCTGCAGTTTGACTTGCCCAGTCATACTATATATAAGTTTTTATCTTTGAAAGAAATATCTCCCTACTTAATTAATCTGTTTACAAGCACTTTAATTACTTTTTCTAAGAATTTTATTTTCACTTTGTAATTGTTAATAAAAAACACATTTTGTTTTAACGTACTTTTAAAATAAATTTATCGGTACTTATACCATATATATAAATTATATATATAATTAAAATTGTTTAAAAACATATATTTTAAAATTTCTTTGAATTTTTTAAATTACAGATGTGAAGCATATATAAACATTGCTTCAATATATACAATGATAAATATATATGTATGAGATTGTGATCTGGACCAACTGATGAGTGCTGATCCAGCACGAAAGGTTCATCTTGGGAAGCATACATTTTTTTCATGTCTTTGGTAATATGTTTATGATTACCCCCCCAAGGTATTAAAAGCAGATAAAAATTGTTCCATACATTGTGTGAAAGTGTAGTGAAAATTATCCTACAGCAATATTATTCATTAAGAGAATAATTTCTAATCTAATGAACGACTAATAAAAATTATTAATAATAGACTAATCTCTTTATCAAGAAATTATGATCTCTCTAATCCTTTTAATCTTTTTAAAAAAGTATTAACTTTTAAGATTATTTTGAAGTTTTGTATAACTTAGCATTATTCTTAGAAAATATTTTACATATGGTGTTTAAAAAAGAAAAATGTTTGCCGAATATCATAAAACTTGCAAATTTTAATGTTTTTTTTTTTTTGTTTATATTTTTCATTGAACCATATATAATTGAATAAATGTAGTTAGATAAAGCGTAGTACATGATTTTCATCAGTTTTTAAGAAATAATAGATTTTAAGGATTTATTAGTATATTTGTGTATTGGTGTTATAACTCTTAGCAATTAAATATTTGAAAAATAAAATTAATCTTTATTTTATTGTTATTCTCTGTCATAAACTGCAGTACTGAAATAAATACTGTTTAAATCCATGTAATCAAAACAGGCAAAACTTACTAAACGTATTGCCGCACACTATAAGCTAGAGTAATCAATGGATACCCAGAAAGCTTGTGCATAAAATCCCCATCTAGTGCCTACTCATTCAATATTCCCAGATTAGTTTTTGGTTTGTGGCCTTCATCAGTGATTATTCTAGCTTGCAATGTGTGGCAAAACGTATAGTGAGTTTTGCCTGTTTTAATAACAGTTATAAGCAAGCATAAGAAATGGCGATCATGTGGTGCTTATTGGCTTAAATTCATGTAACTAGTCTTTAGTGCAACATTATTGGATAAAATTGTAACCATGTGATGGCAAATTACGAAATTGAGGGGTCAATTTTTATGATCAGGTATCAAAGAACATTTACCTCCTTTGGCAACAGTAAACATTAAAGAGAAGTTGAAAATTCTTTTATTGTATTATCACTTGCACAGAGAATAATCTTTTATGAATTTTACTATTTTGTCATTGTGCTCTCAGTCATGTTTATACTATCTCAGTGCGTTGATAAACTTGTTTATGATATACATAGTATCATTTAATGATAGTAAAATAATTAAAGATGTTAGTGTAATACCTAAAGTATAAAATGAATATTAATTATTGTAATACTAGTACATTACCACCACTAATCTTCTTGATGTGTATGATTTATTAAGTCACTATATATATATATTGTGATCCCACAGATCTATTGGTAGAGTTATCACCATACTTTTTTATGTTCTAAGGTTATTGTGATTTTATTCAAAGTAACTGGGAAAGCATATCAAAGAATGTAGATGCTTGTTGATCTCTTCATTAAGCAAATCAATCAATGTTGTAAGTCATTAAAAATACTATTGCAACTCCTGAGAAACATTAAATTGGTACTCAAAATATTCGACACACTTATTGATATTATTTGTCCACTTTTAATAGTAACTGAAGATATACACATTAATTTTATCAATAGGGGACAAAACACTTGACATCTGTAAGTTATTTATTATTAGTAATTATTATATAAATGCAATTTATCCATTCTACTTTGAATACTTTTTAGCAAAAAGCCTTTTATTGTACATATATGCATAAACAATCTTATGTTTCAACTGTCCTGCGTCTTCTTCAGAACTATGATATAATGAACAAAATAGAACACATAACTGTATAAATAATACCATGAAAATGTAAACAATAAAATTAATAAAATAATAAAAAACTATTTATTTTATATTTATATTGTACATTTTATTTGATATTAACTGGATTATTTTATTTGGGTTTGATTATATATATTTCAGTTTTACTATACTTCCATGTTGTTTTTTGTTTACATTTTTTATGGTATTATTTATGCATTTTATTTTGTTCATTATATCATAGCTCTTAATAAGACTTCAGATAGTCAAAATATAAGATTGTGTATGCATATATGTACAATAAAAGGTTTTTGCTAAAACGTGTTCAAAGTAGAGTGGTTAAATTGCATTTATATAAGATATTACAGCAAATAAAGGAAGTGTTGCATTTAGTAATATTAATAATTATTCATATGTAATCGTTTCATTTTCTTATTTAATAAATCATTCAGAGTTATTTCATTTTGTATAATTTCATTACACGTCTTCCAATGTTTCGATAGCATATATAATTAACCAATATACAGTATATTTATACATCTGTATAACTAGTAAGCTATCCATTCCATCATGACTACAGGCAAAGAGATTCTATCTCCAAAACTGAGTGGGCTATTAAAGAGAAAATAACTCAATGATTATTGGATACATGTATTATAGTTATGTTGCCAGTAACTTTAATTTTCTTTTATGTTGGTATACCTCCATTATTATTAGATAAATCAAAATACTCTTATAAAGAATGTGATGTACTGTGGCTTCTCCTTAAACAAAGTCAAGAATCTCTCAGCAATTACGCCTAGAGAAACCTGTTAGCCACTATTTTCCATTCCCCACTCTAAGCTTTTCCATATTCTGCTCCATCCCATTTCCACAACATAATCTTTGTCAACTCTATGGCCTTTATATCTAAATCTCTATTATCTTTTCCCAAACCCAGAATAAAAACCAATAATCCACTTTCTGTATAATCACTTTTTTCAAATTTATTTTTCCATAACTTCATTATATGTACCCTTTCTGTTTTCAAGCATTTACATTCAATTAACAAATAGCTAATATTTTCTATTCCTTCCTTACATAATTTACAGACTAAATCACCCATATTTTTCCATTTACATGCATATTGACTTGTTGCTAAAGATCCCATTGGAGCCTTAAATAATAAACTATTTTCCTTACTATTATCATATATTAACTCGCACTTAATATTCTGTTTACTTCAATATATATTTAAACTCTTTTTACTCTCCATATTAGTTCTCCATCTCTCTAACTCCCTATTCTTTATTAATAAATCTATTCTTTTATCCCATTCCTTACCACTATAACACTCAACAATCCTCCTAACACAATCATCCCATCTTTTGTACAAATATGCTGATATAAATTCTTTATCCAAATCTTTTGCATACCGCATTACCTTTCTCACCCATCTTGTAGCCTGCCCTTTACTCATAACTCAATTAAAAATTATTTTGGCTATTCTTTTATTATCCATAAAGTGCAATCTACCAAACATTTTCATTTTACTTTTAGCATCTCTCATATGAAAACTTGACCATCCCATTTCTCCTTGAATTGCCTCCCTTGCTGTCCATACATCTTTCTGTCCATAATTTTTGCTTAGTGGCGTTCTCTGGCGAATGGGCCGTCAATACATTCTTATCCGCACATACTTTTCAGTATATATGCCAAATATTTTAAAAGTAATTATAAATCTGAGTTGTACTTTATAAGTTTTGGTAAATAATAATTATTAAGTTGTTCTTGTTTAAAATCTTAACAGTTTTCCAATAACATAACTTTTTATATGTATTTCTAGTATTTTTTATCCTAAAGAATGGTAGACTGGATTCATTTTACATGCTCACACACACACACATATATAGCGCTTCCATTTACTTTGTTATTTTTTAATTTTATATCTCAAATTTTCTATTTTATTTTCTACATACGTTATATTTTAATTAATAATTTCATCAATTTTAACCTAAGGGCATGCGCATTAAACAATTCACTCTAGCCATGTGCTCCGAAATCAATATGAAGATTGCTTAAAACCGAAAATATTCTAGAAATGGACCACTTTGACTTTTATGAATAGTTACTGCTTCCTAATTTACAAGACGTAGGTTATAAAATTAATTGAAAGCAGAAAAACAATTGTGTATTGTGCATTAATTCAAAACTTAAATATTTACAGAATGGAAATAAATATTAACGTTATTTAATTTCAGCAGATGTTAAACTCAGCACATAATTAAATAATTTTAAATACAGTTCTCCATTATCAAATAATATACTTTTAAAATCTTAATTAGTATAGAGAGGGAAAATAAAAATTCAATTTATTTTGGCTGTCTTCACTTCCACTCAGACAGAAATACATTAACTTTAATTTATACAATTTTATCGTTTTTCTAAAAACTATCAGACTTGAAAAAATAGCAGATGAATACTGATATGATATATTTAAAATAAAAAAAATGCTATTTTTAAATATTTATTTTTCTAAAAATATGAAGTAAGTATATTTATACTTATAAGCGTGTATTTCATTAGTAATGAACATTAAACACCTGTTTTAATAACGCAATATAAAATGATGAGTACACACAACATGTATCTGTTTATCAACCTCCATAGCACATGTATAATAATACTGTATATATTTAAAATTAAACAAAAAAATTTATTTTCATTCTTAGATATATATTTTTTAAAAATATAAAATGAAATTTACAAATGTCTATTTATGTTGTATACTAACTGGATGTGTATATATAGCTTGATTAATAGAGTTGTATATGTGTGCGTGTGCAGGCTGGTCAGCGTAATCATTATTAGAGCATTTCAGAAATAATAATATGCAGAAAATAAAATTTGTTTACTGCAAGAAGCAACCGGCTAATTTTCATGTCAATAAAGTCTACTTATATGCAAATTAGCAAAGTGGAAGAAAATGCTAGTAGAACATAAAATGGTGTTCTGACGATTCAGTCCAGTCAGTGGGTGTCTAGAAAATTAGAAATGTGAAGAGAGTAAACCAGTATTAGCAGTAAAGAAGAGCTCTAGTCATAATTCAACTAGACTATTTCAAGGAATGTGGGCGAGCATTAAGGTGCTTACAGAATTACAGTTATAATGTGGCTTTTTTACATTATTTACATATATATGAACTGTTATATGATCTAGGTTCAACTAGCAATTAGCCTTGTCAAGCGTTGGTGGCCTAGCAGTTAGCATAACTGCCTTCCAAGCAGCTTGGCCTGGGTTTGCTTCCCAGTCAATGCTTTGACATACATAAAAAAAAACAACAAGCAATTAATCCTATCTGTCTTGCATTGGTGGTTGAGAGGTCAGCGCGACTGCCTTGCACTTGCAGGCAGTTGCCCGGGTTGCGGGTTCGCGTCCCGGCCATGACACTTAAAAAAAAAATTAATCCTATCTACCAATATTATTTTTAAACTTTTTGTGTTTGTTTCTTTAAACAAATTATATAATCCAGCTGCCAAATTATAGTTTGGCCCTGGATATATTAATCTATATTTATTATAGAAAGTTATATCAATTTTAGACATAGGTTCTGAAATATCAACTATAGACATGCACTTTGAAATAAATATGAAGATATTTAAAGCCAAAGAAATTCCATAAATAACATGGTTTGACTTTTATGAATTGTTACTACTTTCTAATTTTATACACATCTTTTCACTTCTTTTTCTTTTTAAATTATAGCTCCATGATAATAAATATATAAATTCAACATTCCTTTTCTTTTTAAAACTTGTTTTTATTCCAACTATAATTTTCTTTCTCCTTCCAATACAACGTTTCAACTACATTCTGTAGTCATTATCAAGTTTCCTTAAAAAATAATAATAATAATAAAATAAATAAATAAAAATAAAAAACAAAAATAATAACATAAATAAATAAAATATTAATACATTCCAAATATATAATATTCAATTAAAACCATAATATTATTATAATCTACAAATACAATTATTTACCTCCTTCCCTATCTTTAATTATTTCTTTTAAATTACCTTTATAAATTAATACTCTTCTTATATAAATTTATTATCTTTTCTCTAAATCTCTATCCATTAACATTCTTTTTATAACCCCCCCCCCCTTTTATTTTTATATATTATTCCTATATTATCTTATTTTTTATCTCTATTAACATTCTATTTAATACTGGTTTATACTGATCTATATATACTTCCTCTTTTTTATTCTCTCTTTAAAATTTGTAACGCATTCCAATGGCCTTATATCAAAATTTTCATGCTTAAATTCCTTTTTATGAATATATATAGCAGATTTTTTATCATATAAATGCTGCCTTAATCTAGTTTTTAATTTATTCTTACTTGTTCCTATATAAGTCATATTTATATTACTTTTATCACAATCCATACATTTAATTATATATACTGAATTTATACATTCTAAAATATCAATTTTATCATAATCATTTATTAACTCACCCAAACATTGTAAGATATGGAGATAAATTTTATAAACAGAAACATGGATTAAGTATGGGAAATAGTTTGAGTGGCTTTTTAGCAAATGTATATATGTATAATTTTGAAAAAGAATTTTTTAATAATGGAAAAAATAAGCCAATTTTTTATAATAGATATGTAGATGATTATTTTTTGATTTTTAATGGGAATGTTAGAAAAGCAAATAATTTTTTGGGGTATATAAATACAAAAAATGATAAAATAAAGTTTACAATGGAAAAAGAAAATAACAATGTAATTGATTATATGGATATAAGAATTTTTAAAAAATTTGGAATGGATGGAATAATTTGTATAGATACAACAGTATTTAGAAAGAATACATATTTTGGATTAGCTAATAATTGGTACTCTGATATTGAAAAACATTGCAAGCTTAATATTGTTACTAATAAGATTATTAGGGCTGTTAAGGTATGTTCAAATGAAATGTTTTTTAAGAATGAAATAAATAATATTAGGGGGGAATGTATTAAAAATGATTATCCTGAATATATTGTAAAAAAATTGATATCGAATTATAATATTGAAAATATAAAAAGAAAGATTAAATTGAATAAAAATGGAGAAAATAAAATAATTTATATAGGATTTAGGGATCAAGATATTTATTTTTTAAAATTAAGAAATTTTTTAGGTATTTTAATAGGAGATATAATACATTAAGAGCGTATTTAATATTACCTGTTTATAAAAGGAAACAATGTTTGGGTGAGTTAATAAATGATTATGATAAAATTGATATTTTAGAATGTATAAATTCAGTATATATAATTAAATGTATGGATTGTGATAAAAGTAATATAAATATGACTTATATAGGAACAAGTAAGAATAAATTAAAAACTAGATTAAGGCAGCATTTATATGATAAAAAATCTGCTATATATATTCATAAAAAGGAATTTAAGCATGAAAATTTTGATATAAGGCAATTGGAATGCGTTACAAATTTTAAAGAGAGAATAAAAAAAGAGGAAGTATATATAGATCAGTATAAACCAGTATTAAATAGAATGTTAATAAATAGAGATAAAAAATAAGATAATATAGGAATAATATATAAAAATAAAAAGGGGAGGGGGGTTATAAAAAGAATGTTAATGGGTAAAGATTTAGAGAAAAGATAATAAATTTATATAAGAAGAGTATTAATTTATAAAGGTAATTTAAAAGAAATAATTAAAGATAGGGAAGGAGGTAAATAATTGTATTTGTAGATTATAATAATATTATGGTTTTAATTGAATATATATTTGGAATGTATTAATATTTTATTTATTTATTTATTTTTTTTTATATATATTTTATTTATTTGAGTTATTATTTTTGTTTTTTATTTTTATGGTACTTACGGATAATTTGCCTGATGACGTATTTGACCCACCGGTTTCCCTTCCGGTAGGCATCGACGATCTTTGTATTGGAAGGAGAAAGAAAATTATAGTTGGAATAAAAACAAGTTTTAAAAAGAAAAGGAATGTTGAATTTATATATTTACTTTCTAATTTGCAAGATATAGAAGTGAATTGTGCAAAGTAGAGATCGTGAAGATAATTTGAAGCCGATTGTATCTTATATTAATTTTAAACTATTCAATTAATAAAGACAAAACTAGAATATAATCCTAAGAAAGATGTCAATGTTATTTACTTATTGCAGATACCAGATAAGTCAATTTAAATTCACAAAAATTCTTTTATATAGATGGTCTAAGTTATAATTTTATATTAAATATTAAACAAGTACATTTTTTAAAGCTGAATAAATGAAATATCGACTTGCAAGCCTACAATTAAAAATGTAATGCAGTAGAGAGCAAATACATGTCTTGAAATTAATGTTATTTATCCTTTCCCCCCCTATCAATTCAAATTTTTGTAAAAGTTTCACATTATTAAATTTTTATAATTTTAAATTAAATTTGAAACATTTTCCCTCTCATAAATATTAAATAATTAAATTTTTAAAAGCTCAGTAAAGAAACTTAGCCATTTGCAAGCTTATGACAAAAGTAATTGTACAGGGCTTCTATTAAATATATGTATTTGTTATCTGTATCTACCCACCACATACAGGTGTATCATAATGAATTGAACTTAAGAACAGTAGCAGATATTAATTGCTTTACCTACTAGATGGGAAATGTTTATAGTAGCTCTGTGTTTAAATTATATATATATATTTCCAACAATATACCCTTAACAGCTGAGGTTAGAATTAAGCCAAATGCCTCCTCCCAGAGTATTAATATATATAATCATCATCATCATCATCAATCATTATCAATCCACTGCAGGATGAAGGTTTCTCCAAGTTCAATCCATCTTCTCCAATCTTTAGCTTCTCTTCTCCATATCACCCTGCACACTTTCTTATTTCATCCATCCATCTCACTTGTGGTCTCTTTCTGGGTTTTTTATAATCTCTTGGAATCCGGTTTAAGATTTCAATTGTAAATCTATTATCATCCCTTCTAGTAATATGTCCAGCCCAACTCCATTTCACTCTTCTAATTTTTTCAATGAGGTCAGTAACACCTGTTTGTTCTCTTACCCATATATTGCGTTTTTGATCGCTTCTTGTTACTTCCAACACACATCTCTCCATACTTCTTTGAGTGGTCTGAAGTCTCTGTATTGCTCTTCTATTAAGTGTCCAAATCTCAGATCCATAAGTAAGAACTGGTAAAACACATTTATCAAAAACTTTCCTTTTCAAACACATAGGCCTATTTTCTTTTAGTATCAAGTTATTTCTATCAAAAGCATTCCAACCAAGTTCAATTCTATGATTAATTTCATCCATTAGGTTTCCATCTGTATTAATAATCTGACCAAGGTATTTGTAGCTGTTAATTTCTTCTAACTCGTCATAATTGATTTTTATTTTCATATTTTGAGAAAATCTATTAAACATTATTTTAGTCTTTTTAACATTTATCTTTAGTCCAGTATACTTTCATCTGATAACTCCTGCAACATTTCCTGCAGTGCTAAAGCATTATTTGCAAAAACAACTATGTCATCTGCAAAATCTAAATGACTGAAATAATCTCCATTTACTTTCACTCCTTTAGCTTCTCATTTTAATTCACAAAATACTTCTTGCAGCACTGCTGTAAAAAGTTTTGGAGATATGAAGTCATCCTATTTTACACCTTCTCAATGTTGACTTTTCTAGTATCATTATATAATCTAATTGTTGCTGTTGCATTTTTATAAATATTCTTTAAAATATGACAATATCCTGGATCTATACCTTGATGATCCAATGCTTTAATCATTGAAGAAATGTTTATAGAAGCAATTGCTTTTTCATAATTTACAAATCCAAAGCATAATGGCAACTCATATTTATTTGTCCTTTCTATAACTTTCCTCAATACCTGGATATTGAAGTGGTCGGATCTAAGTTCGTTCCTAGTCCATGATATCTCACCTGTAGCCCACTTCAAACCCTAGTACTAACCATGAATTTCTGAAATGCAATGGGACTTTATACATTCAATACATGCTAGTTTCCTTAAAAAAAAACAAAGTATTATATAAATGTGTGTTAAAACTAATTAGTTTAATATTGAAACTAATCAATGTCATTTATAAATTCATAATAAAATTATTCTTGAAAACACATATATTATAACTGTGTGGATTGTGCGTATATATTTATTAATATTTAAGTATATATATTCATTATAAAGTTTCATTGCGTCAGAATGTTTTATTTTTACTTTTAAAAAGTTTGTTTAAATTTCAGTGATTAAAAGCTACATTCTTTCGATAAGCTTTCAGATTGTCCTTTTTCAAAGACAATGGGGAAAGTTTTATTAATTAGCAAAAAGATAATAATTTAAAATGTGAGGATGGTACCTAATTAAAGATAATGTGTTTGAAAGCCTTATCGAGGAAAGTATCTAAAATCAATTAGTAAAAATTTGTAACTTTGATAAGGTAAGTAGCTTTAGCCTGAAGGCATCAAGAGTCGGTATAGGTGGAAAACCAGAGGACAGTATAAATAGCCCAGAAAAATTTCAGAAAAGAGGAGCCATATTTGTTTTGAAAGAAGTGCTACTAGAATCTACATGCATCTAAATTTTGAATTTCTATAGTGTCTCCATCATGGTGAGGGGCTAACTTCGGGAATCTGACCGCTGGGTCTGAAGTCCCCAGAAGGTCTTCAATGTAGCTGCTAAACTAAACTTTTTCCACACCAATCATGCTGCCAAAACCTGAAAGAATCAATTCAAATGCCATTCACAAAAGTTCAAAATGAGCACCTACATTTCAACCCAATTGGACTTTGCTGTGTGAACTAAGAAACAAGCCATGGAAGGACGAATAAAATCTTTCCTTTTGAACCACAATTTACTGGCCAGTTCTGAACTTTAAGTTAAAACATCTTTTAATCTATCTACTGTAAAATTTTCTTTTTATTTATGCTATCTTAAATTATGTAGTAATTCTCTATCTTAATCTCTAGTCTTTAAAATTAGTATTATGTTAACTTTCCTTTTTTCTTACGATGGCGGTTCGTTTATCTAACCTTATTATATGTTTGCTAGATGATTATCAATATCATTTATTTTTGATTTTATGCCAATAAAACTTCAACTTGATAATAATCTCTTTCATTTCACTTACCTTGTTAAGATAATATAATATCAAGTTTTATAATGAACTAATATAAGACGGTTCTATTAATTATCGAGTTGAAGGATTTATACAATTTTTGCTATTTCTATTAATGGCTAATAATAAGTTATTAGCTCAGTTTCTAACCTATGCCCTGTCTCTTTTATCTAGTTTACTGATATTTATCTATTCATATTCACAATATTAAAATGTTTTGCAAAAAAGCCGATAAAGGAATTAAGGTCAATATATTCTAATTCAAATTTTATACTTTATATTAATATTCAGGGAGGGCATGATGTTTAGGGTATAATTAATATAATTTCTAATTGTGTTAAGTACTTGTAGTTAAAGCTCATTTGACTTTAATTTAACTTAATCAGGTCATCACGTAGAGCATTCTTTATATAAAATGGGTTTTATTAATTAAACATGATTATTTCATCATCATTTTTCGAACGTTGCTGATGCGAACCATCTCATGCTTCGTAAGCTTGTCATTGGTGATCTTCATGTTATTTTAATAAATAGGAAGAAAGCACTTCCTCCCTTGCTCGTATTATATTTGGAACCCCAAAGGTTCATGGCTATGACCCGGCCTGGCTTTCCCTGTGTTCAACATCTCCTTGATAGGGCAGAAAGACTTGTAAAACACAAGCCACCCTCCTACTTAAATCACCAACAAGTCATTTTTCATATTCATTTTTATAGCTCATAAGATGTCAGTACCATTTATTTATCAGTTCCAGTAAAGCCCGCTCTCATGCTTGTAATGAATGATGAATTGGATTTTATTAAAGTCGAACAAATTCATATTCATTTTTTATAATTCAGTAAGTTTTCTATGAAATATTAAAGTTATGTCCTAAATACTTATCGTGCTCTTTGTGAATTGATTTACGAATGTGAAAATGAATCTCACATTCTTTCCTTTGAAATAATAGAATAATAATTTCTGTCACAGCCAAATACCTTTATCTACCTTTATTTACTTGTCGGGGCATAGACACATATAATCCTCCTATAATGTTGTGAAATAGTTATTGGCATATAATAACGACTGCCATTCTTATTGTGAATTATAAATTCCGTTTTAAAGACTAGAGGTAATCTATATAATCTTAATCTAAAAGTTGAACAAAATATTTATTATTATTAAACATTTTATTAACACATTTGGTTTTTAACTTTCTTTATTATTCAATAATTATTTTAATACTAATGCTCGCTGTCTGTATTGGCAACCCGAACATACATATATGAGTTGACATAAATATCTTTGGTTATTGTATTGTATGTTCATAAAGTCAGATCAGGGGTCCCAAATCATCATCATCCATTGACTAGTTTCTTGGCACATAATCATGTATTGTCGACATATGTCATCCATTGATTTAATCTGAGCTTTGAGTTGGGTTTGAATTCAGTTTGGTTCAACTGAGTTTGAATCTGATTTTGTGGTTAAGGTTGTTGTTGTGGGTGGATCTTTCGACCGGTACAATATGATCTACTATACTGAAACCACTTTTAAATCCAGCTTGTTCTCTTGGTTGTTGGAAATCCAATGTTCTCTATAGACGAGTTGTAATTATCTTGGCAAAAAATTTGTATAAAATTGATAAAAGGCTAATAGGTCTGCAATTTCTAACATCTTCATTATCACTTTTTTAAAATATTAATACTGCATTCTTCCAATCATCTGGTACATCTTTATCAATTAGACATTTGGTATATAACTTTGATAAAAAAAATTTCTATTTCTTCAACTGCATCTTTTAATAAATCAATTATAATACCATTATTACTTGGAGCCTTTCCTTTCTTCATACATTTAATTGCATGTCTTATTTCTTCATTTAAAATTCTGGGCAATTCAGAAGATGTAATATATATAGGAGGTACTTGTTTTTTATTACTATATAATTCAATAAAAGTCTTTTACCCATTTCATGATGTCATCTCTCTTTTTAATAATAATTGCATCATTTTTTCTTATTGCAGATATAAATTTCCCACCAATAACAAAATGTTGTTTTACACTCTTGAGACTTTTATTCTCTTCTATAGCTTTCCTTGCTAGTTCAGAGTTATACTTTCTTATATCATTTTCAACACTTTTCTGCACCATTTTACAAAATTCGAGGTATTTAATCCTTTTTAATGCAACATTTTTGTATATCTTTATATTCCTTTTTTTTTTTTTTCATAAATTCTCTAAATCTCAGTAGAAATTTTATTGGTCAATTGCTGCTTTTTTCTACCAGCTATCTTTGTTGCAGTTTTTAAAAGTGTATCAATTATTTTCCTACTAATGTCAATCAAATCTGAATCATGTTCAAAATCTATTAATACTTGAAACCAATTTGTAAGTTCTAATTTAAATTTATTAAAATGTTTCTGAAGATTAGGAATATCAACTGAAAATATTGTTTTTCTTAATAATTTTTGTTTCTCTAGTTTTGCATTAACACGTATCTTACATTTTACTAATCGATGATCACTTCCTGTGTTAAATTTATTAAGAACATTACAATCTTGAAATATGTATTTTCTGTTAGTCAAAATATAATCCAATTCTGTTGTATCTTCATTTGGATGCTTTCATGTCTATTTCCTTTTAACATTTTTCTCAAAAAAAAGAATTCATAATATAAAGTTTTTGTTTTTCTGTAAATTCCAGAAGTCTATGTCCTCTTTCATTTCTATTATCACAACCAAAATTACCTAGATCACTTTCATCTTTCATTAAAGTCTCCCATAACAATTTTAAAATGTTTACTCTGATCAAAATTGCACATCCATATAAAAATATTCTACCTCATCACTATGAAAACTTGTTGGGCATAAACCTGAATTATCTGCATTTGGTATCTGCTATTAAGTTGTATAACTAATCTTGCCACTCTGTCCGAAACATCATCTCTCTCCATAATGTTGTTCTTCCACTTTTTATTTATAATGAATCCTACTCCACTTGTATTTTCCAGTATTTGGGTCTTTATAGTGGAGTACATATCCACTCTTTAAATGAATTGTCTCTTCACCTTTTCTTTTAATGTCACAAAGTCCAATAATGTACTATTTAATATAAGACAGTTCTAATTCTTGCAATCTTTCTTCACTTGAAAGTGATCCACAACTGTAAGTACTTAAATAAAAAGTTGTCATCAAATGGCAGTCTTGGTCCACAATCAGGGGATTCTTAGCACTCTCCACCTTTGGCCACCAACTGCTGCCTTGGTTGGTGAATTTACAGCCTCCTGGGAATAAGGGCCATGTTTTATTTTTCTCTGTCAGGATTTTATATATCTATTGGAAACTATTTATCATTTACACATACATTCATTCTGCCTTAACAAGCAACTGAGAAAAAAAGACCATGGTGTTTTTTGATCTTAAACTCCAAGGTAAAAAGCCAATAAACTCAACTTGCTGGTTAATGCATGTTGGTGAGCAGCCCATCCATGTTCGTATACTTTATAAATAATCACATAGTAATAACAGCTGCAACGACAAGAACATATGGAATGGACATTAGGAATTTGCCCTGCTCAGTTCCTTTAAGTCTTCCAAGAGGAATCAAAGGGCCTCCTTTCAGTTAATAGCAATTACCTAATCATTATAGTTATTATATTGCTTTTAAATTTTTTAACTGTTTTGCATTTCTGATTTAAGTAAATGATATTTGTGATAAATAATTTTTTTTAATTTAATGACAAATTAGAAATGTTTAAATTATATGAATAACATGTCTATAATTGGTATAGGTCACAAGTTAAGATTGGTTTTCCAAACAATATCAAAACAATTTTCAGTTATTTTCTCACCTACTGGACGAGCCACCAGGTGATGCTGCAGAACCACCAAGAAGCCTGTAATTGATAAATTTTATTTTCAAAAATCGGTAAAAATCGCTCAATTTAAGAAATATTACCCTCCCCCCCCACAGGGAAATTGGTAAAATCACTGAAATTGACCCCCCCCCATGAGAAATCGGTCAAAATCGCTGAAGTTTACCTCTTCCATGAGAAATCGGGAGTTCAATGAAAAATAAGTGAAGTGCTATTTTTAAAATCTTAATAAAAGGCTAAGAAATTAAACAAAACCATACTAAATCTGAAAGCGATTTAAAAAAGAATCACTCTGTTATCTAACTAACAGATATAATAATAATTTAAACTTTAATAACAGACTAATACATATTAAGTAATCAATGTTCATATTAACCTATGATAGCTTCATTAGAATTTAAATTCAGTTAATATGTTACTCTATTACTAGTTTATATCAAAATTATTGCAAGTACTCGGATTAAGTCACACATATATAAAATCAACAAAATAGAAATAAAATAATCAGAATAGAAAATAGAATTTGAAAGTAATTAAAATAGATTACCAATTTCCCTGGAAAGTAGTTCATCATTCAGAAGGTCGTTGAATTTGCAAAATGAAACTTGGGCATTCTAGATCTCTCCATTAGTGACAAAATATGGGATTTATATATATTATATTTTTCCCATCTATTGATCACACTTTTTTCCACTTAAAGTTTGTTATTTTTAAAATAACTTACACACAATTTTGAAATGTAGATAGAAACTGAAAAAATAGCGTAAACATTTTTGGTACTATTTCTACTATAAAGAAATTTACAGAACTCGGGTCACGTGACAGATTGATTTTGCAAGTTTTAACACCGGGAAATTAGTCTCTACATTTTTAAAATCAACAAGTGTATTTTTTTTACAAAGTGAAAGTATTTTTTAAAAAAATGGAAAATAATACTTTTTCTCATTTTAAATTACAAATCAATAATATCAACAAATTAAAAATCCTTCTTTTTCTTTTAAAAAACTTAATTTTCTTGTATCAATACTAAACATATATTTATAAGTTGTGAATGGAGGGAGTTTGAAGATGGTAAATGTAACAATTTATATAATATAAAACTCCAACGTTTCAACTGTTTTTATCTTCTTACAGTTATTTTTGGAGTTTTATATTATATAAATATGTTCAGTATTGATATAAGAAAATAAAGTTTTTGAAAAGGAGAAGGATTTTTAATTTGTTGATATTATTGGAGAACATATATATTTTAAAAGAAAAAGTGATTGTACATTTGCAGTGTTATAATATATGATTATAAATAAAATAATTTATATATATGCATTTTCTCAAAATATTGATCGATCAAGCTTTCTGGATTTTTTGGGAGGGGCTTCCTCCGTTATTACTTTTTATTTGGCTTTGGGATGAAAGGAAGTAAAATGAAAACATTACTGTTCTATTTAGTTTGTGCTTTAAAATGAAGACAAAACTTAACCCTAAGATGTAATACTTTTTATTTATTGTATGAAATGCGGCATTTCAAAAAGTTCGAATGAAAACTGCTGTATACATTCCATACCATAAGTTTTAAAGTTTATACAGCTTTTTATGGACACACACGTCCACAACAAATTAGAATTAAAACAAAACAACTAATGAACAGACATTTAATCAAAAACTGACACGCAAACAAATGAAGGCAAAAGACTAGTGATTTCTTTAGGTTATGTGTTTATTTATAATCAAATATATAAATAAATAAAAAAAACAACAACACAAATTGAAGTTCAACTAAGACCTTGTTGGAATGGCCATCTCAGCAAGTATGGCTCTGAACAAGTTCTCCCCTTTGTGGAGGCATCACCACATAAATTCAGCCATGTAGTCAGGGAGGCATTGGCGGGCTGTGCCATGATGTTTTTTATTATGCCACTTCAGCATTCCCCAAAGATGCTCTATGTTCTGAATGTGAATGCCTGTGCTGGGGTCTACAAAGTTATAGCAGTGGTTCACTTTCATATGCGTGAATCCTGCAGCTTCCAGCTCCGACGTCTTGTACCACTTCCAACAGTCAGAGTAAACCACAGATCCAGTTTCAATGTTGTTGCGTATGGCCTGCAAAAGCAAAGCTGCTGACTGAGAGGGGATGGCCACCACAAAGCATTGTTTGGTCTCCCGGCACAGACCTCCAAATATCCACTATTGTGGAAGCATTCTACCCTGGTGGTTCTTTCTTTGAGTGAACATAGTCTCATCCACCACCACCATCAGGCCAGCACCACCGATTTTGGTGTGTTGTCATGACTGCAGGCTCTCGCGGCATAATTCTTTTAGGCCTGGGGTCCAATTGACGATAGCATTATATGACAACTCAAGATCTGTTAGACCATGTTCTATCATCATCTTGTCATGGCTCCAAAAATATACCAGATGTAAGGCCTTCAAAAATGGTATCTACTGGCGAATAGAGCTTCTTCATCGGCACAATTGAGCGGGGCAGCAGAAGCTTGATAATTGATGCAATGTCATTTGTTTACCACAAACACATTGCTTTGTGGCAGGCAAGATGTTGTTGGCTTGCAAAAATGACATGGCATCAGCCTCGGTGACAGGCAACTGCCAGACCATAATATTTTCAGCATTAGACATTTTGTTGTATGTGTGCTTTTCCAAAGCGTACTCGTGCGTGCATTTTTGGGATATGACTGGGCTTTTTATAAACATCTGCAGGATGACTTCTAACGTCAAGTTAACAATTGTAAAGACCTTGGTCAGATTATTAATATAGATGGAAACATAATGGATGAAATTAATAATAGAATTAAACTTGGTTGGAGTGCTTTTGGTAAAAATAACTTTATACTAAAAAGAAATATGCCTATGTGTTTGATAAAAATCGTTTTTGGAGTTTTGTATTATATAAATATATGTTCAGTATTGATACAAGAAAATAAAGTTTTTGAAAAGAAGAAGAAGGATTTTTAATTTGAAAAATTTGTTGATATTATTGATTTATAATTTAAAATGAAAAAAAGTATTATTTTCCATTTTTTAAAAAAATACTTTCACTCTGTAAAAAAAAAATACACTGGTTGATTTTAAAAAATGTAGAAATTAATTTCCCGGTGACAAAACTTGCAAAATCAATCCATCACATGACCCGAGTTCTGAAAAAAAATTTATAGTAAAAATAGTACCAAAAATGTTTACGCTGTTTTTTCAATTTCTATCTACATTTCAAAATTGTGCGTAAGTTATTTTAAAAATAACAAACTTTAAGTGAAAGAAAATGCGATCAATAGATGGGAAAAATATAATATATATATCCCATATTTTGTCACTAATGGAGAGATCTAGAATATCCAAGTTTCATTTTGCAAGGATGAAAAAATTCAACGACCTCCTCAATGATGAACTCACTCTCCAGGGAAATTGGTAATCTATTTTAGTTACTTTCAAATTCTATTTTCTATTCTGATTATTTTATTTCTATTTTGTTGATTTTATATATGCGCGACTTAATCCGAGTATTTGCAATAATTTTGATATAAACTAGTAATATAGTAACATTTTAACTGAATTTAAACTCTAATGACACTATCATAGGTTAATACGAACATTGATTACTTAATATGTATTAGGCTATTATTAAGGTTTGAATTATTATTATATCTGTTAGATAACTGAGAGGGATTCTTTTTTAACATATTTCCCGCCATTTTCATGCTGTTGTTTTTGCATTTTATAACTACTTTTATTTTTTAAATCGCTTTGAGATTTAGTATGTTTTTTTTTAATTTTGTAGGCTTTTATTATAGTTTTTTTTTTCATTTATTTCATAGGATTTTAAAAATAGCGTTCATAATTTGCACTTTACTTATTTTTCATTGAACTCTTCACGTGGGGGGGAGGGGGGTTTCTAAACATTATTCACCTCAGATGTTCTAATCAACTTTTTGTTTTAAATTTCAATTTTCTATTCTGATTATTTTATTTCTATTTTGTTGATTTTATATATGTGCGACTTAATCCGAGTACTTGCAATAATTTTGATATAAACTAGTAATAGAGTAACATATTAACTGAATTTAAACTCTAATGATGCTATCATAGATTAATATGAACATTGATTACTTAATATGTATTAGTCTGTTATTAAAGTTTAAATTATTATTATATCTGTTAGTTAGATAACAGAGTGATTCTTTTTTAAATCGCTTTCAGATTTAGTATGTTTTTGTTTAATTTCGTAGCCTTTTATTAGGATTTTAAAAATAGCACTTCACTTATTTTTCATTGAACTCTCGATTTCTTGTGGGGGGGGGTCAATCAGTGATTTTGACTGATTTTTTGTGCGGGGGGGGGTTCAATTTCAGCGAATTTGACTAATTTCTCCTGTGGGGGGGGGGGTAATATTTCTCAAATTGAGTGATTTTTACCGATTTTTGAAAATAAAATTTATCAATTACAGGCTTCTTGGTGGTTCTGCAGCATCACCTGATGGCTCATCCAGTAGGCGAGAAAACAATCCAATTTTTTTAAAAATTTATAAGTACTATTTCTGTTAACATGAAAACAATTAGGAAATATAATAGCTTTATGGTGGAAATGGAAAAATTGTTAATGGTATAAATTAAAGTAAATAGCAATAATGATTTTAGCCTGATAAAGATTTTCACTTTTGTTAATGAAAATTGATACAGGAACAGAAGTGACAAAATCCTGATTTTTTTTTTAATTTGAAAGTGGACTTCCTAACATTATAAAGCATAATTAACCTATTAATGATAACAAAGAAGCTGCAGCATTGTTTTTATTGATTTGGGCAACGCTATCAAAGTTGAATACACTTAACCATAAACCTTTAGTGTTTTGGATAGCTTTTTTTAAAAAGCCATATAAAACCTAGTTATATAAATGGAAGAAAGCAATCCCTAACTTTAAAGGGCAAAGAACAAGCGTACTCTCAACAGACAGGGGCTGATGCAATAAGTGAGCATTTATTTTTAAATTTATATTCATCAGTCATTGTAAAGTAAAACAATAACATTTTGCGATGCTTTGCCTAGCTCAACATTAATTTGTATGCTGGTATTTAGGTTGGTTAAGCAAACGTAAATTTAATTTTAAGTTGTCTTTTTTTTAATTTGTGTTTTTGGTGAGTGTATTGGAACTGTTCTATTAGCCAGGGCTGGCTGCTTGATGGCATTGTTGGTATGCAGAAACACAAAAATATATAACCTTACCGGGCCGGTTTGTTTTTCTTTGAACTAAATACTTATCTCCTGTCTTGCTTTTATTATTAACCCAAAAATTATCTCTCCTCTCCAAAACAAAAATACTAAATATATCTCCATGGATCTATTTATTGATGCAAAACAATTGTTGTTATAAAAACAACATGCATTTCTTTTCAAAAACAGTTCAAAAAACATAGAGGGGAGGGGAATAAACTTCCAAATAACAATAACAAAAAACAATTTACTGCAGGAAAAAAGGCTTTATGTTCGACTTATCTACTCTTTTCTGGTGAACCTCATCTCCACTAAGATGGGTCGAAACATGTCTTGTCCCTTGTGAAGATGTCACCACATGAACTCGAACAGGTAGTTGTCCAGAGATTGCCTGAATGTTCCATGCCCCTCCTGTTGTGTCGCTTTATCAGACCCCAAAGATGCTCAATGTGCTGGGTATGGGCACCTGTAGTAGGGTCACAAAGTGGTAATGGTGGTTCACTGTCATGTGCTGGAAATCTGCAGCCTCCAGCTCTGAGGTTTTGTAACCTTTCCAGCAGTCGGTATAGATACTCAATACAGGCTTGACATTATCACATATGGCCTGCATAAGGGTAGCCACAGAGTGTGAGGGAATGGTTGAAGCATTCACCAGTCTCCCAGCACAATCCATCAAAGCTCCACTGCTAAGGGAGCATTCTTCCTTGGTGGTTTTTCCTCTGGCTGAACAATGTCTTATCCACCTCCACTATCAAACCTGGACTGCTGATTTGATGGCAGGAGTGGTAGACTAGGCTCTCACAGAATAGCTCCCACAGAGTGTTGGTTCACTTCACCATGGCACCTCTACATATTTCAAGATAGGTAAGGGCATGCTCTTGGGTCAGCTTACTGTGGCTCCAGTAGTAAGTATACAAGCTATAAGGCTTTCGAGAATGGATTTCTGGAGCTGTTGAACCAGGTCTCCTTTTGAAGAGAATACTTTTGCTGACAGCAATGCATCTTACATCTGAACTGCAAGATGGGTTTGGAAATCTCCACTGTCATTGTTTCACCACACACACACATCTCTTGGCATATAGGATTATGTTGTCCTGTAAAAATGCCATTGCACCAGCTTTTGTGGATGATAGTTGCCACAATTTGAAAGTCTCAGTTTTGCAGTCAGCTCTTTTATTTGTCCCATGTGTTTTCATTCAAATGTGATTTTGAATGAGCTCTGCAAAAGTGGCCAAACCCTGTCCAAATTTTTTGAAGCTTCGATGTTGAGTAGGGAAGCATGGCAATGAGGTCACAATTGTTAGTAGATAATAGTACGTTAGGTGAGTTATAAGCTAATTAATTTGTCATGCATACAGTTGTGGTAGGCTGAAGTCCAGCCACCCTCACATGATACTGTAGTGAACTTTAAACTGTGAGCATTTAGATAAAGTGCGTAACACCAAACAGGCTATAAGTTGGGTGAGCGGCCATATAAACAGCATATTTCTGTGCTTTTGTGTAGAAATAACATCATCAAGTGGCAGTCCCTGGCTAATAGAACAGTACCAAATGTTTAGGTTAACACAGTCATTTAAATGTAAAAGTTTTTTTTTTAATGTGTGCTTTAAAGCCAAATTTATTATTTTTGGTAAAATATTTTTATATCCAGAAACAATAGTTAATCTTAAATTTCTTTATCAATTCTAATCAGTCCATTTTAATTAAAAACTTAACCAAAATGTAATTTTTGTCATTAAGTATTGTTATCTTGAAAAATCTTGGCTTATCCGATTCAAAATTTTTAATCACTCTTTGGCTGACTGGCTAAAAATCATTATTATTATTCTGTTTATTTCATTAGTCTGTTTTATTATGGTTGTATTTTGATCCTGCTTTATTTACATGTGCCCATCTCGAAAATGAATTCAGAACTCACCCCAATGACTGTATCTGAAACTATGTGCTGCTAAGACACCCAAAAGACAAACTCTAGCCTTCAGTATAAACCTAGTCCGTGTAAGCTAACCTCATCTAACGGACTACCTGAACCGGCTAACTACCAACATCCTAGAGCTCATCATAACAAAAGCACTTTTCATCAAACATGAAACAAAAGGAAGACTGGAAATTATATCTACAATGCCAGACATACATATGCAGTTATATATAATCTGTACAGAAGGTATAATCTTTACATGAACTGTTCTTAGATATACCAGTAAGCCAGAGAGTGAGAGACATAAGAGTGTATATAATTTTTGTTTTATTCATTCTTAGTTGTATAATTCTACATTAGTATGTAATCTTTCATTTAAATTTTATTGATATATAATTTTATATATGTTTTATTCTTTTATATATGTGTCATATATTGTAATTATTTTAGTTAAACACTGGGATGTCTTAAAATTTGACAAATTGATAATTAATTTTATGATGCTCAATAGTTTTTCTAAAAGTTATGTTTTGTTATAAAGTTAATAGAAAGATTTAGAAGAATCTGGGAGGAGATTCTCCCCACCCCTTCCAATTTTATTATTGTTTTAGAAAATTTAAATATTCTTTAGCAAAAGTGAAAAAAAGAATTTTTGTAAGTTATAAAAAAGAAAATCTGGATTAATATATTTTTAAAAATATGTTTTAATTAGTAATTTCTTAGAACCTGACAGATTCATTTCTACTTGATGTGCATGTGTGTGGAGGGTGTATAATAATTTTATGTGTTAAACTATTTAAATTACTAGCAGTTTTTTTTTCTTTCTTGTTGTTTATATCATGTGTGACTGAAACAAAAAGAGATTGTCCTGATTGTGTGTTCATGTATATAAAATGATCCCTTATCTATATATATCACATGGTTTATATATATATTTGAGGTATTTGTATTTATTTATGTGCTTACTGCTATCTATAGGCAGGTTTATATTTGGCATTGGGTTCAGCAATATTCTGCTTTAGCCCATTTCCAGCCCTTATTGATTTTTGCATTGGGTTAACTACAGTAAATTTTTGCATGAATTCATATATATTTTTCACTTCTTAATTAACATAGGTCACTTATGGACCTCTTTATTAATGTTCATTATATGTTCTGCCCATGGGCAGAATCTTGCATTGCATATGAGCTTGGATAGTAAAATCGGTGTGTGTAAGCTTGTCTAATAATAAAGTCTATCAATAATTAATGTTATTGCAAAGACATGTGCACACCCATCTAAAGTTGTTAATTATTTTTATGAATAAAGTTAATTTGAGGGGTAGGACAAGGGGATAATAAAGTCAATCAACTGTTAAATATATTAACTACTACTTTAAAATGGATTATATTCTATTTTAATATATGATTGAGCTAACTATAGTTCAAACTCATGCATTAATGTAAGCTTTTTATTTTATTATTTCATTAATAATAAATGTTGTTGATAATTTTTAGATTTGTCTGGATTTCTGTTTACTGTTGTTCTGCCCTGCCAATTCTTAATTTATTAAGAATCTCTGTACTCCATAATCTGGTGGCAATAATTAACGTATATATTAGGGAACACCTGTAATATGCACTAGTAGTTAATATCATCTGCAAATTATTGAAACGGTATTATTTAGCCATCATCATGTTTCACCTACTATGTTCCATAGTAGTATCTTTTTTTCCTAATTCAAACTCATCCCAGTCCACATATATAAGCTTCTAATAACTTATTTTATATGTTATAGTATACATTTATGTGTATGTGCGTGTATTTGTATAGGTGTGCACGTCCAATAATCTTTTTAATATTTGTGTGCGTATAGTGCATATGCAGTTATAAATTTAAAATTTAATAAAATGATATAATTTAAATTAAGTTGCATGAACCTTGTTATATGTGTGTACTTACCTACATATATATCCGAAAGAAGCCATAATGCAATAGATTTAAAAGCATTACAACTCTCTTAAATTTGCATTATTTTAGTTAAAAACTCTTTATTTAAAGACTTTCATATATAAAATCCAATTCCTGTGGTAGTCCCACATACACACACATATATATAATAAAATGTTTACAGATTTAAACTCTTTTAAAAAAAGTTATCTGTTTTTATAAAAAGTTGTAATTCTTAGAAAACCATCTGCAAGTAATTAATCCAACTTGGAGTCAAAATTTTAATGTCTTTTAAAAATAAAAATTAAGAACAAGGAGTGACCTGTTTGTCCGTTATTGTTTTCACCAAAAAATGACCAAAGTTTTAATTTTTATGCATTTTACTGAGAAAATTTTGTAAAAAGTTGTAAACAGGACACTCGAATTACCAATTTTTCAGGTATAAATAACTTTAAATTTTCGGTAGGTAAAGTAGCCACTGTCCCTTCCTTGTCGGAGAATGATCCATGCTCAAAACGGAGTCCAAGACCCACAGCCTGCCAGAAGACATCAAAAATGGATCAGCCCAGCAGAGAATGATAGTGGTCAGCTACAGAAGTCTCAACAATGAAGATGCGGTAATAATTTTTCCCACAGAGCTTTTTAAAATAACTCTAAGAAATTTATCTGAAACTCTAAGCTAGCTAATATTAATAGTGCATGAACTTTTAAATTGTAATAATGTTTTAATAAATTAAAAACTGATTTAATCTGTAAATTATGATTTAAAATTATGCTAAAATTAATATCTGTAAACTTGTCTATTTTATTAACTTAAAATATAAAATTCTAAATGCTTGTTAATAATAATTTATTCAGTTATTATTCTGTCACTTGCTAATCTGTGGTCATGCCTTATTTGTTTTATATATATGTTATTTTATAATTTATGCTATGCCCAGTTCAGATCAGAGATTGATTTTATGAACAAAATTTGAGGGGGGAGAGATGATTAGAGGCTCTCTCCAAATTAAATAATGTTGCTCTTTAGCACACAAACAAAAATCTCTGCTCTGAAAACCTAAATATATTCTTTAAGCTATTATGTTTAGGTTATTATTATTATTGTCATTAGAATTAGGTTTGAAGTAATAAAGTAAATTAGTTAATAAATGCAAGAATGAATTAGGGAGAATATTATTTGTATTTCTTAAGTCTCAGATATGCTTTAGCCCTTTTTTAAATTATATTATAAACTATGCAGATTGGCTAATAAAATTAGATTACTTTAAGTATTCCTTTTAGCATGTTTTGAGAATGCTAATTACGAACTGGTATATGGTAGTTTTGCAGAATGAAACTATAGAATTTTGTGTATTTAGTTATTGAGTAATATTATATTTAGCATGGAAATGTATTATTTAAAAAGCATCTACATGAATTTATGCCTTGCTGTATATTTATTATATGAATGGGCTTCTGGTTTCAATGGCCACCCCATCTCCTTAGTTCAGACAGCTCTTCTTTATAACTGGAACATGAGAGACCAGATTGTTTTTATAAGCTGCTCCGATCACTGAACTATGTGTTCAATTTATTCGCAGAAAGTTGTACGGTCTATGGTAACTGAGTACTCGGTACTGACTCCCCTGAGTAACTACACATTCAAGATGCACACATCTCTCATAATATATATAACCCTGTAATATCTGAAGTCATACTACAAAGCTCCAGTTCATTCTTCCATAATGTTATGTAATATTTCAGTGTTGATCTGAATATGTAATCTGATTTGTATGTATATAATCTGCATAGAGAGCTTACTGCAGCTCGTTAAGTGTTATTAAAGGATTTTTATTAAATGTTATAGCGATAAATATTCATTCTTGTACCGACTTAACTGTCACAAGCCTAATAGGTAGGGCATTGTAAAATTAAGGCGTCAATAGACCGTAGATTATTAAACTTGTTATAAATTCTTAAATTATAGTGCATCAGATGAGATTCTGTTACTTGCTCATCATCGTTTACACCTGCGTGTGTCCTTCAATGCATTCTTGTTTATTTGATTTATATTGATTAATTAAAATATATTAAATTATAATAACTGTGTTGCATATCATTCGTAATCCATTCCAAATCTTACTTAAATCTCTTAATCTTAGTTAAGTTTCCTAATATTAGTATTAATATATGCATTGTCTAGCCATCCATAGGTGTGTGTGTGTGTGTGTGTTTAAATCAGAAATTTAGTTAATATTCCCCGAGTCTCTTGCTCCACCCTTTGCTACTGCCAGCATGCAAACTAAGAGATTTCTAAGTATAGCCTCATATATGTCATTCATATGGTAGTAAGTCATGGAGTATGGGTGGAGCTGAAGTGTGATCAGATTCAAGGTCTCAACCCCTCATCTAGATCAGCCTTGGTATAATTTGCCAGGACTCTGTATTTTGTTGCATGAGTTAACAAAATGACTGTTACTCTATAAATATTGATGTGATGCACTGTGACTTCTCCTTATACAGAGTCAGGAATCTCTCAGCAACTATGCTCAGAGACAATTAGCCACTTTAACTTCCCTGTCCATTCCACACCCTGTTTTCCCATATCCTGCTCCATCCCATTTCCACAACATAAAATCCCCCTTATTTTTTTCCAAACCCAGCATAAAAAGCAATAACCCACTTTCTGCATAATCACTTTGTTTGTATTTATTCTTCCAAAACTTCATTATTTGTAGCCTTTCTGCTTTCAAGCATTTACATTCAATTAATGGACGCCTAATATTTTCTATGACTTCCTTACAGAACTCGCAGACCAAATCACCAACATTTTTCCCTTTATGTGTATATCTCTTTGTTGCTAAAGATCTCATTTGAGTCTTGAACAGTAAACTACTTTCCTTGCAATTATCATAAATTAACTTGCATCCAATATTGTTTACTTCTACATATATTTAAACTCTTTTTTACTCTCCATACTAGTTCTCCATCTCCCTATTCTTCGTTAATGCATCTATTTTTCTATCCCATTCCTTAACACTCAACAATAGTCATAACACAATCATCCCATCTTTTGTCTAAGTATACTGACATAAATTCTTTATCCAAATCTTCTGCATATCACATTACCTTTCTTACTCATCTTGTTGCCTGCTCTTTATTCATAAACTCAATTAAATATTATTTTGGCTATTCTTTTATTATCAATAAATTACAATCGTTCAAACATTTTCATTTTGCATCTCTCATATAAAAACTTAACCATCCCATTTCTCCTTGAATTGACTCCTTTGCCATCCACACATCTGTATCTAATGCATGACTTCCTACTTCTCTTTGTATTTTTCTAAATAATCTAATACCCCTTTACTAACCCATAATGTGTCATTACCATATGTCAACCCTGCTACTGCCATTCCCTTCCATACAGTTCTAGCTACCTCATTCTTATTAAATGAGAACACTGTTAATTTCTTTATTCAGCTCTTTTTTTTTTTGCTTCATTTATCAATTTTTTCTGCCATTCATCCAAGAAATTTCTCTGATTACTTAAGTCTATTCCAAAATAGTTATATCTATTCACCACACTTAACTTTATATCACCCAATAAAAAATTCTGTCTTCTTATTCCCCAGTATTAATCATCATTACTTTTGATTTTCTTCACTAAATTTAATCCCCATCTTTTCACCCACCCTTACGTATGTCCTCTGCATAACTTCTTTTTTTTCTGCACACAAAAGACATCATCTGCAAATAAAAATCCAACAATGTCTCCCTTGCCACCTATTAATGGTGTCTCTATCCCTCTTTGTAGTCTTTCTATTATTCTTTCCATTTCTCTCAAATATAATAAAAACAAAATAAGTGACATAGGGCATCATTGTTTTAGTCCCATACCATTTTTAACTTTAACTGATTCTATATTTCCTAATTGATACGTATAGTAATTATTTTCATATAATTTCCTAATAATATCCACTAAAGCTCCATCCACTCCCAATCTTACTAAACTTAACCGTAATCTATTTACTCTATCATACACCTTCTCTATATCTATAAAACCCATATATAACTGCCTACCTGTATCCCTCTACTCATATCCATAAATTGTGTAACTACAAATAAACTATCTCCTATCTGATTGAAAACCTTATTGCATTTTTCCCACTATATTATTTTCTTCCATCCATTTTACAACCCTTCCAGCTACCATATATGAAAAAACTTTATATATCACTGACGTTACCACTATCAGTCTATAATTGTTTAACTTTCTATGATCCTTATCCTTTCTTTTAAATATTGATGTGATGTGATGTATTTGGCTTCTCCTTAAATGAAGTCGAGAATATCTCGGCAATTATGCCCAGATAAACCTGTTAGCCACTTTATTTTTCATTCCCCACTCTAAGTCTTCCCATATTCTGCCCATCCCATTTCCACCATATAATCTTTGTCAACTCTATGGTCTTTATATTTAAATCCCAGCATAAAAACTAATAACTCACTTTCTGCATAGTCACTTTGTTCATACCTATTCTCCCATAACTTCATTATCTGTACCCTTTCTGCTTTCAAGCATTTACATTCAATCAACATATGCCTAATATTTTCTATACCTTCCTTACACAATTTGCACACTAAATTACCCATAGTTTTCCATTTACATGTATATTCTCCTGTTGCTAAAGATCCCGTTCGAGCCTTAAACAATAAACTACTTTCCTTACTATTATCATAAATTAATTCGCATCCAATATTCCATTTACTTCTATATATATTTAAACTCTTCTTACCCTCCATACTAATTCTCCATCTCTCCAACTCCCTAGTTTTTATTAATGCTTCTATTCTTTTATCCCATTCCTTACCACTATAACACTCAACAATCCTCCTAACACAATCATCCCACCTTTTATACAAGTATACTGATATAAATTCTTTATCCAAGTCTTTTGCATATTGCATTATCTTTCTCACCCATCTTGTTACCTGCCCTTTACTCATAACCCAATTAAACACTATTTTGACTATTCTTTTACTATCCATAAACTGCAATCTACCAAACATTTTCATTTTACTTTTTGCATCTCTCATATAAAAACTTGACCATCCCATTTCTCCTTCAATTGCCTCCTTTGCTGTCCACATCTCTGCATGTCTTCCTATTTCCCTTTGTACTTTCTCTAAATAATCTAAAACCCTTTTACTAACACATAATGCATCATTACCATATGTTAACCCTTACTGCAACCCCCTTCCATACAATTCTAGCTACATCATATTTATTATATGAAAATACTGTTATTTTCTTTACCAAACCCTTTCTTTTCTTTGCTTCATTTACCAATTTTTTCTCCCATTCATCTAAGCAATTTTCCTGATTACATAAGATGATTCCCAAATATCTATATCTATTCACCACACTTAACTTTACATCACCCAATAAAAATTCTACATCTTCTCTTTCCCCAGTATTAACCATCATTATATTTGATTTTTCTTCACTAAATTTAATTCCCATTTCTTTACCCACCCTTGCACATGTCCTCAACATAATTTTTATATCTTCTCTTCTTTCTGCAAACAAAAAGATATCATCCGCAAAAAAAAAAAGACCCAACAAAGTATATATTCCCTTGCCACCTATTAATGGTATCTCTACACCTCTTCCTAGTCTTTCTATTGCTTTCTCCATTTCACTCAAAAACAAAATAGGTGACATAGGGCATCCTTGCCATAATCCCATCCCATTTTTAACTTTAACTGATTCTATATCCCCTAATTGGTAAATATAATAATTATTTTAATATAATATCTTAATAATATTTACTAAAGCTTCATCCATTTCCAAATTGGCTAACCTTACCCATAATCTATTTGTATTTACTCTATCATATGCTTTCTCTATATCTATGAAACTCATATATAATGATCTACCTGAATTCCTTCTCATCTCCATAAGTTGTGTGACTACAAACAAACTATCTCCTATACGCCTATTTGATCTAAAACCTCCTTGCATTTCCCCCACTACATTATTCTCTTCCATCCATTTTACAACTCTTCCAGCTACCATATTTTAGGCTAGAGGTCTAGTGGCGCCCTCAGTTAAATGTTATTAGGTGTAGGCTGTCCTGTATAATATATATTGACTGTATACAATGTATTAATGAATCAAAAATTGCAATCTTATATTTAAGAAAAAAAAAAAAAGCTAAACTAACCAAATGAAAACTTTTATTTGACATTCTATATAGAAAATGTTTAGGTGACATTATATATATATATTCAAACTCTTTTATTTTCCATATTGGTTCTCCAACTCTGTCTTTTATTAATGAAACTATTCCTTTACTTCAATCTTTACTACTTTAATAATTTTTATAACATATCCTATTTTTTATATAGATACACTGTTACAAAACCTTTGTTTATTCATTAACAAATCCTTTTTCACCCACCTTATTGCTTATTTTTTCCCCAAAATCCAATTAGAAAGCATTTTAATTATTCTATACTTACTGTATGCTGAAACATTCTGTACCAAACAAACATTTTCTTCAGCTTGCTAATATATTTTTCATTGGACCATCCCATTTTTTTTCTCATGTGTCATAGCGTCAGCCGGAAAGCGAACCTGCTAACCCGGGACAACTGCTTGTAAAGCAGCTATCGCTGATCTCTCGACCACCAATGCTTGATGGACCATCCCATTTTATCTTAAAAGATTTATCATTTTATATACCTGCTGTAAAGCATATTTTCCAGTTTATTTTAAAATATCTAATATCTTTTTATTTTTGTGTTAAATCCGGTACGATTACTTTTTTACAATTTTGACTACTTTATCAGCCCCCCCCCCCCATTTTTTTTACATCATTTATAAATTTTATTCACCAATCACCCAGATAATTGTATTATTTATCTCTTTCATATTTATCTTCCATAAAAAATAACTTTTTTTTCTGTTTATAGCATTTTAAATATTTGGGATTTTTCTTTATTTAATTTAATATTGACTTTTTTAGTTATCTTTGCAGAAGTATCCTATAGTAGTTTTATTTTCTCTAACCCTGAATATATTAGCAGCAAAGAAAATAACTGGTAAAATATATAATTCATTATCATCCATTAAAGTTATATTACAATCTCTTTTTCTATTACCAAATGCTAAATTTAATAAAAATAAAACATATTTGCCAAAAATGCTATACTACTTTGACTCCAATTGATTCTATAATATTTCACAATTGATTTTTAAAAAAAATATAATCTCATAATCAGATCCACAATATTCCAACCTTTCTCATATTGAAAACAGAGGCAAAAACTCTCCATATAGTAGTGCCACCTTGTGCTAATCAGAGTAATCAATGGATGCCAGAAGACTTTGTGCATAAAATCCCTATCTAGTGCCAATTCATCCAATATTCCCAGACTAGTTTCTAGCATGTGGCTTTCACCAGTGAGGAGCCATTTGCACCTAGATCTTAAGATCTCACTGATGAAAGCAACAAGCATTTGATATTCTTCAGAATATAACCAATATCCTAGGTCTATATTTTGACAATCCATTGCTTTAATCACCGAAGGAATGCGTCTAAAGTTAAATGCTCATTCATAATCTACAAATCTCAAGCAAAAGACATCTCATATTCATTTATCCTTTCTATAACTTCTCCCACTACTTGGATATGGTCCACTTTTAAATTCAGCTTGGGCCTTTGGTTGGTTAAAATCCAAACTTAATTGTGATCTGTAATTTCTAATATCTTCTTTATCACCTTTATTGAATATCAATATTAGTAATACATTCTTCCAATCACTGGGTATGTCTTTATCTGTAGACATTTGGTATATATAACTTTGTCAAAAAAATTATATTTCTTCACCTGCTTCTTTTAAGATATCAATTATAATTCCTTCATTACCTGGAGCTCTAATTGCATGTCTCCCTTCTTTTTGTTTGTTAAAAATACTGGATTTAGAAGATGGAGTAATTGTAGGGAATATTTTGTCTCATTCTTCATTGTTATACAATTCTTTATAGAACTCTTCCACACATTTCATAATGTCATTTCTCTTTAGTAATAGTTACCATCTTTTCTTCTTATTGCCGAAATGTTTTTTTTTTCCAATACCAAGATATTTTTATTTTTCTATAGCATTGTTGCTAACACTTTTTCATACCATTTTACAAAATTCTAAAAATTCAATCCTTCCTGATGGGTCATCTTTATAGTCCTTCTTTTCTTATTTAAATTATCTTGTTTCAGTATAAATTTTTTTGGCCCCTAACTGCTTTTTTTGTACCAGCTATGTTTGTTGCCATTTTTAATAGTGTATCAGTTATCTTCCTATTGATTTTATTCAAATCTGAACCATCTTCAAAATCTGTTAATATTTTAAAACAATTTTCAAAGTTCGAATTTAAATTCATTTTAGAAATATCAATTGTGAATACTGTTTCTGTTAATAATTATTGTCTTTTTAGTTTGCATTAACACATCTTACTAATCGATGATCACATCCTATGATGAATTTATTAAGAACATTACAATCTTGAAATACATATTTTCTGTTAGTTGAAATATAATTCAATTTTGCTTTACTTTCATTTGGATGTAACCATGTCAATTTATGATTAGTGTTTGTTTCGAAGGGTTTATAATATATTTTTATATTGGACTATTTCCATCATCTAATATGTGTGTTGAATGTCTTTAAAAGTTTAATTTTTTATTTAAATATTTCAAATGCATTCAACTGTTAGTAATATCACAGCAAACAACTGTTAGTAATATCATAGCAAACAGGTTAGTATATGCACCGTGTTTGCTATGATATTACTAACAGTTGAATGCATTTGGAATATTTAAATAAAAAAATTAAATTTTTCTAAAGACATTTAACACACATATTAGATGATGGAAATAGTCCAATATAAAAATACAGCTAGAACACCATCATCACAAATCTTCAGTTTGTAATATAGTTTTTTCCTTCAAACTCCACTCTACTAGTTTTTTCTCTTCCATTTCTATCACCATAACCAAATTTAGCCACGTAATTTATATTTTTCAATCATTTACCAATTCTAAAATTAAAGTTTCCCATAGCAATTTTAATATGTTGTTTAGTCTGATCAAAAGCCTTTTGTATATTCTTATTATAACGATTGGGGATATGGACTTAACGTATCTGCACTACAAGGGCGCCATCTAGGCATTTGAACCTAAAAAAATTTATAAAGTAGGCAGATACGCGCTGTTAAGATCCCACTTTATTTCAGACCGTTATCCCAAGTCACTAACTCAGTGGAGTAGCAGAGATTTAAAACATTTTTTTTTATAAGTTTTAATAAAGATTTATATTCTCAAAATATATTAATATCTAAAAAAAGAATAAAATAAGCCACTGCCAGTAATTAACACACAAACAATATTTATTTACGCACATATATAATCATTTTAAATTTGAGGAATAACATTTATTATTTAGATTTTAATTTTAATTTTTAAAATTATTTTAAGATTTTAAATCATCCACACAGATGAATTTTAGATTTTATTTAAGATTGTCATGTATGAATACACTACATAGATTTGCATTTGAAAAGAAAATATTCTATCCCTTATTTAACCTTAGGCCAAAAGTTCCCAGTCAAACCAGCATCAATCCATCTGATACATTGATGTATTCAATGTAGCATGAAAATACAACAGCACTATATACTATACTGTCAGAAATGGACATCTGAACAGTATAGTTAGAGAAGACATTGACTCTTGTCCAATATAGGAATGTTACATCTGTATGGCAAGAAGAACAATAAAATAAAAACTCCATAGGAAGGGACTGCGGTCCTTTTTGCCGACTTACAATCCCATCCATAGGCAAAAAGGGATTGAGTGGTGTATACAGCGATTCTGCACGTAGCGAACCTCATATTATATCTACTAATTACACCAATATATCCAATCCATTGACCCAATTTAACTATGAAACAAATAACCTAAGATTACCCTCCCCTAATTAATTAATATAACTTTACAAATCTATATATCCATTCATGCCCAACTTAAATTTAACATTTAGATACGTTCGCACAGATGAATTTTATAAAATTTGTTTTATAATATTGAGTATAGATCGGCTGCATAGATTTCACAGTTAAAAACATTTCAAAATAAAAATAACCGATCAAAATACAAAGTCATTGATAACGTCAATTGCAGAGGGAATACAAGAAACCCAATGGCATTTATCATAAGATGCCGGACATCGATGACTTATATATTCTAATCGAATATGAAAACCACAACATAATTAACAGCTAACGAATCCATGCAACGTCCATACCCAACTTAAATTTTATGCATTTAAACAATTTATACAAATAAATATTAATAGAAAGAAAAAAAAATGGAAATGATTTTTTTTTTTTAGCAAACTCAAATATATATAATTTAAACATTAATTATCAATTTGAAAATGAAATAAGAGTTCATTTTAAAATTTAGATTAGCTGAATCTTTAAAAAAAAAAATGACGAAAGTTCTTAATTACTTTTTTTTTGTTAATTTGTAAAGTTTATAGCTCATGGTAGAAGAGTCCAGGTTCCTGTTTTTAATTCCCATGATGTCTCCATTGGAAGATCGATCTGATGTTCTGGAGGTGGCATTAGCTGGTTCCATTCCGGTATTACAGTCATTTCATTTTAAATAGAGAGTGTGATATGTGTGTCCTATCACAACCTCTCAAACACAAAAAAGCTGGAACTGTCTGGAACTCATTATTTTTCTTTTTATAGTAATCCTCCGGATTCAAAAAACAAAACATCACTGTTCTAATCATTTTCATTAAGGTCTGAGAGGCTTGGTGCTTCCATTGGTCAAGCTAATTTCTTTATTTTCTTATCTATCTTTCATCAGAATTTTTAATTATACAAGAGCCCCAAGGGCTAGCTTGCCTTTCAATTAATTTATAAAACAATCATTTCCATTTACAAAAATATTAAATGTTGTACTTTTTTATAACAAAGTACATTCAAATACTTTTATTTATTAAAAAAAAATTTTTTTTAAAGTTTTGCATCTGTGCGAATATATACACTATAACGATCGAAATGCAAGTGGAGATCAAATCTAACCGCAAAAACAATATCTGCAACTACCAGGGCGCCATCTAGGCATTTGAGCCTAGAAAAATTTATAAAGTAGGCAGATACGCGCTGTTAAGATTCCACTTTATTTAAATATTCCGATCGTTAGCCCAAGTCACTAGCTCAGCGGAGACGCAGAGATAAAAATCTATATCTTAATTATATCTTAAATATCAATAAATAAAAGCCACTGCCAGAAATTAACACATAAAAATATTTATTTACGCACATATAAAATAACATTTAAATTTTGAGGAATAAGTTTAACATTTTAGATTTTTATATTAACTTTTAATTTTACATTTAACTAAGTTTCAATGAGTTTAATATTTTATTTAGCTAGTCAAGTATGAATAGACTACATAGATCTGCATTTGAAAAGAAAATATTCTTCCCTGATTTAACCTTAGGCAACATATTTCGCAACCACACTGGCGCCAATCCATCTGATACATTCATGTATTCAATGTAGCATGATACGACAACACAAAATACTATACTGTCAGGAAAGTACATCTGAACAGTAAGTAGAATTAGAGAAGACATTAACTCTCCACCAACAGGAATGTCACATCTGTTGGCAAGTAGAACAATAAACAAAAAACTCCATAGGAATGGACTGCGGTCTTCTGCCAACTTACAAACCCATCCATAGGCAAACAGAAGGTGTGTGGCGTATATATGCAATCCTGCCCGAAGCGGATCTCATACTACATCTACTAATTACACAAATATATCCAATCCATTGAGCCAATTCAACTACGAAACGAATAACCTAAGATTACCCTCCCTTAATATAACTTTACAAAACTATATAGCCATTCACGCCCGACTTAAATTTAACATTTAGATACGTTCACACAAATGAATTTTATAAAATTTGTTTTAAAATGTTGAGTATAGATCAGCTGCACAGATTCCACGGTCAAAAACATCCCAAATTAAACACAACCGATCATAATACAAAGGCATCGATAAGCGTCACTTGCATAGGGAATATACAAATCCCATTAGCATTCATCGTAAGATGCCGCAGTGATATCATTGACCCATATATTCTAACTGAATGTGAAAACCACAACATAATCAACTGCTAAAGAATCTATGCAACGTCTATACCCAACCTAAATTTCATCATTTAAAATTTAAACAACAAATAATTTATACAATAAGAGAAAAAAAAAATGGAAATGATTTTTATCAATCGGAAAACATATAAAATTAAACATTATTAATTTGATTTAAAAACTTACAAAAGTCAGATAAGAGTCCGTTTTTAACATTTAAGTTGGCTTGTTTATCAATTTATAAAACTTGACGAAAGTTCTTAATTGATTTTAATAATTGTTCATTTCATATAGCTTATGGTAGAAGAGTCCAGGTTCCTGTTTTTAATTCCCGCGATGCCTCCATTGGAAGATAATGTTCTGGAGATGGCAGTAGCTGGTTCAAGGTATCACAGTCTTTTCCTTTTTCTTTTTTTAAATAGAGAGTGTGGTATGTGCGTCCTACCACCTCTCAAACACACAACGCTGGAACTGTCAGAAAAAACTGTATTTCCCTTTTTATATTAATCCACATGGATTCAATCAACAAAACGTCACTAATCCATCACTTTCATTAGGGTCCGAGCCAAGGCTTAGTGCTTCCATTGGTCAAGCTAAAATCTCTTTATTCTCTTATCTAATTTACTCTCTGACTTTTTAATTAGACAGCTTTTGGATAATTAATAAACAATCATTTCCATTTACAGATTACAGGAATTAATTAATACCTGTTTTTATTTTTACTTACGTTATTTCTTTTTTACACTATTTTTATATTTAAATCTTTTTTTATAAAAAAAATACATTCAAATACCTTTTTTTATTTATTAAAAAAAATATTTTTAAAGTTTAGCATCTGTGCGAATATATACGTTTAACAAACATTTTAATTTTAGCGTTTAGTTTTTTTTTCTTTTTAATACACTTATTTTTATATGCGAACTTAAAATTTTTTATTTCAATTTAATGTAACTACATATTTATATATCGTTACAATACGTTTAACAACTCTTTAATTTTTTTTTTTTTTTAGCTTTTAGATTTTTAATAAATTTATTTTTATTTGCGAACTTAGTTTTTATTTTAAATTAATGTAACAGCATATTTATATATCGTTACATTAGAAAAATTCTTTTTTCCCTCAGATTAGAACTTGCTCAGACATAAACCTGAATTATCTACATGTGGTATTTTTCATTAAGTTGAATAACTAATCTTGATATTCGGATACAACATTAATGTCTACAATATTGTTCTTCTACTTTTTTATTTATAATGAATCCTACTCCGCTTGTGTTTCCAAGATTTATGCCTTTGTAATATAATCATGTCCATTTTTAAAATCAATCGTCTCTTCACCTTTTGTTCTAATTTCACAAAGTCCAACAATGTCCCATTTAATATTAGTTTTTCCAATTCATACAATCTTCCTTCACTTGAAAATGATCTGCAGTTGTAAATACTTATCAAATGGCAGTCTGACAATCAGAGGAAACTTAGTTTTTTCTCCATCCTCATCTGCCTGCCTTGGTTGGCAACTTTACAGCTCCCAGGAATAGGGGTCATAATTTTAGTTTTGTTTGCCATGGTTGTAAATATCCATTTTAAAAAGGGTTCATTCACATTTATTCTGATTTCAAGAAAATTCAACTGATATTTCTGCTAAAAGCTATCAGGCAACTGAGAAGAAAAACCATGGTGTTCCTTGGTTTTAAACTCAGAATAAAAAGCTAATAGTCATCCTACTGGCCAATACATGATAGTAAGAAGCCCAATCATGTTTATATACTGTGATGCAATGACAATAACATATAGAATGGACATTAGAAATTTAACCCGCTTGGTTTCTTTAAGGCCTCAAAAAAGAATCAAAGTGTCTCCTTTCAGTTAACGGCAAATTCCTTTCTGCAGCCCATACTTATGTTTTCTATTCATTTATTCCATTTTATATATAAATACTGTTTATTAACTTCATATATTATAAAAGTTTAACCTCCCAACACATTTAGTAGCCTTTTTTGCATAATCCAATTAAAAACTATTTTACTAATACATTTTCACTCATACATTTTAATTTCCAAGCGTTTTTGCTTTTAATTTTCCTCTTTAAAAAAAAAAAATTCACCATATTTTCATTTGCTATCAATAATTCATCATCCAATGCATATTTACCTGCATTTTATGTATATTTAAAAATTTTGAATTTTCTTTGCTTCATTTAAGGACTCCTTTTCACAGTATTCCACATACCTCATACTGCAAGAAACAACCCGTATTTTAATATCAATTCTATTTTTTTTTTGCTTTTCTTCTCAACTTCCAATTTTCTACCATGTATATTAAAAGTGGAGAACTTCCAGCCCTGAGGCCATTTCTGGCCGTCAAAAGCTTTCAGCATGGCCGCTGGACATTTTCAAAAACATATAAAAATATCCTGTATAAAATTTCTATTTAAACATGCAACGGAGTTCAAATATTGAATAAAGTCAAGTAAAATAAAATATTTTCTCTATTACATGCAATTTCTATGACAATTCTAGTTCATTCTATCAGAGGTGCAACATTTTGACAAATTATATTGTATTGTCTCTGACTAGATTTAATCAACATCGGGGATATTTTGCTTTCTTTTATAGTGATTTTCACATACTAATTGTAATTTCCTAAAATTATAATATAACTTTATTATTTTGTTCCACCACTGAACATCACATGATCATATCTTATGCTAGCACATAACTGTTATTAAACAGGCAAAACTCTCCACACAGTAGCATTGATTACTTTGGTTAGCAGAGGGTGGCACTACTGTATGGAGATTTTCGCCTGTTTATTATTTTGCCTTTTTATTTATTTATTACAATGGCTACACTAAATAAGGTTAAAAAAATTAGCCACAGAAAATCGCATATTTCAATAGAAATGGATCAACATATTTTTTATTATAGAAGGTGTAAATCGATGGAAAGTATTTCATTTAATAAAGAACATCATTTATTAAACTTTCTGATTGCAACAAAATTGTTGGGAAAGAGAAAATATTAGAATAGAAACATTGAAAAGGGATCATCAGGTGGTGATATGTCTCATGAAAAGTCTAAACAAATCAAGAGGTTCTGTGAAGGCAAATCATTTTTTTAACTCCAGAAACTCATTTTCTGAAGGGGAGTTTATGAATGATTGCATCTTAGCTGCTGTAGAATTAATCTGTCCAGAATATAAACAGAAATTCAAGAATTAATCTGTCCAGAATATAAACAGAAATTTAAGAATATCATAAAGAATAGTTACAAGACAAATTGTCATTAAATATGGAAGCCATTAATAATAATCCTTTATTTTTAATTCAGAAAAAAATTATGACCCTCATTTAAAAAGAGCAAGTTGAAATTGGCCTACCAACTGAAAAGATTGCCCACTTCTAATGATTAGGGATAAATTGTTTGATCAAATATGACAAACTAATTTTTAAGCTGATAATTTTGTATGGCCTATAAATGCTATAATAAATATCCAAATGGCCATTGTTGGAAAAAAAGTTCCCTACCCCATATCTGTAAAATAATATAGGCACTATTGACACCTGACTGCAAAACTACTTTTTACTTAAAAACATAATAAAATATATTACTCTGCAAGCGCTTTCAAGAGACATGCTCTCATCTTTATAGTTCTGAGTGAAGTAATTATATGCAAAGTTCAAAGGTCAATCACTCCATTTCTTTGAGATTGTGAAGCATGTATCTTTGCGGTTGACGGCATTGTAATCTATCACAATGAAGCAGGCCTCCTTAAATTCTTGTTCCATTTACCAAAATAATATATATATTATTCCATCAAGACAAATATCGCCCATTCATTAAACAGTAATATTTTAGTAATAATAATAAGTCAGATGTCACATGACTTATATATAGCTTGCACTTACAAATATGTAAAATTAAGAGCATGCTAATTAGCTCTAAACAAGCTTTTTTTATTTTATTTATGATAAATGCTACTACGAGAGAAGGCATATCTTGGATTGTCCCCATCCCCAGACTGGTTTTGACCTATGGGTCTCTTCAGTGAGGAGTTGGGACATTAGATTCAAAAAACCAACTCAAGCAAAGCATTTATCTAAAAGTAATATTTTAGATTTTTTTCTAACTGAATTTAACTTTCATATATCTCTAACAGCAGATCCATAATTTCACAGGCTAAATAGGTATCGTATTTACAGTAAGTGCTATTATATCATGTAACCTCCTATTCTCCCATTCTATGCTTAATCTTTTTCCGACTGACATTAAATTCTTATAGAAAACAAAATAGATAATAAAGACGATGGTGGATATTCATCCAACTCAATTTCATATTTAGTTTCCACTGATTCTGCTCCAACAGTTATTCTTGTAAAGAGACTCTTAACAAGCTCAAGACTATTCCAATATTTTCAAGATTTTTGTAGTCTATTCTTGTTTCTTTGTGATAATCTTTTCTACATCCAAAAATGCACTTAATAGTTTATTTTCCTTACAGAATATTTTAATCAGTACAAGTAACAATTAATAATTATCTTGTAACCATTTCCCTATACAAAATCCATTCCAAATCAAAATTTTACTTTTGATTCAAATCTTGAACCCATACATTAATACAGTATATTAAATCACTAAACATCACATGATCACCATTTTTAGTGCTTGCCCATAACTGCTATTAAAACAGGCAAAACTCTCCATATAGTAGTGCCACTCAGTGCAAGGCAGAATAATCAATGGATGCCAGAAAGCTTGTGCGTAAAATACCTATCTAGTGCCTACTCATCTAATATCCCCAGACTAGTTTCTAGCTTATAGCTTTTGTCAGTGAGGAACCTTGGACCTGAGCACTGCACTTATATCTTAGGATCTAATGCAACTCTCCAGCAGCCATCTTTTATCTAAATTTAACTACAAAACTATGAATCTAAAATTAAAAACCCAATATTTTCAATCCAAGCTCATTAGCTTATATAGTCATATAGGTCTGAACTTAGTTCAGTACCCATACATTTTGGTATCTTTAATAACCATAGCTGCCATTATCCTGTTGGGCAGTATTAAACTACTAAACATCACATAATCACCATTTTTTTTATGCTAGCTCATAACTTATTAAACAGGAAAAACTCTCCATATAGTAGTGCAAGCCAGAGAAATCAATGGATGCCAGAAAGCTTGTGCATAAGCTAATGAGCTTCAATTGAAAATATTGTTTTAAATTTTAGGCTCATAGTTTTTTAGTTGAGATAAAAGCTGGCTGCTAGAGGGTTGCATTAGATTCTAAGATCTAGGTGCAGTGCACTCAGATTCAAAGCTCCTCATTGACGAAAACCACAAGCTAGAAACTAGTCTGGGGATATTGGATGAGTAGGCACTTGATAGGAATTTTATGCACAAGCCTTCTGGTATCCACTGATTCCTCTGGCTTGCACTACTGTATGGAGTTTTAGTAAGTTATGAGCGAAGCATAAGCAATGATGGTTATGTGATGTTTAGTGGTTTAATACCAATTGTACCTAATAAGATGATGGCTATGGTTATTAAAGAACCAGACCCCAAAATGTATGTGTACTGAACTGAGTTCAGACCTACATGACTATATAAGCTAATGAACTTGGGTTGAAAATATTTTCAAATTTTAGACTCATAGTTTTGTAGTTAGAGATAAAAGGTGGCTGCTGGAGGATCGCATTAGATCTTAAGATCTAGGTGCAGTGCTCTCAGATTCAAAGCTCCTCACTGATGAAAGCCACAAGCTAGAAAGTAGTCTGGGGATATTGGATGAGTAGGTCTTAGATAGGGATTTTGTGCACAAGCTTTCTGGCTTCCATTGATTACTCTGGCTTGCACTACGGTATGGAATTGTACCTGTTTTAATGTTAATATATTGTAATTGCCGCTGGTTATCAACTGACATCTTTTCCCTTTCCTCTATACAGTAATCTAATTCCATATCCTTCAATTTAACTGGAGTCATATTTATCTATAATTTTACTAAACTGTTTTAAATCAATCCTTGCATAACATTTCAGCAATCATATCACCTACTAATTTAGCATTTTTTTAAAAAACCTACTTATTGCTCTATTAATTGCCAGCATCCATCGTTCTACCCATTTTTTCCTAAATTAATATCTCCATTGAATCATATTTACATCATTCAATTTTTTCCCAAAAGTTCTTTCTTATCCTCATATTCCTTTCTCTTTATATTTACTTTCCCCATATACTGCATATTTAAGTTTTCACAACTTTCCTTTCCCAAATTCATTTGTCTCAATACTATTTTTTTTACTCCTTCAGTAGTTATCTTATCTAATTTTTCCCCTCACACTTGTTTTTTAAGTCTTTTATAACACCATTTTTCTTTATTTATACTTTATAAGCTATTTTCTGCTCAATTTTTTTTCTTATGAATCCTATTGGTTCTACATAAACTCATTTGCAGTATTCTTCACCTACTTATACCAATATATATATTTTCTTATATCAAATTTTTAAATTCTTTTGTTTCCAATTCACATAGATTCTGCCTCAAACATGTAAATTCTCCATCAAATATTTTTTAATAATGCACTATTTATATTCTCCAATAATTAATATGACCGTTCATGTCGTCTACAATCAATATTTTATATTTATTTTTTTTAGTAAATTAATATAAATCTTTAAAGTCTGGTAGTTACTGCCATCTTTTGTTAACCAAATAAAACAAAATCAAGAATCTGCTAAAATAAATAATGTTGCTATAACAGCAAATGGGTTTTGATGATATTGCAGCATTTCAAGTAATTTTTTTGTTAAAAATATATTTTCAGAAAGCTCTCGTTTTAATATTTTTTTATTATCATTCTTCAAATTTTTGAAGAAGAAAAAAAAAGAAAACAATTAATGGAGTATTATTGAGATCATATAAATCTTGATACATAGATACCCCAGCATATATAAAAATAAGTAGTCCTTTAGACTGTTTGGTATCTTGTGACGCGTCATAATCACAGTAATTGTCGGCTTCTATTCACAGCAATTAATATTAATTCTCTGAATTTAATGATCTTTCTAAATATATTTTTGTCTCTCTCAAAAGCTATCGTAAATTTTTTTGGGAAACGTAAACGTTCATTTACGTTATGCTCAATTCAACAAGTGTTTTGTAATTGGTCATCATTATATTTTTAAAAGTTTGTCTTTAAATGGGTTATCTTAGACATACAATAATTTGAGTAACCTCTTTCTAGAGATAACTTTTAACTGTGATAAATTGCCTAGTTTTCGTTTAATGTAGCAATTGCACACTGGAGTCCACCATTATCCACGTCTTTAATCTAAATGTTTAAGTTATCTAAATTAAAGTTTTTCTTCCAGCACTGACCAATAAACCATGTGAATTTTTGGAATATTAATTACTAAACCAGTTCTTATAGGTTGCACTCAAAATATTATTCTGTAGTTTATATGTCAAATTGACAAAAATATCCCAATCGGTAGACTATAAATCTGGAAGCCATGAAATTTTTTACTTTTGTTTGACTTTGAAGTTGGAGCTAGTATAACATTGCTATACAATAATGCTACATGAGTAAAATATATATTTGTGTACATTTTAGTGCTCCCCTCCCCCCATTCTATAAAATAAAATTTATAATTTTTCCCCAACGTTTTTGAAAAAAAAAAACAACTTGAAAATATGGCTTTAATGACTTAACATTTGATAAATACCATAGGCGTTTTATTTATTTCTATAAAATAAACCCAGAGATTAAAATACATACTTAATAAAACAAATTAATGTTTACATTTTTTTTGAAGCAATAATTTAAACTTTAAAATAAAAATATTTATTTAGTAAATTTGAAAGTCTTTTAAGTTTTCATATTATTTTTTGGACAATCCTGCAAAATTGTTAGAACAGATAGGAAATATTTGCAAATAAGATAATTTAATAATTGAAACACATGCTTATTATATACCTGTGTCTATATATGTAATATAGGGTATATGAGCACAATACATGTGGGGTTCATATTGACCTTAGGTCAACACGGGTGTGTCAAGAATTCGGCCTCAGGGTGGTCTTCAAGCATTCCATCATCAGATTTTCAATTGGATGGTTGGTTGAAGAGTTGGAGTGAGTAGTAGATTGGAGCCTATCCATTAAAGTATGAAGATTGTCTATCTTAATATATATATATATCTGAGCACTTATAGTATATATGTGTGGGAGATGACAATCTGGACCAACTGATGATTGCTGGTTTAGCATGAAATACGTATATTGGTGATTATTTATCTTTTCAGCATATATGTGCTTGAGTGTATCAGTGTTATTAGATAGAGTGGAGAGTGATGGGTCATCTGAAAGTCTGTGCTCATATACCCTATATTAAATAAGATAATTTTTAAATGTTTTTATTATATTTTTTAAAAGCCCTCAACCTACTCATGAAAACATTGCACCACACCTCTCCCTTCTTGGGTCAGTCCTGTTATTATATAATTCTATTTTATATACCTGCTTAATAAAAATATTATCTACAGCTAGAGTATAATTCTCTGAAATGTTTAATCTCCGAACTCCATAGCAAGGAGAAGAGTCCAGTTTGTCTCCAATAGCCTTTCTGAAGTACAATAGTTGTAAAAGCTGATATGAAGACTTTTTTTAACCAATATTTAGATCAATTTTAACCTGCATTCAATAATTCATTTGAAAACCCATTCAAAGTCTCTCATGTATAAACCTATTCATGTTTTCTATTAACAAACTTATATTTCTTCAATAATAAAATATTTACTGTTATTTGACTTTTTTTGTGTTATTCCACTAATAATAACTATTATATATATAGTCCAATATTTTAAATTTTCATACATGTAGTTTATTGATGTAACTTTTACATTTCATTAGAATCATTAAGTTAGATCAGCTTTAAATAACATAACTGATACTTTCATTCCATCAGCACCAACTTATTAAAATACTTTTAATTCAGAACCTCTCACATATAGCTGGTTCATGTTTTCTAATAACAAAAATACATTCTTTTTAGTTCAAAAATAAAATATTTATACTACTTAATTTTTTTAATGCTTATTAACAATTAAGTCTTATTATATATATATATACATTTTATTATATCACTAAACAATTAAGGATTTAGCCAGATTTATTTAAAGAAATTTTACATTTTCATACTTGTTTATTCAATAAATTTTTAGACACTATTAAAATGCTATGCACTTTATTTGTTTATTCATAGGTTATGTTAAGATATCTGTAAAAAAACAAAATCAAACAGTTCATTCCACTAGATATATTTGTTAGACTCCATCAATAGTGCAATCATGCAAGGGTTTTTTTTTTTTTACAATCAAGACAATTGCATTAAATATCATCATGAAATTTGTTAAGAATTAAATATTTTGGCCTGCAATATCTTTAAAAATTATTTTATTCATTTTGTTTTTCTTAGATTTGAACTGTAGTGCGGATTATGAATAGACGAGTTTTTAACTAGAGAACAAACTCTAGTCTGCATCTGAGGAAAACCTGTTTAGTATGACATGTAAAAATATAGCATAAAAAGATACCATTTAAAAAAAAAAAAAACTATTTAGTAAAATGTAAAAAAAGATATAAAGTATAATAAAAAGAAATTAAAAATGTTTTCTCACAAGACAGCATCAGAATTAATCCTAGGACCGCACACTCCAGAATTGGCCACTCTACCATTACTCTAAATTGAATAAGACACATGAACTCTATAAAATATCACTGATAATTTCACCACATGCAAAATTGCTATAATCATGAGGCAATATTTTTAAAATAAATTAATAAATGCTACTTTTTATATAAATTAGGATATTTAAATAAATTATTGGTAACTTTAAATATTTTCATTTACATATAAACTTTATTAATTATAACCACAAAAAGGTGTTGGTCTGTTCGGTTCAGTGTAGTTGTAGACCATACTATGAAGTATATTTTAAGGCTTGAGCAATTGTCACAATGAGTAAAGAAGTATTCCTCTTATAATTAAATAAAAATATTTACGATCAGACATGTGTTTAATAATAAAGTGATTAGGAAATCTAAACATGTTTTATTAATTGCCATGGTAAATCACATCGGCCTGTTCGGTTGAGCGCAATGATAAGAGTATATTTGTAATATTTGAGCTCAAGCCCCGGACAATTATCATAATTAAGAAGTATTCCTCTCATATTTAAATAAAAAAAAAATTTACACTCTGAACGTATTTCTAACAATGAAGAGATTCAAAACTATAAATATTTTCATTTACATATAAATTTTATTATCTTGGAATCCTGGCGCTCTTAAGATGAAGCACCTTTATGACCTGCATATGGCAGCCCTACTTGTATACTTGAAAATTAAGATATAGAAATATTTCTTATTATATCATCAAGTAAAAAATGGTATAATGTAAATAAATTTCAGTGAACAACTGATTACTTTTAAACACTGCCACAAACTGAAAATAATCTATAAAAAGTCTTGCATTGGTGGTCAAGAGGTCAGTGCGACTGCCTTGCAGTTGCAGGCAGTTGGCCGGGTTGCGGGTTCACGTCCCGTCCAATGCTATGACACTTAAAAAAAATCCTTGAAAGAACTTTTGCAGTAATGGAAAGCAATATTTATACAATCATTTCAAGTGTTAGAAGCATTCTTAAGATCAGATGACATTTAAGTTTCTGTTTGAAGCTAATATATATATATATAAAAGAACATTTAAAAATCCTTTCCAATACCTCAACAGGACCTGCAGCATTTCTATTTTTAAAATTTACATAATTTTCAATTTTATTACAGTGGCATCTTAGTGGAAACAGGAATTGTAAGGAGATATTATTTAAAAGGTAATCAAAATTCCTCTTCCATCTGTTTAAAGCATCATTATCATAAGATTGCCATCCATAAGTTCAATAGGATATAATTTTCCAAGTCCATATGCTATTTTCACTATGTTAAAAATAAATATTGCATCTGTGGTTAGCAGATGACCACATTCTTTGCAGTTGTCATCTACCAATCACTTTTAAGTTCCTTCATCACTTATGTCGTATAGAATTAATTTCTCCGATAATAGGCTTATTTCCTTATCCAGTATTTTCTCTTTGTAAAGTGACTTGATATTATTTAATATTGTATTCTAATCATATAAAGCAACTCTTGTTAGTTAAACAACCTTTCATCATTTCTAAAATTCTCAACTTAGTAATTGAACAGCTTCCATGTTACCAACATTTATTATGGAATAATCCTTTGATATCTTGCTATAGATATATTCAAGAGTAAAATGTCACTCATTTTTCTATTGTTCCAACCTATATGCTAATCTTATATCATTGTCGTTCTTTATAATAGCCTCCCTCAAGACCTTGTGTTGTTTTTACCAATATTAGTTAAAATTTTCCAGATTTATTCATCTAGTAATTTTTATTGTCTTTTATTCTTATTAAACTATCAATTTTTTATTCCACTTCTTATTTGCATTGCTTAATTATATATACTATAATATATACACTCTACAATGCAGTTAACATATGATTTATTTTATTTCCTTCCTTACAGTTTCAACTGTCCAGCAGTCATCATCAGAACTTTTATCTCAGTACCATTTCTCCTATAACTGAAAAATTTTGAAATTGTTTGTTATAAGAGAAAGGGTAAGGAAGGAAATAAAATAAATCATGTTAACTGCATTGTAGAGTAATTTAAGGAGTATATGATGTATTGTAGTAAACTATCAATGTGTAAATATATAAAAATCTATCATTATTAATACCATCCTAAAATATATCTTTTGCAAATTACTATATTATTTACATTCCATTTACACACATTTGGTGCATTGATTTGATTGGCTTTCCCTTTCGTGTCTGGATTAGTTTTTTCTTATAAAATAAGGCATTAACATTTGCCTCATGTTTCCTCTTCTCTGGGGCCCTGATGGTTAAATTAGTTTTATTCATATCAACTATTTAACAATTCACCAACCTACTCAATATTCCTAGCATTTGCACACATCAGCAATTGCTCTATACGTAAAGGTAAATTTCTTTTAACAATTTGGATTGGTTTCCTTAAAACAACATGTTCAAAGTAATTAGCTTGGTAACTTGTTGCCTAAAATAGTTTACCTGGATGCAGACCTACATTTTTCCTGGAAAAGTTGGTATAGAATGGGTTCCTGCCTATTTCTGTTCCAAAAATTCCTAACCAAGTCTGGTAATAGTCAAACATGGATGGGTCTGGAACAATGACTCCCACCACATTAAAGCATCACCTTGGAGGTGACTATGCGATTATAATTTTTTCACTTTCAAATAAACTTCTATTCACCATGAAATAGAGCTTTAAGCTTCTGAAATATACAATTGGAGCTTCATTATTGAAACCTTTTAGCTTCACAAATTGGTTAATGGCATTTATCTGCGTTGTGGTTACAGGAGTCTTATTCATTTCTTGTGTACTTATTAGTGGATTCATGAGGGGATGATCTACATTAGCTAGATATTCATCTGGTTGCCTTTCATCTAGATTAAATTTATGGGGGCAATCTTCTGCTTCAGACAACATGAGATTGGAAAGTGGGTTTTTCATATGGGTCATTTGCTTCTTGTAAATCTCTAAAAGCTACTTTCACATGCATGGTTCCAATCTTCTCCATCATTTTTGGATCTTTTTTCACTTCCTAACTGTGGTTTCATGAGTTGCTATCTTTGAGTCCCTCAACGACCATTGCTTCATCTAAACTATCAATTTGACTGTCTTTCAGTGGTTCTTTCTGTAAGTTTTTCTAACATTGTTTTGCATAACAGAGCATGTTTCCATAGAAAATATATGTTCAAGCTGTTGTAAGTGATGATTCACGGCTTGCATCATTTTCTCTTGAACCCCATTTTCCTCACTTTGTTTAATCTGGAGTTGGTTCAATTCCGTCTGTATGACTTCCAAATTTCCTTGAACTTCTTCATGTTTCTCTTGACCCTGCCTCATTTCTTTAGTGGATTTTTGGGCTTGATGTACCTCCTTAATTTTGCTATCATTTTGTGTGGTAATGTTTTCTTTAAACCCAGTAAATCGCTTGACACTGCAAGTTCGCTACATTCATCTCTATTCTCATTTTTTATCTTGTTTCAATTCCCTATTATTGCTATTTATTTTAACTATCGCCAAAGATAAATGCTCCATACCTGTAGAAAATTTCATTTCAATGCCACTAATTCTCTTCTCAACTTTCTGATCCAATTTGGCAATATTTTTTTAAAGATCTCTTAAACCACATATTTTCTTTCAATCCAGTTTCTATTTTGTCAATATCAGCCTAGGTTACCATGTCGCTTATTTCAGCCTTGATTGTACCTATCTGACCACTCATATCAGCCTTGACTGTATCTGTCTGAACACTCATGGAATCCATTTGATCCTTTATCATTTGCATCATGGCTCCCTTATCTTCTGCAGCCTATATTAGTCCAATTCCAAGTGATTGAGCAGACTGTTCATTTGAGTCTCCTTGAATTTGAGATATCATTTGCCTTTCCCCTTGCATTGACAAAGAATGCTCAACTCCAACCATTGACCCCCTCCCGGGACACATGTATGTATTTGATCCTACTTGTTCTATATTAGGATCATCCTCAGCTTCATTCCACTAACATCCTGTGGCTTTACATTTAATTCTTTATTCATTCTTGCTAAATATATCCCACTTCTAACATAGGAAATAAACTAAAACTTTTCTATAAAATATTTACTTTATGAACACAAAATTATTTCTTTTCTATATAATACTGTATAATGTCATAGGATTTCCTACCAACTTGTGTCATCTCATGTGAATATTCTGATTAGCTTAAGTATTTTCTATCTCATTGGTATTAATGCCGGTTTTATACATTTTGCCCTCTATCTGCCTCACTTGCCTACTCTTATTAAATTTTTGATCATCTATATAGTTTTGTTCTCTATTTATCAATTCATACTTTCACTGTTACTTGAACTTCTTATTGATTGACTAAGTTAATTAGACCATTAAGCTACCACACCATTTAATCCATAGGGTTATATAATAGTTTATTAAATGACTAACTAAAATATGATGAGGTTATACTGAAATTATGGACAATTTCTAATAAACTCCAATTTATGTCACACTAAAAATATATTGTAAAATATGATAGACTTTAATTCTTTAAAGCTCAACACATTGTGCACCAAAATGTAATAAACATAACTATTCACACGTGGCAAACTTAAGTACTAAAGCTTACCACATTGCTCCCAAAAATATAACAATAAATTAGAATAAATTCAATAACTAACTAAAACAAATGTGATACTCAACTTACATTAAGTCTATATGTGCTGGTGCACCTATTATTTAGGCTTCACTGTTGATGGTGCCAAAAATGCAACAGTGCATAGTTTGTACCTGTGGTGAATTTAAATATTCATGCTCAAAACATTGCACACCAAAATATATAACGGACCTAAGTCTGTACAACAATGAAATTAGCAAGATTGTATCACTAGATTTTATATATACACATATAAGTAGTTAAATATAAGTCTTTTCCAAAACTTGTGTTATAATATAAAAACAAACGCTGTTTATATGCTGTTTTATACATATATGAGACGTGTGATAATAGATTTTGCTTTAAAAGAAATACAAATTAGTGTTTTAATTTCATAATTAGTTGGCTTTATCTTTTAAAAGAAACATTTTATAATAATTATATTTTTGAGGATGATAAATATGAATCAGAATTTATTCGAATAAACAAAAGTTCGTCACTTAAATAATGTCTCTTTTCACTTTAAAATATTTTGCACTAATAAATAATGTAATTCCAAGTATTAGTTTTTTTTAAACAATGAAATGAAATCATAACTAATATAATAACAAAAATATTCTTATTCTAATGTTTTACTTTACCGATACTCCATTTGAACAAAAACCAACCAACAAACTAAAAACTACTGTTGCTTAGTTTTTTCCACGTTCCATAATCAACAAATATTTACTCTTTTAAACAAAAGAAACTTGGTTTTATAAAATTTAATGTGATATTTTCTTTATTATTTTTGTCACTCCATGATTGAAAATCTTACACATTCATGTATAAATGTGTATGTATATATTTTATTCTACATTTAATAAAAAAAATAAATTAGTTCATTCCTTTATGAATGTATGGTTGTTTGTATATATATATGCGTGTCTCCAAATATTTTAAAATTGTTTTAAAAGTTGGCTGCCTATCTAATCTTTATACGTTATTCCAAAACATGTTACTTATTGTTTTTATAAGAATTGGGCATCACCTCACATTTCCCCCACCCTTAGGTTAAAATTTAGACAATTGTCAAAATTTTAGCACATGACAAAAGGTTTGCATGGTTATCGTGTTGGATAATTTTACTTTTTAAATAAGGGAGTTCTAATGCTTTATTTTAATTTATTCATTAATACACATTTTTTAAAATCATTTTTGTTAGATTCCTATCATTATCTCTTTCACCTTAACATCGAATTGCTGTCATCATTAACATTATTCCTATCTTTACCAGAATTACTGACTACATGATGGTTGAATATCCTGAAATTTGACTGGTTGTCTGTTCCAGAAGGCATGTATTTGGGTTTGTCAGCCTATATCTTAATCCCTGGGAGTCTTATTGGATTTTTATAAGGGCTGAATGAAATATAGGATACCCACATTGTATGGGTCAATTCCCACATCTCAGGTGATTCTAAACTACCTCAATAAAATGCTTCAACATTAATTTGAGTGCATCCTCATCACATCTACTTACTCTAGCCATTTACTCACGAACAATGCTATCTTTCACATTACAATATACTTGCATATACCCATTTATATATATATTATAAACTTCTTTCATCCACTTTAAAATATTCATTCATTTATGGATAACTAAGCTTCTGTATTTGGCAGTTTCTCTTGACAACCAATGTATGGCTTCAACATCCGAGCATTATAACTTCCTTTTATTTCTCCCTCATTATTTAACCAAAATGTATTTGGGCCAGCTTGTTTTACAATAGGATATGGTCCAGTATATTGTTGACAAAATTTATGATAAACATTATCCATTGGTTTACTTGGGTGATGTGTTCTCACAAAAACCTTGTCTCCAATCTTAAAGTGATGTCTACTCTTCTTCCTATTCTTATTTCTAAAATTAGATTTATTAATTGGTGAGCCATTTGAATTTTAGTTTCTATGTCATAATGGTGACATTCAATTGGAAGCTGGTATTTTACAAATAATGAAGGAATAGGTTGGTTAAAATGTAGTTGAATGGGTGCAAATCCAGTATTTATTTGCACCCCAATTAATGTAATTCCCATTTGGTCTGCTTCACCCACTCTCTATGCTCAACCATTAGGTAAGTCCTGAACAAACGGACAAGTTCCCACATTATGCATTCACAAGGGTTTGACTGTGGATTCTAATGGAAGTGAGCACGCTTGATTTGTAGTTTCTCCACCAATCTTTTCCATTCCTTAGATAGAAAAGGTGTTCCATGATCTGCCAAGTTTTAGGCTTTCCTATCTTGGGGAATTGAAGTGTCTAATACTCTGATAGTGCATCTGGTATTAGCCTAAGGTATAGGATGAGCACATATTTTGAAGAGATCATAGGCGACCAAGAGATATCTTTGCTTATTGAAAGGGGATAATGGTCCATACTAATCGATTGCCAAGATCTCGTTTGGTCTTTCAGGAATTATAGATTTTAATGCCTCACTATAATTTTGGTTCACTGGCTTAGCTTTTAGGTATACTAGACAATCCTGGAGTGCTCTCAAGATATCTACACATGCCTGGACAGAAAAATCAAGTTTTCGTAGTATGTTGTTTTATGGGCACCAGTGTCCATACAGTGAATGTACTTTATGAGTGGGATGCATAAAATGTTAGGTATCATTACCATACACTCTACAGTATTTGTATGTTTGGTAGAACAAGACCTGATTTTCTATCTTATAGTGTTAAGATTCTTGGGCACATTCAAAACTTCCTCTCCTTTGAGGGCTCTTATGACTAAATTTAAATTTGGATCTTCAAAATTTTAATTTGGGTAACCTTTCGAACTACGTTATCTACATTACTATCGGTTATTAGGTTGACATTCATAATGTAGGCATCTTCTAAAGATAGATGGTTTTGATCTGACTGATATGGATTCCGACTAAGTATATCAGCTATGTTCTCAGATCCTTTGCAATACCTCATGGTGCAAATTCCTGCAACAGCAGACTTCACCTAACAAGGCGACTGTTGGTCAAATAGCTATCACCTCAGATCCGAGAAGTGTCAAAACTTTTAGAAGGCCCACACGATAGCTAGTGCCTCCTTCTTAGTTACCATATAATTCAACTCTGGACCTTTCAGGAGTTGACTGATAAGTAGAGGATGCCTGGTTGACCATCCTCCTGGATTTGGGATAGGGAAGGCCAAAATTTTGCTGTAAAACCGTTTTAATATTTTCAAACACCCTCTCCTGTTCCAGGCCAATTCCATCTCTTCTTTCCTGATTAGTTTCAATAAAGGTTCCATGTGGTCAGCAAATGTTTTGTAGAAACGGTGGTAAAAATTACACAAATCTAAGAATGACCGAATTTGCTTTTTGTTTCTAGGCCTAGGAAAGTTTTGAATGGCAGAGATCTTGGCTGGATGAGGTCTTATCCCATTACAACCTGATATGACCTAGAAAGACTACCTGGTTGGATACTTTTCTTGAAGTTGATTTTTATTCCTTTGTGAAAGCACTCCTGGAAAAATATAGTGAGATGTTCTTCAATGGTGGACGATGCGATAATCACATCATCCACATAGTTATGATTCGCTTAATCTCAGGAAGGTCTTATCTATACATCTAATCAGACCAGCAACACTATTGATCAACCAAAATGGCATCCAATTAAATTGATAGGTAAAACCCTCATACCGAAAAGCAATATACTGGCGATCATCAGAATGAAGCTCAATCTGCCAATAGCTGAAAGTCAGATTGAAGGTAGAAAAAACCTTCGTGTTTCCAAATTTCACAAACAACTCATGAATGGGTGGTGGAATATGTCTGGAACACTAATTTTGTTTAGCAGCCGAGCATCCAAACAAAATCACATCAATCCATCTTTTTTTTTCAAAGTTACAACTGGATTGCAGTAAGGTAGAGCATTTGAAAATGATCCCCCAATCCAGCATTTTGTTGACCTGTTATTTCCTGCCAATATTGGTATGGGATATGATCTGGATTGAAAGGGTTGGTTATCATTCAATTTAATTCTCTGTTGGACCCCAGCTATAACTCCGGAATCTCCAGAAAAATCGGGCTAAACTGGTTAATTGTAGATCATAACTCTACTGCACTTATGCTATCTAAAAGATTGGACTCTGCAAGTTTAGTGCTTATAAGTACTTCGGACATATTTGATACAACACAATCAACTTCAGGTAGGCCATATCTCGGGAGCAATGTCATCTCCAAGACCTCATCAATCCTAATTATTTCATTGGAGAAATCAATAATACAAGAGTGTAAGTGTAGGAAGTCTGCCCCTAGTATGACATCATGAATTAAACCATTTAATATCAAGAACACAAGATAGAAAATTGCCTGACCAAACTTTATTTCAATCTAAACTTGTTTCTGTGCAAGCTTTGCCTTCTTGTTAGCCATGGTAACCTGTACGGATTTCAGGGTAAGATTTTAACTTGGGGGTTCTTGTTCAGAATCTTCTGATAGTCTGTCTGAAATCTGGCTACCAGAGTCTGACAAAGCTTTAACCGGCAAATCCTCAAAAAAAAGCCTCTATTATGGGACAGCCCTGCAAAGCAGTTGGGTGCCTTGTCTTCCCATGAACACGTCATATTGATTTCTCCATCTACTATTGGTAACTTGTTCCTGAGTGTATTTTTGGTTCCTTGAGGTGAGGAACTAATCCTAAGCACCTTTCTAGTTTAGTCTCTACTTGGTGTTGGATGTGCGATTACTGCATCCTGGTTTTGGTGAACCATTTGGGTTATTGGTCAATGATTTGCCATTATTGGATTTATTCCCCCTGGCCAACCACACATTTGGTGCATTGATTTGATTGGCTTTCCCTTTCGTGTCTGGATTAGTTTTCTCTTACGATAAAATAAGGCATTAACATTTGCCTCGTTTCCTTTTTCTCTGGGGCCCTGATGGATAAATAAGTTTTATTCATATCAATACTGTTTAACAATTCACCAACCTACTCAATATTCCTAGCATTTGCACACAGCAGCAATTGCTCTATACATAAAGGTAAATTTCTTTTAACAATTTGGATGACTTGTTTCCTTAAAACAATGTGTTCAAAGTACTTAGCTTGGTAACTTGTTGCCTAAAAAACTTTCCCTGGGTGCAGACATATTTTTCCTGGAAAAGTTTGTATAGAATGGGTTCCGGCCTATCTCGGTTCCAAAAATTCCTAATCAAGTCTGGTAATCGTCAAACATGGATGGGTCTGGAACAATGACTCCCACCACATTAAAGCATCACCTTGGAGGTGACTATATGCGATTATAATTTTTTCACTTTCAGATAAATTTCTATTCACCATGAAATAGAGCGTTAAACTTCTGAAATATACAATTGGAGCTTCATTATTGAAACCTTTCAGCTTCACAAATTGGTTAATGGCATTTATCTGCGTTGTGGTTACAGGAGTCTTATTCATTTCTTTTGTACTTATTAGTGGATTCAGGAGGGGATGATCTACATCAGCTAGATATTCATCTGGTTGTCTTTCAGCGAGATGAACTTCATGGGGGTAATCTTCTGCTTGTCATCATGAGATTGGAAAGTGGGTTTTTCATATGGGTCATTTGCTTCCTATAAATCTCTAAAAGCTACTTTCACATGTGCATCATGGTTCCAATCTCCCCCATCATTTTGGATCTTTTTTCACTTTCTAACTGTGGTTTCATGAGTTGCTATCTTTGAATCCCTCAACGACTGTTGCTTCATCCTTTCAGTGGTTCTTTCTGTAAGTTTTTCTAACATTGTTTTGCATAACAGAGCATGTTTCCATAGAAAATATCATGTTCAAGCTATTGTAAGTGGTGATTCACGACTTGCATCATTTTCTCTTGAACCCCATTTTCCTCACTTTGTTTAATTCCGTCTGTATGACTTCCAAATCTTGAACTTGTTTCTATTGACCCTGCCTCATTTCTTTAATGGATTTTTGGGCTTGATGTACCTCCTTAATTTTGCTATCAATTTGAGTGTTAATGTTTTCTTTAAACCCAGTAAATCGCTCTTGACACTGCAAGTTCACTACATTCATCTCTATTCTCATCTTTTGTCTTGTTTCAATTCCCTATTACTGCTATTTATTTTAACTATCACCAAAGATAAATGCTCCATGCATGTAGAAAATTTCATTTCAATGCCACTAATTCTCTTCTCAACTTTCTGATCCAATTTGTCAATATTTTTTTAAAAGATCTCTTAAACCACATATTTTCTTTCAATTCAGTTTCTATTTTGTCAATATCAGCCTTGGTTACCATGTTGCTTATTTCAGCCTTGATTGTACCTATCTGACCACTCATATCAGCCTTGACTGTATCTATCTGAACACTCATGGAATCCATTTGATCCTTTATCATTTGCATCACGGCTCCCTTATCTTCTGCAGCCTGTATTAGTCCAATTCCAGGTGATTGAGCACTGTTCATTTGTCTCCTTGAATTTGAGATATCATTTGCCTTTCCCCTTGCATTGACAAAGAATGCTCAACTCCAACCATTGACCCCCCCCTGGGACACATGTATGTATATTGATCCTACTTGTTCCATATTAGGATCATCTCAGCTTCATGCCACTAACATCCTGTGGCTTTACATTTAATTCTTTATTCACTCTTGCTAAATATCTCCCACTTCTAACATAGGAAATAAACTAATACTTTTCTATAAAATATTTACTCTATGAACAGTTATTTCTTTTCTATATAATACTGTATGTCATAGGATTTTCTACCAACTTGTGTCATCTCGTGTGAATATTTTGATTAGCTTAAGTATTTTCTACCTCATTGGTATTAATGCTGGTTTTATACATTTTGCCTTTTATCTGCCTCACTTGCCTGCTCTTATTAAATTCTTGATCATCTATATAGTTTTGGTCTCAATTTATCAATTCATACTTTCACTCAGTTAGTTGAACTTATTGTTGATTGACTAAGTTAATTAGACCATTAAGTTACCACACCATTTAATCCATAGGGTTACATAATAGTTTATTAAATGACTAACTAAAATATGATGTGAGGTTATACTGAAATTATGGACAATTTCTAATAAACTCCAATTTATGTCACACTAAAAATATATGGTAAAATATGAGACTTTAATTCTTTAAAGCTCAACACATTGTGCACCAAAATGTAATAAACATAACTATTCACACGTGGCAAACTTAAGTACTAGAGCTTACCACATTGCTCCCAAAATATAACAATAAATTAGAATAAATTCAATAACTGGCTAAAACAAATGTGATGTGATACTCAACTTACATTAAGTCTATATGTGCTGGTGCACCTATTATTCAGGCTTCACTGTTGATGGTGCCAAAAATGCAACAGTGCGTAGTTTGTACCTGTGGTGAACTTAAATATTCATGCTCAAAACATTGCACACCAAAATATGTAACGGACCTAAGTCTGTACATATGGCGAACCTTAATTACTCGTGTCTAACACATTGTGTACCAAATATGTAATGGACCAAATAACATAATGTAGTGAGTCTACCCACTGTTCTAGCCCAAATATGTAATGTACCGAATACTTCAAAATGGTATATCCAGAGCCTTTTCTACTTACAGGTCCTATTACGACTGAGTTCTAAATCAGTGTAGCCATTTGCCTTTAACTCTACTCAAGGATGGATTTAAACAGGATGCCAATCATGTGACCTCTATATAGGTCCCTAATGAATATATTAAAAATCTGTACACATGTATGATAGATATTCTGGTGAGTGAAATATGAATGATGTTTGTTAATCTAGAGACCAGAGAAACAAAGATTTTAACTTCAAACAACAAATATTTATTAACAAATCTGGCTTAAAATTATATTTATTGCTTAATAATATATACATGAAATAAAGTATTGATTTATCTTTACTATAATATGGCTAGCTGTGATTTAAATATTAAAATATCAATCTAAATAAAAATTATAATGCATAATGTAGAATAAAGTATCTATTATTTTAAATATGAAACTATATTACTAGATGTACAATGATTACTTTATGTCCTTTGAATGTATATTAAGGTTACGTCCCATGAATTGCTAATTTATGTTTTGTAGATATAGTTCATTCATAAGACAGTTAATCATACAAACAAAAAAATGTACTCATACATAATTACTTATTAGTAAGTCAAATTAATATTTAATTTTAATATATTAAATGTTTAATAAAGTGTATATGTGTAAAATCTTACCTTTTGTCTTTTAAATCATTGTCCATTTAATGCATCCAATTATGCTAATATTTTATTTACAAACATATAAAATTTATCTATGTATACATTGAGTTGTGTATTTCTATCTCTCTTCCCCTATATAAAGTTAAACAAATGGGTTCTTTTAAAAAAAAAAAAGTTTTCTACAAATGAATAAAAGGGTGAGAAAAACTTGTAACTCAACTCTCAGTATACACTAAAAAAAAAAAAAAAATACAAAATTTAAAATATTTAAAAGCATTAAGATTAAACGAAATTTTGGACTTCTTTAAAAACAATAGCACAGGTTAAATTTTCAAGAGAGGCTTCAGTGTTCTTAGCAGATAGTCTTTCTTTTCACGCATATTGAATATTAAAAATTCAACCATTTAACAGTTCTCACGACGAAATAGAATTCCTTGGCTTTTGATTTTGTAGCCATCGCCTTTCCGATTCTATCTCTAAATCATTCCACGCTGATTTAATCACTAAGCATATCAATGGTTATTATAAGTAGTTAAATATGTCTTTTCCAAAACTTGCGTTATAATATAAAAACGAACGCTGTTTATATGCAGTTTTATATATATGAGATGCGTGATAATAGATTTTACTTTAAAAGAAATACAAATTAGTGTTTTTAAAATTCTATTTCATTATTAGTTGGCTTTATTCTTTAAAAGAAACATTTTATAATAATTATATTTTTGAGGAAGATAAATAAATATGAATCTCTCAGAATTTATCCGAACAAACCAAAATTCATCACTTAAATAATGTCTCTTTTCACTTTAAAATATTTTGCATTAATAAATAATGTAATTCCAAATATTAAAGTTTATGTTTAATAACGAAATGAAATCATAAGTAATATAATAATAACAAAAATATTCTTATTCTAATGTTTTAATTTATTGATGCTCCATTTGAACAAAAACCAACAAACTAAAAACTACCTTTGTTTAGTTTTTTCCACGTTCCAAAATCAACAAATGTTTACTCTTTTAAACAAAAGAAACTTGGTTAATAAAATTTAATGTCAGATATTTTCTTTATTATTTTTGTCACGTCACGATTTAAAATCTTACACATTCATGTATTAATGTGTGTATGTATATATTTTATTCTACATTTAATAAAAAATAAATTATTTCATTCCTTTATGAATGTATAGTTATGTTTATATATATGTGTGTGTCTCCAAATATTTTAAAATTGTTTTAAAAATTGGCTGCCTATCTAATCTTTATACACGTTATTCCAAAACATTAGTTATTATTTTTTTATAAAGATTGGGCATCACCTCACAATATACTAAAATAAGTGAACAATTTCAAAAAAATGTTACAAAATGACTTGTATTCAAAGGCTGAATAAAAAGAGAAAGCTTAAATAAAACATTGCAGATTAAAATAAAATCAAAAACAAAAAAAGCACATGATCAAAATTTTGAAACAGTGATTATAATTTAAATTAGTTCAAAAAGTAACATATCAACAAAGGAAATATATTTCAATAGTAACTTGTTTATCTAAAAATTGTTTAAAACAAACCTTACAAAAATAAAAAAAAATCTTTTTTATCCCTGTATATACCTAGTATCAGTCTTTATCCATCTACGTGTGTGTATATATAAAAAGATGGATATTTTTTCTTACAGATCTCAATAATGCTAAATAAGTTAAAATAGCTACTTTGAATTATTTAGTTCTACTGAAATAGCTAAGAAAAATCCAGTTTTTATTCACACATATTTTACTACAAAAAAATAATTTCACTGGTTCATCATTTTTTCAATCTAAGGCGAGTCTATATAAATCGCACTTTTCCTGCCTGCAACACACAGACTTTTAGTTTACTATTTGGAAGATATTCACTCTAAATAGCAGTAAACAAATTGCTTCATACTATTGGGATCAGTCCAAAAAAATATTAAAAAAAAACATCAACTTATTATATTTAATGAGGTTAGTTATTGATGCCCATTTCAACAAAAAAATCTCTACTTTTATATTTCATAACTTTTGTTAAATTTTTGATAAACAGAGCAAAACTCTCCATATAGTATTGCCACCTGTGCTAAACAGAGTAATCAATGGATGCCAGAAGGCTTGTGCATAAAATCCCTATCTAATGCCTACTCATCCAATATGATGTTTTTGTTAAATTTATTATTATTTTTTAAAAAGCTATTACAATTTGATGAAAAACACCAAAATCCTATTTCTATAGTTTTGTAAGGAATCATTATAAATGATAAAATTCCTAGGCAATACAATACTCAAAAAATCCTTAAAAAATATAATGTATAGTATTCTTCTTATCAAGATTAAAATACTTGTAAAAAAAAATAGATCGTTCATATATACATTCATCCTGCTTTAAAAAAAAACCCAACAAACTCAACTGATGCTTCAGTTAAGAATTATAAGATAACTGACAAGAAAAATAATGCTCTTTCTTGGTATTAAATTCGTAGGTAAAAATCCAGTAATAAGAAGAGATTAAAAGCAAAATACTTAGTCATTACTGGAAAAAAAATAAGAGACTAAAATAGATCTGGCCTGTATATATTGCTAAAAGAAATGATAATAGATGGTCAGCTGAAGTCTTAAACTGTGTCCATAAGAAATTGTAAAAGACCTAGAAAGAAACCACATGTGAGATGGATGATGAAATAAAGAAATTTGTTGATGGAATGGACAGAAAAGAAGCTATATTTCAAAGAAACGGGATTACATTTGAAAAGATCTTCCTAAAGTGAATCGATAAAGGTTGAAAATGATGACATTTTTTTTTGCTAAGAATCTATCTGCCAATAAACAAGTCTATAAAAAGATGATTATTTTCTTGCATAAAAGCAAAATAATTTACATTTCAATAAGGGTGTTCTTTAGCACAAATTCTTGTAAGGAAAATTAATTAACCAAAAAAATATATCATTATTGGGGAAAATCTATAAAATTTTTATCTAAGTAAAATATTAAACAGTATGAACACACAACAAGTATTTTTAAATTGCGCTTCACGCAAAAAAAAGTGAAGCTTAGTATTATTATAAAAGAATTATATGGCTGAACACTTTCAGAGAACCCAAGTCTCCAAATTCATAGCCTATTTTGGGAGTGTCGGCTTACATTGAGGTTTTAAGCAAAATTTAACGGTAATTTATAATACTAAGCTTTTTTGCGTAAAGCGCAATTTAAAACTTACCACTCAAAGGTGAAGTAAAAAACAAGCATTTTATTTCAATAATAAGTATTTTTGTTTACACAATCATTGAGTTGACAATGTATTATGGAGAAAATGTGAAGTTTTCCATGCAATGGGGGGAAAATAATTTAATACAGGTTTTCCCCCCATATTATAACCTGTAGATTATTAGTCAACAAATTATAAATATGTTAATTACCAAGTAATGGACTGTTTATTAAAAAAACAAACAAACAATCATTTCTTTTTCGACAATGGAAGGAACTCCAAAGATTTTTGCATAATCAAAAATGTCAGCTATTTTTAGGAGTATGCATTGTGTAAAGTGTATAGAAAAGTGTGTTATTATTGTTTGTTCATATTAGTACTTGTATAAGAATATCAAATTACCAGTATAATGAACATTAATTTAAAAAGTAAACATCAAAAATTTGTATATTTATACGTGCTGAAAATCAATTCACTAACACTTTATTGCAATAAAATAAATTTAATCTGCAAACAATACATATGACTGCATAGACAATACTTTGACAACGGTATATACACATTCTATTTTGCAATAAAAATAAGTAAATATATAAAAAGTATATATACACAATATTTTGGGATGTATCAAATATTTCCAAAAATCATTTTGCATATTAAAAAGTTAGAGTGGTTTAGAGAATTACTGATATATTTTAGTGGCTTAAAATTTTTTTAGCATCGCTTAAATATATAAAGATATAAAATAATCAATTTATATAATAAAATAATTTAATTTTAAAAAAATTAAAAGCAAATATAATATGCATAATCAAAAATTATTTCTGAAAAAAAAAAAAAAAAAGTTGGGATTGTTAATCTAAATTTTCTCAATGTTATTAAACACTAATTTTATTTAAAAAATATTAACTCAAAAATTCTTCCATGATTACACTGGCGAAACCTAAAATGCTTTTTAAAACAACAAAAATTAGCACCGTCAATCAGCTCTCCGAGTCTATATATGAATGATGTGCACTTTAGATTTATGATGCAAGTTATTAACATTTAAATCAAAACGTAAATTTACAATTCTACCGATAATTGTTTGGAGTGAATACTTTATAATGGAACTCTTATTAGAATTTCATTTCTAAGTTTAACTTATTTTTTTTTCAATTAATTTTCAATAAATTATGGCTTATCCCACAAAAACATTGTATGATGGAAAATGAAAGATATGTGTAAATGTTATCTATATATATTTTCACATACAATTATAAAAGAATTAAGAAGTTTTCATTTTTTTTTTTTCATTTTTATACAGTTTAATAGAAAAAATATATATATTAAAAATGTGATTCTATTTATATTTTGTAAGCTGTTAAAAAATAAATACATCAAATTTTATGTTTTGATAAAATTTGCATTCAAACCACGCCGTGTCATTTGGTTGTTAACTTTAATGGTTTCTCGAGAAAACTGCAAAGCTTGTCGACGACTGTTCCTAAAAATATATGTATATCCAATTATTCATTTTTAAAATTGATAATAAAAAGAATAAATGCATAATAAAGTCTAAAATACCCGTTACAATAAATTAGGTAATAGAGTATTGTTCAATATAGTTATTTTAATGTAAAAGTTAATACAAAGAAATGGATATGCTCACAACTTATTCTACTGTGTAGAACATAAAAAAAACAACAACATTTTTCTAAATAATGCTTTTAGGTAATAAAGCGACTAAAAAATATGAAATAACAAAGTAATTCCTTCTCAGTTAATTTGCCATTCTTGGAAAATATCAGCAATCTTAAAAATCTAGACTTGTTATAAAACAGGAATATTGTAGTTTCATAAAAGCATTTGAGACCTTTTTGATTTTTATAATTTATTTGAGCCTCAAATGCTTTTATGAAATGACAATATTCCTGCAGTTTCCGATTATTTTATAACAAGTCTAGATTCTTAAGATCTCCGATATTTAAAAAAATAACTAAAACCACAAAAAAAAAAAATCTGACAAAAATTATAATTTAATAAGATATGAAAAAAGAAATATATCCTCTAACAAATGAATTCTAAATTTAAATATCATGTGATCATTTCATATATAAAAATATTTGTGCATCGGATTTTTAATTAATTCTCTAAGCTTTTTTTACACATTTATCATTTTTTTCTCGAAACAGTTACAAAATATTAATTATTTCAAAAGAATAATGGAGATTTTAGTAGAAAATATTTACTTTTAATTAATTGTGAATTAAATGAAAATATCAACAAAATTTTACTCTGCAAATGTAATATTTTTGTTGGCTCAGTTTTCCTCAGAAATTTAAGTAAAAATGAATGAAAAATTATATAAGACTATATATAAAATTGGGTTGTTTTCTCTTAGCGCGCTGAAACCGCCTGAGGGCATAATTTCTATGCAAATGCACAGAAATATGCTGTTTAAGTGGCCACGCCGCTATATAACGTTCTATTCCAATAGTTAAGCATAGAAATAATCATTTATTTGTCTGCGCACCTATTTCTATGTTATAGCACAGAAATAAAACGTTTATTCTGCCACAGAGGATGTTGCCACTTATGGTGAACTTTGTGTTATGCAATTTATACAAGCAATCCCATTTTAAATTTTGTTATGGTATTTTGTGAGGGTGATCTGTAATTGAGATTGTCAAAAGTCTTTAAACTCACATGCCCAAGTCATTATTTTCCAAATCCAATGATGTAGTATGAGGTAATAAAAATGGTGGAAACTTTGCCTCGCTTCTCTAGACAAGGGTGATACTTTAATCAATTGTCAAAGGAGAGGTGTAAGCGTGATTTTTACAAAATCACGCTAAAATTCACGTTTGCTTGAGATAAATCGTGAGACCAATAGAAAATACCGGCTTTATTTTTAGCCACAATGTTGTTTTGGGGAAATTATTTCTTTTTATTTTTGTTAAAATTAACAATTTTATTTGCATGGCCATGATGTTTTTTTTTTTTGTTTTTATTCTTGTTAAAATTACAAATTTCATTTTAGAAAAATAAAAATTAACAAAAAAAAGTTTTATCCAATTTATTTTTTATTTCTTTTAGATAAATTTCATTATTTATGATTTTATTGTAAATCAAAAAAAAAAGGCACTATAAAGTTGGAAAAAAAAAAAAAAAAAAGAACAATGACCCGATAACATTGCCCTCAAGTGGTTTCAACACACTAAGAGAAAACAACCATAAAATAGTATAAGTCATAGTTTTATTTATTATAGTATACTTTGTATGCAATAACGGTTATTGAATATACAATTATTTACATATATTTTTATAATAGTTGTTCTTAAGTATCCATTGACTTCGAATTCTGATGAAAAGATATAATAAACATAAATTACTTAAATGACTGAGCTCGTTTTTGGCAAAACACTGCCAGAATCATAGTGTGAAGTGGTCGAGGAGTCAGCACGACTGCTTTGCACTTGCAGGCAGTTGCCCGGGTTGCGGGTTCGCGTCCCGGCCGATGCTATGACACTTAAAAAAAAAAAAAAAATCATAGTGTGAAGCAAAGTTATGCAGAACAATTCTGGTAATGTTTTGTTGAAAGCTAGCTCCGTATCAGTGCATTTAATTAGTTTATGTTCATTATAATATAATCTTCAATAGTTTCTTTCCACTTTACTTCTTTATTTTTGCTTTTTTAATATATAACATATAATAACAACATTCCATTCTTCTTACACTTTAAAGCAAAATATATTTATTAATTTTACAGTTTCGACTGTTCCTAGCAGTCTTTGTCAGATCTTATTATCTACTAAGACTGCTAGGAACAGTTGAAACTGTAAAATTAATAAATATATTTTGCTTTAAAGTGTAAGAAGAGTGGAATGTTGTTATTATAAGTTATTTATGTTCATTATATCTTTTTATCAGAACTTGAAGTCAACGAGTGCTTAAGAATCATATAGTTTTATGAAAAGAATTAATATTTTGAGAATTATAAGTCATTATATATTTTTATAATTTATATGGGGTGGGGGACAGCATAAGGGACTTTATTTCCATTTTGGATGAAGAATTTTACATTATAAAGGTATGTATTTCTTGAATGTGATCATCATCAATTGCACATATATATATATATTGTAACCCTTACATATCGGGCCGACCACGTTGTGGCGCCAAAAATTTGTAACCTTCTAAAGTGTGGTCAACTCTTTAACGTAAGTGCACTGAGAATCGTAACCTCGATCACTGATCAATTCCCGTTACACATTGTCAGCTATTAAGAGCTGTATCCAAAAGCATATTATGCTATCTATTTTATGCACCAAGGACCACAACCAACATCTGGAACAACTTACCACAGACCAAACTAATGATCTACATAAACTTTTTATGATTTAATTTGATCGCAGCCAGGGTGTACCGCGAAGACCTATCATAGTAGGATGATAAAATACAGTAAACAAATTATAAGTGCAATGTGATTATGTTACAAACCTTAATTTGCGATTTTTATTGTATGAGACCCGATGGCCGACCGTGTACAAGATGGCATAATTTGTGGAACTACCTAAGATTATGAAATTTTAAACAATCTATATGATTTTTAATACAAATGCTAGTCCAGGTAAAGCTTTGCAATAAATAAACATAAATACTTGGGTTCTTTTTATAGTTTACTATATCACTGAGACTCTTTTTATACTGACAAATGACAATTTAAAATGTTAAGTAAATATATTCAATCATATCATTATTTGGTAAATCTGTTTACAAGTCTAATAATTAATTTATATTGTATACTAGAATCAACTACGCAAAGCCAAAATGATGGAAAAGATAAATGGGATTTTATTGTACCCCCCCACATCATAAACTACCAAAGACTAAAAGCATCCAAATGTTTTCTCAAAATATTACTAAACTTTTATATCATGTTGATGATAGTATGTGCTTCAATGTATGCTCTATCCAAGGTTTATGATTTCTGATTTTAAGAATGACACATAGCAACGGCACAGTAAGTTTAATTATAAATCAACGTTTATTTACAAATTTATGAATAATAAATAATTAATTCCAATGTTATAATTAAAAAACATAAATAAACAAATAAAATAAATAAATTATAATTCCATCGACTTTCTTCAATAACATATCATAGGTACGGTTTTAAAAACCTAATCATACCTTATTTCAATTTGATATAATGAATCTTGAGCAAATTATACTAAATTCAACATCAACTCATGAAGTATTTAACATCTTTTCCAGATTCAATAAATCCATACCGTAAAATTAGAATAATATAATAAATAATATAATATCTGTAGGATTTAGCTATAATGTAATCATTAAATAAAATGAAAATTTAAACTTACACTCCGGTAAATAATAATCAACCGACAGTTAATTATTAGGAAGTAACTTGAATAGAATGTTCTGCTACAATTTGACGATCTAACTTATGAATTATGCTTACAAATGGAAGAAGATGATTTAGCAGATTAACTAAAATACTTTGCCCAACTTATATCTATGAAGTAAAACATATTCCTGTGGATGCATTCATCTACACATAGGAATTAAATAATACTTTAACGCTTTGTGGATTGATACACCATCATAAAGTAATACGTATAATTACACAATTCCGCGGATTAACCACCAGCGCTGGAATGAGTGTAAAATACAAAAAATGGCAATTAAATAATCTGCGGATTAACCACCGGCACAGATTAATGCCTTTCAACATTAAAAAAAAACAACATTACTATTTACTTCACATTAAAGTGCAAAATCACCCCCCTCAATTATTCTGATCATTCAGAAAAACACTAACACTTTAGCAAATGTGGGTTCTTACATAATAAAATGTTACACTAATAAGGACAACTAATGTACTAACTTATCTTGCTTAAAATAAAACATGTGTAATGCAATATAAGTAATATTAGCATAGGAATATAAATCTGGAAAGACTCACAAAATACCTCACAAAGATTGATACATCTCATGAATTCATTTAGTACTTTTCAAGCCCTTTCGCAAGCGCTATTCTCTTGAATAAGTATTTTATTCAACCCCTATTAATTTAAACTTAATAAAATATAACTTATGAACTTCACATGCAAGTTCATATAACGATAAAATTAAAGTAATGAATTATTCATCAAATACATAAAATCTAACAGGTGTGTGTGTGATATAAATTAAATGTATAGCATTTTATAGTTCAATACATGGATTTTAGCAGGTGTGTGTGTCACAAATTAGATTGTATAGCATTTTATAACTACAAATATGATCCGTGAATCCATGTACGATGTGTCGAACAATAAATGTACGAAGTAATAGCTATAATTATAGTTGAATTCCATACATGTAATTTTATCCATTTGTATTAGTTATTATAATCACTATTAGATTAACGATTTTACGTGGCTCCATAAACAAGAAACAATTTCAAAAACATGACACGCAGAACTTAAATGAAAATGTTTTTCATAAGTTATTAATTTCTACATTTCTCTATTAAAATGTTCCAAGTTTATCACATCCATGCTAAATATTTATTTATCCACGCTTAAATCTAGGAATAACAATTACAGCAATTAATTTAATCATTCCAAACTGACGATAAAATTAGAAAATAGCTTTGATTAATTATTTGAAGACTGTTTTTGTTATCCAAATGGTAAACAAATTAACTAGCAAATATATTACTGGCATTGTAAAGTTAAATATCAATCAATACTATATTTTTTATTAAAATTATAAACGGAAATATTAAACTATGTTAATAATTTTAACATTTTACTTTAATTTAAACTTCTTCTTTTTTAAAAAGCAAATTTTCATATTTATAAAACTTCTGTAATTAAAATACTTATTTAATTTTCCAAATTGTAGAACAATAAACATTTTAAAACATACCAAATTCTTGCAATTAATTCTTTTAAACTGGGAAGCTCCGACATTTTAAATGTAATATTGGGAAATTATTACCGGTGATTTGATCCACTTGGCCAGCCGACTTGAACAGACTTTTAAATTTAGCAATTCATCTTATAATTAAATACCACAATATTATTTTTACGTTTATAGAAAATTTGTAGTAATCCGTTTACTTGTTAATTATTTTAAAATAAGCTTATCAAATTTACACCATTTGCCTTCTTACCATTTTCTTTTTTTTTCCTCTCCCTCCAAAAGCAAACTAACAGACGATCGCCTCCTAAATTTGCGCTCTTTTCTTTTTTTACATTGAGACGCTTACGTAATTACTGTATTTATTTTTAATAATTTATTTTAATTGAACAAATGGTTTTTTGTTAATTCAATAGAAATAATTTTTAAGATTACTTTAAACAAATGTAAATAAAATATTATATTTTAATACTATTTTACCAAATTTAATGTGTTGTTAAAATTTTTAAAAAAGTTAAACATTCTGATATGAATTAGGATATGGAACGAAGCAAATTTAAATTTATTAAAATAATATAAGAGAGTAATCTGTTCAAAGTGCAAATCAAGCCAATCAAATCACCAAAGAAGACAGAGAAATTTTTTAATAAGTTACATCAATTATTATATTTTATGCTAAAATATATGGTTACAATATATATTTTATGAATAATCAAATAAACACATTCACATATGTACATATCTAGCTTTAAATACAGCATACACATATGTAAATATTCATTAAATTTCTTATTTGACTACCTATTTTTTTGTTGATATCTTAATATACATAATTTTAAAATTGAATTGTATTATAGATATGTATATACACATAAGAAATGCCTATATCTTATTATGAAGACAGGGGATCTTAAATGTATCTGTATTTATATACTGGCATACATATACATTACAATTTCCAGATAGCATGACAAAAAACAGCATTGCATAAATTTCTGCTAATGCTTTATATTTATTTAAATGATCAATTTTTTTAAAAGCAAAAAAAAAAAAAAAATATTCAGCAAAACACAATTTTATTCAATTGGATGCATAATAAATGAATATTTTTAAATGTTTTCATTATTCATTAATAGAGTAAAAAAAAATGGATTTGCAACTTAATGGTAATTTATAAAAATTCTAATTTATTTATTTGTCATAAAGGAAGTTGCTTCTTGATATATCAAATTTTGTAAAATCATAAAAGAAATTTCCGTATGAAGATGACACAAACATATTTTAAATTACTCTAAGCACAGTTAATTAAACATTAGTCTAAAATCCCACTATTTCTTTACTTTTCAATATATTAATTTCAATTATCCTAAGAGTACATAAAAAGATAATGAATCTCTTTTTGGTTTAAAAACAACACAGAAAAACCTAGATACAAATATATATTTTCTTAAGTATATATGTTATTTTCATATCAGGTTAAAGCAATTCAATGAATTAATGGTTTATTTACATCTTTTGCATCATTCTCTTATCATTTTGATGTTAATCTTTGACTTGCTTATAGATATTATTACTGTTCTTAATTTGGTTCACAAATAAGTCCCATTTCTAGAAATATAATAGCCTATTTGAATAATTCTTCAATGGCAATTACAAGCTTAATCCTTTTTTCTTGTGCAGTTAGTATGAAATCCTTAACTATATTGTCCTTCAAAAATAGCGTTAGGAAATAACTTTTCTCGCCTACATAGATTAAATTTTATATTCTTTTCTATTTTTTAGTCTAATATTCTCTAAATAGGATCATTTGTTTTGAATTTCATTCAGTGGGGATCTTATTTTTAAAATATTCTTGCCTTGACTAACTTATTTTGTTATACTCTATGAAATTTAGAAAAAAATTCAAATCAAGCTCCTTTAAGAGTGCTAGTAAAAAAGAAAAACACCTGAAATTCTAATAGCTGCAATATCTTAATTTGCTAGCCTTGTATAAATATCAAAACTACTGCACAATAATAAAATATTTTTTCAATCCAGTATATGTAGTACTATTTAGTACTTTATACATTTATTAAAAACCGATAATAATTGGTGCCGTTTGTGGTTTAGTGCAGGGATTAGATATTGTTCTGCGGCGATTTCAATTCCGGCATTTCCAGTTATCAAACTTGCAATAAAATCATTCAAATATTTATTTTCTATTTTTTTTGGAATCGAAAACGGAAACGGGGGGGGGGGGGGTCAACCATTTGTAAGTCATTTTATAAATAATTTTTTACGTCCATTTATGGTTAGTAGTTATTATTACTATAACATTAATGTTTTGGCTAGATCTTGTTTGGAAGGTAAGGTAACTGTAGCTACCGATTATTTAATGCAGTGCAAAACTTGAAAACTGAGTTGAAAGTGGTATGAATAATTAATTTCGCAATTCTTACAATATATTCCACATATACTAAAAGTCTTAAAAAGAATATGATTTGGATTTTGATAAAAGAGTGTTAATTTTGTTTTTTTGATCGATGGTGAAAATAATTTAATGTTATAATGCTTTATGATTGACTGATTTTGACAATAGTTGCGTGAAAAGTAATTATTTTATCTTTTTCTGTTCTAACACTTTTTTTTTTTAATTCACCGAAACAAAAATCGTATTTGTTTGATATAAAAATATCGCAAATGGTGTAAACTGTTCTTAGGAGAACAGTAGAAATAAAGGTCCCGCTACTAAAAATATTTGAGCAGATTAATTCTCAAAGACATAATATGTTTGTAACTAATGATTTTAATGCAAACAAAAATTTATTCAAGTATTCTTGATACTTCTCAACAATCATTTTGAAACTTGGATTGATAAACCCGATAAAGCTTTGCTAAGACAATTATGTAATAAAATAAATTATAATATTGAATTTAAAAATCTTAAACTTTTCAGCAAAAAAACTTTTATTATGGATTACAGTTTCGATTGTACCATGCAGTCTTCATCGGATCTTATTCTCTTCTTTTAACCTTTTCTATCCTCCATTTTGCTCTAAAAAAAATAAATTATAGTAGCACAAAGCATTTTCTTTTTCAATGCTTTGTTGACTGGAATAATGGAAACTTGTGACAAAATATCAAAGTTGAAATTTTTATAAATCTTTGATAAATGAAATGAAAAGGGCCAAGTTTTCAACAAAAAATTACACTGATAAAATTATTAGTTGTAACAACCAGGCAAGATATCCGGGTAATGCGTGAATGCGAAATATTGACTCACAGTAAAATGGAAAAATATGTCTCTTTCACAATAATTTTTATTTCATTATCAAATGGTAATTTTTCAATAAGATCCTTGGTAGTTTTTCAAATTACATTCAGTCTGAGCTTTATTATTGAGTCATGGGTCTGCATAGTTTTGTGCAGTGGTAGATTTTAGATCTCAAGATCCTTCTGATGCTCAAACCCCTTATGGATTGAATAATACATCACTATTTTCTACGCTGATTACCAAAATAAAACCTTCATATAAAATTTGAAGTTTATCTTTAGAAAGACTGTGAATAAAAGTTACGGCTTCAAATACGTATGAAAATTAGCATTTAAAAAACAGTCAACTCTCTTCTTTACAGGTTTTTTAAAGCGGAATCATTCATACTTCTTAGATCACGAATAAAATTACAACTGGACCAGAGTAAGGGATATATCTTGTTGCTAAATGATAAATACATTTTCAACAAAGACATACTTTTTATTGAATTTTTGCACGTTTTTCTTTACAAGTGTGATTGAATCTGCAGTAAAAAGATATGATTTCTGCAGGCTAAGAAAGATAACCTAAATTACAACGATTTTACCCTTTTTTGGTCCATTTTTTTTGACCATTCTAAAATGTCAAGTATAGATAAAAAATATAAATATAACTTTGGCCACATTGCTTTGCATAATTATCATGTGATCACCATTTCCTATGCTTACACAATCTGTTAATACAGTAGCAAACTTTCTACACAGTAGTGCCACCCAGTGCAAGCCTTAGTAATAAATCTATGAATATAAGGTTTGTGCATAAAATCTCTATAGATAGGAATTTTATGCACAAACCTTCTTGCAGCCATTGATTTCTAAGGCTTGCACTGGGTGGCATTGCTGTGTGAAGAATTTCCTACTGTATTCTTTACATAATTGTCTGTTATTACTATCAAGCATCAACATTTTGGCTAAATCTCACCTGCAATTTATGAAGTAAAGATGAAGAGATGACTGGAATAGAAAATAAAACTTAAGGAGAAATAATGATTAAACGGATGTTTTATTTTTTTGTATGTTTTGCTACATCATGTTTATTAATACACCTGGGTGTCATTTTAGGCGGTAGATAGGTTCCACAGAAAACCCGCATTAAAAAAAAATCGCACAAAAATAGATTTAACTTAACTTGAAAAATGGGGGATAGGGTCTGTAATTTTCAGAATTCGCATAAAAGCAAAGCAACAAGGAAAAATTACTTTAAAATTCGCATTAAAAAAATAAAGTATGACTAATAAAAAATATTTGAAAAAAATTGGTACAAGACAAACTTTTTTTTATTAACTACAGTATTTAATTTGACATTTTTTCATACGTATTTTAATCATTGTCGCTATTTTCGAATGTGCGGTTCGTTTGTAAACTGGTAAGAAATGAGATTCGTCGATATGGTGTGATGTAGCTTCTTCTTGAAGAAGTCAAGAATCTCTCAGCAATTATGCCCAGAGAAACTTGTTAGCCACTTTATTTTCCATTCCCCACTCTAAGTTTTCCCATATTCTGCCCCATCCCATTTACACAACTAGTGCCAATTTCAGTCTTGTACTGTGTTAATGGTTTTCTGTTGAAACTGATTTTTACTACTGAAATAAATTTTAAATGTTCACATTTTGTTTCTATTTTAAAAAAATGAGGACCGCAATCAAAACAAAAAGATTATACATTATAATTAAAAATATTATTTCAGTTTATAAAATCAATAAAATCTGCATTATTTATTTCTGTTATACCTAACAAAATACTTTTTAAAATTTTTGAATATTTATTGCGATATTTTTATGTGTAAGTATAAATCTATTATTATTATTTATTATTTATTCTAAATGTAGTTTCAGGCCATATTCACGTTAGCTGCTAATATAACGTTATATTTTTGGGAAAAAAAAAAAGTATTTCAAGTCAAAATAAGTTATTAATAATTTAAATTTCTTGATATCTAATAAATATAGTGAAATATGAAAAATATTAAGAAAAAACATGAATCGCATAACTTCAAAAACTGCATTAAAATAATCCACATAAAACGAGACCCAGGTGTATAGTTATTCTTTTTAGAATTTCAATACCCCCTCTCTTAACTGATTTTGGGGGGGAAAAAAAATCAAGTAATTCAAACTAATTGTATTGTTGCTAACTTTAAACATATTTTACTGTTATAAAATAAATAATAACATATAGTATTATCACTTTAGACTCTCATGAATTGGGATGACTATACAAAAAATTATTTTATTTTTCTTCTTTATAAAATGAGCACCAAGCACAATCTTTTTCTTATCAGTCTATATTGCTCCGAGGTCTTCCAATTCCCAAGTCGGTCTGACAATCCATAAATTTTTCTGCAAATTTCCGTCTCTAATTTCTATAGCCCCTCTTTCCAATTCATTTTTGGATAACCTTTTTTTCTCTTTCCTGATAGTATTCAGTTTAATATTTGTTTTCATAATATTTGCAGAGACATTCTCTTTAAGTATATTCATACAATTTCAAATATCTTGTTCTGATATCATTTTCAATATTCATTATTTTTCAAATTCTTTTAGTGCTTGTGCACTCTCCCCTTGACCTGTCTTGAGGATTTTTTCCAATAATCATATTCTCTAATTACCAGTTTCTCTTCAACTATCAAAACTCACTTCCATATGAAATGATACTTTTCATTATTGTGTCATATATGTGATTTATTGCTTTTTGATATATTCTAATTCCACAATACCCATTTAACATTGCTATAGCTTTTTACCCATTATATTTCTTTGTCTTATATTTTCATCTGTCGTTCACTTTTGTGTGATCTTTAAGCCTAGATACATATATTCCTAGCATTTTTCAATCCGTTATCCATTTTATATCATATCTCATTGTGTTCCACCAATATATATATATATTTTGTTATATTTATTTCCATACCCTCTTTTCAAAATTCTTCTATTGATTTCTATCTATGTAACTAAAATTACTAAGATTTGGGAAGACTTGTTTTAAAAACAATTTAAATAAGGTGAGAGGCAACATTTCTGAGTCTGGTTATTTTAATACTATCTAAAGTCATATTTCCTATTTTTGTTTTTGCATATATATTACCATATAATTTCTTAACTGTTTTAATAAGAATTAGATTTAGGTCTCTTAATTCCAGTTCTTCATAGTCTTTTAAAAGATATAATATCGTATGCCTTTTTAATATCTATATGTAAAAGATATATCTCTTAATTTTTTGCAGAGTTTTTTTTCTATCAATTAGATTACTCAAAACAGATGATCTAGTACGGATCTTTCTTTTTTGAAATCTGCTTGTTTATTTGCTCCCAAAATATTATATTTATATTCAATTCTATTTTTCAAAATTTTCTCATGTATCTGATTCAATGAATTAGTAATCATTATTCCTCTATAATTTTCAATTGTCTTTCCTGGCCGTTTTATAAATTAATTGCAATACATGACACTTTCCATTTAGTGGTGTTCTCACTACTAACAGGTTTGTAATAACCTTGCTAAGTGTTCAAACAATATTTTTACTTCCATTTTTTTAATTCAAATATTCCACCGAGACCATGAGCCTTTCTGTTTTTTATTTAATATTAGCATTTCAGTACCTTTAAATGTTATAGAATATCCTGTCATTTGTATATTTTATTCTGATCAAATTTTGTCCAATTTTCTTTTAATAAATTTTCAAAATATTGTTAATTTTTTATTGCCATTGTTGATATTACATCTCTTCCTTTCTCTTGTCATAAACTCTTAATAATTCTCCAACTTTTATTGTTTCTCCTTCTATCAAAACACGAATGAATCCTTTTACAATTCCTTTAACGTATTTCTTTTTTTTTTCCTGTTATTTTTTTGATACTCTGGGCTTGGATTTTTTTGTATTTATTCCTATCTTCTTGATATTAGGGTTTAATTCTTTTTAATACATGTGTCTTTTTCTGTTACCCCATGATGACATCATCAATATGACTTTCTAAATATTTTTTCTTTGTATTTACTCAATGCTTATCTTGCAGTTGAATGTATAGAAATGTTTTTCTGTGGATTCAAAGCTGATTATTTGTAACGTCAAGCATAATAGATCTCATAAAAATTATAACAAAATGATTCGGGGGGGTGGGGGGTGGGGTGGTGAAGTAAAGCATGTTCCACACGTTCATGGATTAGATTTTCATCTACTGAGATATTTGTATGCAAAAGTTTCCCCTTTAGACTTCTTCATATGAGAGAATTCTACACGATTTTGAATTTTCATTATTTTTTGTTTTTCTAATACCAAAAATTACTTTGAAATTATCAAATTATGGCAATCATTTTAATTTAAAGGGTGCAGAGTGCTACCTATTTGAGTTATAAGAATCTCAATCTTTCATAACTATATTTATTTATAAACACCACATGACCAAAATGTAAGGGTGCTGAACTGTTCAGACCCATATGACTGTATAAGCTAATGGGCTTGGATCGAAAACATTAAGGTGTTTTCAGTTTAAGACTCATAGTTTTGTAGTTAAGTGGAGATAAAAGGTGGCTGCTGGAGGATTGCATTAGATCCTAAGATCTAGGTGCAATGCTCTCAGATCCAAGGCTCCTCACTGACAAAGAAACTAGTCTGGGGATATTGGATGAGTAGGCATTAGATGGAGATTTTATGCACAAGCCTTCTGGCATCCATTGATTACTCTAGCTAGCTGTATGTGGCAATATGTATAGTGAGTTTTGCCTGTTTTATTTATTTATAGTTTAACCTCATCTATATTTTCTAGGTAATTAGCGGTATTGGAAGTTACTCAATGATTTGTCGATTCTGAATCAATTACGAAAGTTAACTTCTTATAAGTTACGAAAAACAAAATTCTTTTGCTTAGCTTTGTAGTAATTTGATAATCTTTTTTTACGATATATTTGCAACTAAAATTGCTTGTAAATAATGTCAGTTAGTTTCCAGTTGTTTTTCATGTAATAATTTATTTTTCACAACTACCTAAATACATCCTATTGCAGAATTAAAAACGGACAATTTATTACATAACATACCTGGGTTTTTAAATTATTACGATTAAATTTTTAATGTCATTGAAAATAAAAAGTTTAATGAGAATATTTTCTAATTCTCTGAAACATGAATAATTCGACATTTTGAATTCTCATTTGCAGATCAAAAACAGATTACAGAGTTATTTCCCCATCTTTTATTACGACAATAATATGAATATTTTCTCATGCAAGTAAAATGTACATTAAATTCTTTGATATGACCTCTTTAACTATGATATCTTGGTATCTCAATATTTACAATACTGCCTTTAATCTTTAATTAGCTTTTTACAATTTATTGTTATTGGCTCGTAATAATAATAATAATAAAAAAATAGATGTCATATATGTATGTTAATCATTCAATGCAGTATTGAATTTTCTTTTAAAATTTGTTTCTCTTTATTAATATGCAGCACAAACAAATATCTTGTTCAGTCATTCCAATGCATTTTTAATTTAATTAAAAATTAAGAAAAAATATAAAACAACTTCAATGAAAATACCATATTTTTTGATTTATTCAAAACTTCTATCAAGTTATTTCCTTACCATTTATCAAGATAAAAATATCTGTTACGAATAGTAGATTAACAGATAAGACAATTTCTTGCATTAATATTAGGGCACGATGTTCATGTCTATAAAAACCCGCATTTTGATTTACGATCACTGAGCATAATTCCGATTATTAAGCATAATTTTCAAATATATAAATTTCAATTAATCATATACCTATCCGAGTTTTTAATTCGGGATAATGACCGAAGCAATTAACCGCGTCATATATGGACTTTAATATCATATATGTCACCAAGTGTCTTAAATAGCCACATCAATTAATGTATTTTATCAGTGGCATTTCATAATAATGAGACATTTTGGTTTTTAATACAAAGATTTGACAGTTGTAACACGACAGTAAAAATTTTAGCCATCACATATTTAATGAGTAATCTTATTTTTTGATTAGAGTATATCTATTATTTAATCATTACACATTTTTTGCACATATATTTTTCAATACATTTCATTTTTTTATCTGAGAAATTAATATACTTATTGCACAGGAACCACTAGGCCTAGTAATAGTTAACAAATCCAACTGTTATGCATACGATCTCAGGATCAAACTGGGATTGGAGAAAACAAGGTTTTTATGTTTCGAATAGAAGTTTTATTTCATGCAGTCAATTTATATTAATCTGCAGCTATTTTTAGTTAAATGTAACATATTTGGAAATCTATTAAAAACCACAAGCCAGATAAGTAGATATATCTTTTACTATTTCTATTTGGTGGAAAGAAAACCTGCAACAACTCCAATCAGGTATGTGGGACTTGTATAAATGCCTTAATTTCATATAAATTTTTTTAATTGAATAGATGCCCTTCTCAGAATTTTTTTAAGTATTTCTTTATTTTGAAAAAAAAAAATCTAAATTAGTCGGAATTTAACTCACATAAGTAGTGGTATCTCGTGCAAATGATCATATTTTTTTTTACTTTTAAAGACAAATACTATAAAACTTATTATAACTAATGCTTACCAAACATCACATGATCACTATTTCATATGCTGTTAATATATTAGAGTACCAAATTCTCAATAAAGTAGTGCCACAAAGTGCAAGCCTTTGTAATCAATAATTGCAGGAAGATTTGTGCATAAATCTCCAGACTAGTTTCTAGCTTGACACTTTCATCAGTGAGGAGCCTTGGATTTGAGAGCCTGCACCTAAATCTTAGGATCTAATGTAATCCTCCAGCAGCCATCTTTTATCTATTTGGTTAACTATAAAGCTAGGAACCCAAGATGAAAACACCCTAATGTTTCCAAACCAAGCCCATTTGCTTGTATAGTCATCAGCTCAGATCTATATGACTATACAAGTGAACTGAGTCGAGTTCAGATCTTCATCTTGGGCTTCTAGCTTTATAGTTAACCAAATAGATAAAAGGTGGCAGCTGGAGGGTTGCATTAGATGTTAAGGTCTAGATGTCATGCTCTCAAATGCAAGACACGTCACTGACGAAAGCCACAAGCTAGAAACTAGCCTGGGGATGTTGGACGAGTAGGCAGTAAATAGGGACTTCCTGCATCCATTGATTACAAAAGCTTGCACTTGGTGGCACTACTGTAGGGAGAGTTTAGTACTCTTATAAAATAATGCTTTAATAATAAAAAGCAAATTTATTTTGTTATAATACCCGATAAATAAAAAAGCAATCAACTGAATCCAATTAAACAAGAGTAATTTTATTTCTCCATTTTTGCGATTTTATCATTATTTTTTTAATATTTTAACGGTCACTGAAATTGTTCTCATAAAGTATCTGTCGACAGGGCGCCATCTAGGCCATTCGAACCTAGAAAAATTTATAAAGTAGGCAATACGCGCTGTTAAAAATCCAACTCTTCTTTTATTGACCGTTTGCCCTTGCCACTAGCTCAAGGAGTAGCAGAGATTAATATAATATAAATTCTTATCCAATTATATTTCAATATAAAAAAAAAAAAATAAAATAAGCCACTGCCAGTAATTAACACACAAATAGATTTTTTTTATTAACGCACATTTAAAATTGAGGAATAAATTTATTTTAGATTTTTCATTAATATTTTTTTTAAATTCAAATTCACATTACTACTTAAATAGACCGCACAGATGGATATTTCTGAGGGTGAATTTCTATTTTACCGAGACGCATGTGCTCCTAACGGTCCTTCCCATACGAAGTTTTCCCAAAAACAAATCGAGTCATTCACCCCTTAAAAGAAGTTTTCCCGAAAACAAATCGAGTCATTCAAAGGGGTAAGTGAAGCAACCGACAGCAAAACACATACATATCAGGTAATGAAATCGAACCCTCCCAACGTTAACGTAACTTTTAATTAGAACATAATGTACACACACACACACACAAAAAAAAATGAAATGAAAATGATTGCTTAAATATCCACATAAAAAAAATATTAATAATTGATTTTGCATTTTTAAATCAGATAAGAGTTCTTATTTTCAGCTATTAATTAATTGCAATTTTTAGGAAAGTTCTTATTAAATAGACACTAGAGTTCATACGTTATGGATTGAGCAGATTTTAGGGATCCGTCTTCGTGATCACTTTTGTAGATTTTGTCATTCTTTGAAATGAAACCGTTATTTGCCATTCATTTGGTCAGGAACTGTCATCCTGAGGCCTCAGCTGGTTGTCCGGAAAATCAAACTTATTGCAGACTTCCACATTGTGAAAATCTGCAATATAGCCAATTATAATGACATATTCATAGTCAGCTCTCAGATAACAATTATAACAATCATTTTGCTTTTATATTTCTCTTGGCCTCTTATCATCAGATCTTGAGATTCAACGAGCAAGACGTCACTAATCCATTCGTGTTTCAGTTATGGTCCGTGCTGTCATTTTCGTGTTTGCATTGGTCATTTAATTCCTTTGTATTCTCTTATCTGACCATTTAATTTATTTTACATGCCTCACGAGTTAGCTTGCTTTTGAACAATCATTTAATTAATAAGAGAATCATTTCCATTTTCTAAGACTATAGAAATCAACATTATTTCTATTTTTAAAATATCAATCTTTATATTTTTACCTTTTTTTTTTACAAAAAAAATACTTTCAAATGCTTTTATTTTTAAAAGCCTTCAAAGTTTCCTATCTGTGCGATCTATATATACGTTACACAACTTTTAATTTTCAGTTTTTAAGTTAAGTTTTTTTTTTCATTTTAATAAATCAATTTTTATTCACGATCTTTTTATTTTGGTTTTAAAATAATGTAACGGCATATTTATATACCGTTACAATATATATTTTAATACTTATTGTCAAATTTGAATTATTTTTATAAAATAAAAGCCTACAGCATTTATATTATCATACTGTTTTGCTTACCTATCAAAGACGGAAAGAAAATTATGAATTTATAACTAAATCTAAAAAAAGTATTTAAAATTGTAACTATATGCAGAATGTATAGAAAAAAGCCTCAATAAAATGTTTTTAAACACTAATGTGCTTAGCCAATTTTAGATTCTTACAAGTCATAGACATAACTATCCATACTAAGTCTATGACTTGTAAGAGTTGAAAGACAGCCAAGCACATACTGTTTAAAAATGTATTTTATGAAAGCTTTTTTCTATACGTTTGTATATCTATTATTACGACATAGTACAAGTTAAAGCTTATAATTTTATAATTAAAATTATAAGGTGTAAAACATTTTTAACTATTGATTCATTTAATAATACAATAAATTGAAGGCAATACTAATACTATATATTCAGAGAAAATTTTAAAAATATCACGTTAATACATTTTCAGTGCTGAGTACAACTGTCAAATACGACTGTTGTATTCAGCATCAAACATACATTAGTTATACAGTACTGCTTTCAATTTATTACAATTTAATGACACAATGAAAAATAAAGTACTTATCCAAAACTGGATTTCAGGCATAAAGTTGCATATTGAAATAATTGCAACTTATCCACTACTTTGAACACTTTTTACCAAAAATCTTTTATTGTATCTATATGTTGTGTCCCCCAGTGCGGCTGAGCAATCGCAAATCTGAATACTTATTTTTAAATAAAAACAACAGTTATGAGTAATTGGTTAACATTCATGAGTAATTGGTTAACATTCCCTCCACCAACCCAATATATATATATAAAACCTATGCCCAATTGCATTACAATTCACCCCCCCCCCCCCGTCTACAGTAATACAAATAAAAACACAGTACCTTGATTGGGTGATGAAAATAAAACCCTCAGGAAAGCCGCTTAAAAATTATATTAAGACCTGTGCGATCTGTTTCTACACTAGTCGGCCTGATTCACCTACAGGCGCCGAGAACCTGGGATAACAGTCTGAAAAGGGAGCAGCACTTAAGAAACGCCAGGGGAAAAAAGACGTTGAGAGTTATTTTCCCGCTGTTTTACACTCCCATGTTCATCTCTTCTTTTCTGGAGTATTAATACATTTTTCCGTGTGTGCAAAACGGATTCATTTGGTTATTAATTCTTTTGATAATCCAGTCTGTTAAAACAATGCATCTGTAATTACTTAATTTAGTTAATACGGTTTGATTTAATTACTCTTTATTCCACTTTACTTACTTTGAACCTATACCCCCCCCCCCCATTTATATCTCTACTAAATATTTATTACTTAAAGTGTGTGCCTTTACTGGCTTTATTTATATACATAACATATATGTATACACAATCTTACATTTCCATTCCCCTGCAGTCTTACTGGGTCTGAAAAAGACTGCAGGACATTTGAAACGTAAGATTGTGTATGCATATAGATACAATAAAAGATTTTTGCTATAAAGTGTTCAAAGTAGTGGATAAGTTGCATTTATATAAGATATTGAAGCAAAATAAAGGAAGTGGTGAATTTGGTAATATTATTAAAATAATTTATTCACAAAACAAAATACTGCTAATATTAAAATAAAAAAAATTCAAAAATAAAAATGAATTACTTATGTAAAGTTTGAAGGATGACAAACACTTACTTGTTCTTACGCACTGGTTCTTTGATTTTAATATGAGAATGGTTATATAAGCGTACTTCAGGAGAGCTCAATGGTTTTAACTTGCCAGTATATGGCTTGTAATTCAATTTTTTCTGCAAACTTGCATGAAGATCAAAAACTGATTTTTTCTTTGGAGATACAACAGAGTTAGCATTAAAATGAAATACTGTATTGAGATCTAAGAATAAAATATAATAAACAAATATTCTTTTATAAACTTTTATTTATTAAAGAAAAAAATTGATTTACTAAAAATACAGAATGATTACTTTTTGACAATTGTTTTATGTAAGAAATAATAATTTTTTAAAAAGACATTAATTTGTTGAGCATTTTGTCAAATGATATTCTGATAATTTGTATAATTGAATCTCATTTATCCTCAAGTATAGATTATAATGACAAGCTTAAATGGTTTTAAAGTAAAAAAATGTTCATATAATTTTATACAATATGGATTTATACTGTACTATGTTTAATTATTAAAACAGGCAAAACTCACTATACGTATGCCACACACAGCAAGCTAGAGTAATCAATGGATGCCAGAAGGCTTGTGCATAAAATCCCTATCTGGTGACTGCTCATCCAATATCCCCAGACTAGTTTCTGGCTTGTGGCCTTCGTCAGTGAGGAGCCTTGAATCTGAGAGCACTGCATCTAGATCTTAGGATCTAATGCAACCCTCCAGCAAACACCTTTTATCTCCATTTAACTACAAAACTATGAGTCTTAAACTGAAAACACCTTAATGTTTTCAATCCAAGCCCATCAGCTTATATAGTCATATGGGTCTGAACCCAGTTCAGTACCCATATATTTTGGTGTCTTTGGTTCTTTAATAACCATGGCCACCACTATCCTATTAGGCAGAAACTAGTCTGGGAATACTGGATGAGTAGGCACTAGATCGGGATTTTATGCACAAGCCTTCTGGCATCCATTGATTACTCTAGCTTGCTGTGTGTGGCATACGTATAGTGAGTTTTGCCTGTTTTAATAACAGTTATACACAAGCACAAGAGGTGGTGGTCATGTGATGTTTATTGACTATGTTTAATGATATTAAATAATATATTTCAGTCTAAAATTTTGTAAAAAAAATTGAAAGAAATACATTTTTAATTAAAAGTTTTATTTGATCATCAATATGTACTTTAATGGAAAGTTTTCTGTCAGGGTCATATGAAATAGCAAAGAAATAGAACAGACCATTTCTTTCAGGCATTTGGTAAGCATAATCAAGATAATTTTAAACAGTATACATGGAATTTTCCATCAAATAATCATCAACAATCCATCTTTAAATGAGGGCTTATTAAACATTGACCAAACTGGATCAGTTATTTTATATATTAATCATCACTTAACAAATTTCAACGAATTCCTACCTAATTAATTACTACTACATTTACAATGTTTAAATTATTAGATAGTAGTAACATCTCTTTCACTACTCTAGAATCAAACTAGTAGGTTTGGAAAAAAGTAGACAACTAGATTCCTATAATTAAAAAAATCCACTTCTGATAGATGACATCTAAGGAGAGTCATGGAATGTTAAATTTGAAATTATACCATACAAATAAGTTAATGTAAAAAAAAAAACCTTTATATAGCCCACTACTTTACACTCTAGTTGAAAATAGTCAGATACTTGAATACTGACCAATATTGGAAGGTTAGTTAACTTGGCTATGAACTGGTTATTAAAAAAAACAATCTAAACTTGATTACAGTCTTAGTATTGTTTTAAAGTTTTACCGAATCAGGTTCCCAATCCGGTCGTAGGCATTGGTAAATACAGCATTACTACAAGAGGCTCTTTGCCATACGTTATACCTTAAACAATGGAAAAGAATTTATCAGCTTTCTCATGATTTCTTCTAATATATTTTCTTGTTTAGTACTTTCCAACTCTATAATTGGCTAAGCTTCCTCTAGGAAATTGCAATGCTCAAATCTGTTCTTCCTCACGGTTAAAATTAAGTGGATAATATTTATTGTCTTCAATAAATAACATACCTGCAAGGTCTCCCCAAACTTAAGAATGTAATCCTAACTTCTTGGCTATTCTAAATAAATATTTACATCAGCATAACTTCTTTTTATGATAGAAAGAGCACCACACTAATTAATATTATATCTAATCTTAATTAAAATTTATCATTTCCTTTGATATTCTACGTGTGATCAATTTTACGACCTATTTCTTCTATTTATATCCTCTTAAATAATTTGAAAAATATTCACGATAAAGATAAAATAGAATATAATTTTTTTTTTTTAAACTTTTCTATCTTCTTCAAACTTTTCATCAATCTTGAAACTATTCTTTATCATTTAACTGGTGTCTCTGAAGGACAATTCCTAAATCAATGTGAAGAGGTTTTTAGAATCAAAGCTAGAATTTCTAATAGCATGTTACCTTTGGGTAAATATTTATGTCAATATCTTAGATAAAAATAATTATCTCTTACTTTTTTTTGGATGCGTGTGAAATCCCAGTGAAGTTATTCCTTTGAGAATAATTATTTATTACTAAGATAACCCTTGATCTTAATTCTGTGAAAATATTTGAATATATTGATTTAAAAATCCAAGACTGAGCCAAGTTCTTTTTATTTATCTATCTTTGGATCCATTTCTCTCTCAGGGTCAGTCTTTTAAGTGATTGCTCGATACTATGGAGTAGATTCTTGATATATATTTTCTTCCGAGACTAGTTTAGTCACCACGTCATTTGCACATATGGAGTTTAAATTCCGGATCTATCAATGCCACTTCATCATGTGTTTATTTTTCAGTTTTAAATCAATAAACATCATATGACCACCACTTCTTAAGCTTGCGTATAACTATTGTTAAAACAGGCAAACTCACTATACGTATTGCCACACACAGCAAGCTATAGTAATCAATGGATGCCAGAAGGCTTGTGCATAAAATCCCTATCCAGTGCCTACTCATCCAATATCCCAAAACTAGTTTCTGGCTTGTGGCCTTCGTCAGTGAGGAGCCTTGGATCTGAAAGCACTGCATCTAGATCTTAGGATCTAATGCAACCCTCCAGCAGCCACCTTTTATCTCCACTTAACTACAAAACTATGAGTCTTAAACTGAAAACACCTTAATGTTTTCAATGGCTATATAAGCTATAGTCATATAGCTTATATAGTTATAATGGGCTTGGATTGAAAACATTAAGGTTTAACTCATAGTTTTGTAGTTAAGTGGAGATAAAAAGTGGCTGCTGGAGGGTTGCATTAGATCCTAAGATCTAGGTGCAGTACTCTCAGATCCAAGGCTCCTCACTGACAAAGGCCACAAGCCAGAAACTAGTCTGGGGATTTTATGCACAAGCCTTCTGGCATCCATTGATTACTCTAGATTGCTGTGTGGCAATACGTTTAGTGAGTTTTGCCTGTTTCATTTTTCAGTTTCCAAAATTATATCACAAGTTGCTGATCCAACTTAAAAAACATTTTTCCAAAATTTTATATCTGATTCTGCAATATTTAAATCCAAAATAATATATTGGTTTACAGAAAACAAACAATCATTATTTAAAAAAATGATTTTTTCGCCAATGCTTCACATGATAGCAAAACTGCTTTACCTTTCAGAATAAAGTATCTTTATTTTCGTTAATAAATGTGAAATGCCATGACGTACATTTTGTGCAGCAGGTTGAAGGTGCAAATATTAACCCTCATTTTACATAATACAGCACTCTCCTCTGCTATGATAGCATTATGATTCATACCTGTTCAAATATTTATGAATTTTTCTATTTATTTCAATTTTAAATCAAAAAATATTAATTTTCCTTCTTAGGACAGAAAAACATTTCCATATATAAAAAATCCAATAGAATTACTCTCTTCCTTTTTAAGAACTTTATTTATTTGCATGTAAATAAATAAAAAAGATTTTAAAAAGAAAAAGGAAGAAAGTAATTCTATTAAAGTTTTCATACATGAAAGCTTATTTGGGACCATATTTTTAAAGAGAAAAGTTTATTGTTAACTTTTTATTAATAATGATGGTGATGATTTTAAAGAGGGAAAAAAACTTCTTAATGAGCTTTATGTAGCACCCAATTATATCTTAAAGTTATTTGCTAAAGCATATAAAAGAAAACTTTATATAATATGAACTAAAATTGATTCCATTGGTTTATCAAGGGTTAATCATGTTGATTTCTGTATTGATAATGAATAGAGAAATTTTCATGGTTTTGTAATATTTTAATCCTTATCTCAGCATTGTTCCCAACCATTTTTACTTCTAGTTATTGCCCTCTAAGGCTCAAAAGTGAACCAGGCGTAGTCTTATATTTGTCCGCCTCTAAGTTTCAAAAATGAGCCAGGCATAATTTTTAAATATTTGTCGTCCTCCAAGACTCAAGCGCGAGTTAGGCATAATTCGGACATTGTATTGTGTTAGCGTCTAAATCTTGTAGTAGAGCAAGGCTTTAGTTAAACATGTTGGTGTTTGCTCTCTTGGTGTTGATGTTACATTTATTGTTAGTGGGAGATTTCTTGGTTTATCTCAACATTGTGAGTGAATGATCAAATCTAATAAATAGTTTTAATGAAATTTATAAAAAAAAATTACTTTCTGATGCCAAAAATGTGTGACACTTGATATAAGGAAACTTAATCTCCAATTGTCAAATGGAAATATTTTTCTACAAATCTGCATAATTTCGACCCTCAATACTAGGAAAAACTTCATGGAAATAAACTATGATGGAAACAAACTATGAGAACTTAAATTTGGTTGCAGATGTTTAAAATAATAATTTTGATGGCCATACATCTATACTCAAAAGCTAATGAAATGTGAACTCATGGATACAGAAACAGATAAATGAATGAACTTAATATAAACGTTTTTATTATTATGAATTATTATAAATCAGCAAAGATTTTTCTGTTACGCATGCTCTTTGTAAATACAATTTTTTAAATATTATTCTCAATTTTTTTCATTAATTAAAATTGTTATTAAACAAGGATGTGATGTACTGTGACTTCTTTTTAAACGAAGTCAAGAATATCTCAGCAATTATGCCCAGATAAACCTGTTAGCCACTTAATTTTCCATTCTCCTCTCTAAGTTTTCCCATATTTTGCTTCATCCCATTTCCATAACATAATCTTTGTCAACTCTATGGCCTTTATATCTAAATCCCCCTTATCTTTTCCCAAACCCAGCACAAAAACCAAGAATTCACTTTTCTGTATAATCACTTTTTTTATATTTATTCTTACATAACTTCATTATATGTAACCTTTCTGTTTTCAAGCATTTACATTCAATTAACAAAAGCCAAATATTTTCTATTCCTTCCTTATATAATTTACAAAATAAATCACCCATATTTTTCCATTTACATGTATATTCTCTTGTTGCTAAAGATCCCTTTCTAGTCTTAAACAATAAACTACTTTCCTTACTATTATCATATATTAACTCGCACCTAATATTGTTTATTTCTATATATATTTAAACTCTTTTTACTCTCCATACTATTTCTCAAACTCTTTTTACTCTCCATACTATTTCTCAAACTTTCTAACTACCTATTCTTTATTAATAAATCTATTATTTTATCCCATTCCTTACTACTATTACACTCAACAATCCTGTTAACACAATCATCCCATCTTTTGTACAAATATACCGATATAAATTCTTTATCCAAATCTTTTGCATACTGCATTACCTTTCTCACCCATCTTGATACCTGCCCCTTACTCATAATCCAATTAAATACTATTTTGGCTAGTCTTTTATTATCCATAAACTGCAATCCACCAAACATTTTCATTTTACTTTTTGCATCTCATATGAAAACTTGACCATCCCATTTCTCCTTGAATTGCCTCCTTTGCTGTCCTTACATCTGCATCCAATGCATGTCTTCCTAATTCCCTTTGAACTTTTTCTAAATAATCGAATACCCCTTTAATAACACATAATGCATCATTACCATATGTTAACCCTGCTATTGCAACTCCCTTCCATATAATTCTAGCTACATCATATTTATTATATGAAAACACTGTTAGTTTCTTTACCCCCCCCCCCTTTTTTTTGCTTCATTTATCAATTTTTTTCTCCCATTCATCCAAATAATTTTTTTGATTACTTAAAATAATTCCCAAATAACTATATCTATTCACCACACTTAGCTTAATATCTCCCAATAAAAATTCTACATCTTCTCTTTTTCCAGTATTAACCATCATTATATTTGATTTTTCTTCACTAAATTTAATCCCCATTTCTTTACCCAACCTTGCACATGACATCAGCATAACTTCCACATCTTCTCTTCTTTCTGCACACAAAAAATATCATCCGCAAAAAAAAGGCCCGACAAAATATATACTCCCTTACCACCTATTAACGGTATCTCTACTCCTCTTCCTAATCTTTCTATTGTTCTTTCTATTTCACTTAAATATAACACAAACAAAATAGGTGACCTAGGGCATCCTTGCCTTAGTCCCACCCCATTTTTAACTTTAACTGATTCAATATTCCCTAATTGATATATATAATAATTATTTTCATATAATTTCTTAATAATATCCACTAAAGCTTCATCCATTTCCCAAATTTGCTAAACTTATCCATAATCTATCTCTATTTACTCTACCATATGCCTTCTTTATATCTATAAAACTCATATATACCTGTTTACCTGAATTTCTACTTATATCCATAAGTTGTGTAACTACACGCCTATCTAATCTAAAACCTCCTTGCATTTCCCCCATTACATTATTCCCTTCGATCCATTTTACAACTCTTCTAGCCACCATATACGAGAAAACTGATGTTACCGCTATCGGTCTATAATTATTTAACTGTCTATTATCTTTACCCTTTTCTTTAAATAATAATCTTACTCTTGTATTACTCCAACTAACCGGAAAAACTTTTTTCCGTGCCATCCTATTAAAACATGATAATAACTTTACTTTTGCTCTATGCCCTAAATTCATTGCCATCTCTGCTGCCCATCTATCTAAATCTCTTGCCTTTCCGCTTTTCAATCTTTTCCCTGCCTCATTCAGTTCATTTTTTGTGAACTTAATATTCCCATTACTAAATGCTTTCATGTTTTCTATCACTAAATCCTTCATATCTAACATCTTTTCTATATCCATTAGATATCTATTTAAGATTCTCTCTAAATTTTCTCTAGAGCTACACTCTATTTCCTCATCATCTAGTAATACTATCTCTCTCTCCCCTACATTTCTCCTTTTAATGTAACTCCAAAATTTTTTACTCCCATCTCTTCCACTTTTATTCATATCCTCCAACAATTTACTATTCAATTTCATCCTCTCTCTACAATTATCTATTTTAGCCAACTTCTTCTTTTCTAAGTATTTTTCCCATTTAGCATTAATATCTTTTTCACTTTCCTTGTTCTTAATAGCACACTTATATTCTCTACATGCTTCTTTTATTAATTCTTAATTTTTTTATTTCTTTTATTCTTCTGAATATTCTCACCTAAAACTTTCCATACAGTAGTGCCACCCTGTGCCAACCAGAGTAATTATTATTAATAATTTTGTTGAATGTGGAGAGGGTAACGAATCTGCAAGTGTGTTTAGTCTGGTTGTCATCCGTGTCTATTATAAATTAATTACTAAAAATAAAATTTGTATAGTCACTCTACCATGTATGCAGTCACCCATTAGATATTCATAATTCTCCTAGACTAAAAATTAATTTGCGCATATTGTTATTTATTTGTAATTTGATCAATTAGTAATTAGTACCATTGCTAAAAGGTTGGTTACCATTACAATATGGAACATTAAAATAGATGCTTAACATTTGGAAAGGATATGATGAAAAAGACTTTTAATGTTTAATTATTATTAATATATATATATATGTATATAAGAACAGCATAATAGATTTCATTAATTTCCATTTTTGATGTTATTAATATTTGTCTTATGGTCAAGTTCACTGATATTGAAATATTTATGTCATTACTGTATAAATTTTTACTTCGTTAAATAAGAATACTTACTATTTGTTGTTGTTTTGGTAGAATTTGTAATATTTTTACATTCATCTGTAATGGATTTTCTTTTATTTTGTGCAGAGTTAAAATTTAAATCTAAATGTTTTGTAGATATAATAGTTGGAACAAACGAAGCAACTTGACGAGGGGTCTTTACTGCACTCAATGAAAAACGATTTTTTAATTCTTGTTGTGGACTCAAAAAACTTGATTGCTTAGAATTTTGTGTTGTGTTGGAATTTAATTTTTTATTAGAAGTAATAGTTGGAACAAAAGAAGCATTCTGACGAGGAGTTTTTACTGCACCTATAGAACGTTTTTTGTCTTGTTTCTTAAAAAAAAAAAAAAAAAGTTAATTTTTCAAAAAATTTCATATTAAATAATTATATAAATAATGAATTAAAATTAGTGATAATATTAATTTCCATCATGTTTTCATTCTGAAATTCTAGTCTGATCAATGCCTCAATCATAGTTGTTTATCTAATTAACTGCGTACCTATAATTTAACTAATATATTTTCTTCACCATTTTCTTAAAAATCTGAAATAACTTTTTTTTTAAAAGATTGATATTAAACTCTCATTTTGAATGCATATTTAACATCAACAACTTTAATTAACTTTATCTTGCTTGAAAAAGTTTTGCTTTAACTTTATGAATTCTGTGGAGCCATGAACTATGCTGAATATAACTATATGAATGACTCCAAAAAGAAAAATGTAACCCAACAAACAAAAATATATAAATAAACAAATTAAAAAACTATTAAAATTCGCAAATTTTGCAATATTTAGGCAACCCAGTTTTCTTTTCCGACTCTGTATGCAATTACGCTTAAAAAAAATTTGTATAAAATTTTAAATTATGCTAGCAGCAGTTTTTTCATCTCGGAATGCTGTAAACAATTATTTATGTATATTAAAATTTCTTCGGATTATGTTGAAAGCACATACATTTTATTTTCACCTTATTATCCTTTCCGAAACGGATGTGCAATATTTCAAAATTTTATAACATATTTAAAAACATTAAAATAATTAAGAGATCATAATTTCTTGATAAAGAGACTAATCTCTTACGTTTCTGTAAAAGAAGTTATTGGGGGGAGGGGGACACACACCCAGAGTGTATTTAATAGACATAAAAATCAGCCATTAACTATTTACTTTATTTTAAAAATACGAGTTTTGTCTTATTACTCCTTCAGTGATTACATGAGTGAAAACATAGTAAGATATATGTAAATGTGTCCCCTCAATTTATTATTAATAACTATATCATTTTATTTTATTAAATTTTGTTTATACTATAATCTTAATTTACATAAATACATACTATAATATAAAATTGTCTGTATTATACATATGTGCATACTTGCAATTAAAAAAAAGAATACATATTCTCTTCTAATCAATGTGCCGTAACAAAACACGAGCCTTTATATGCCATATATGTTTGTATATGAGGGAGGCTTAGAACAAAATATAGTGTAGTTCATGGCACCACTGTATTATATACTACACTTTCTACATATCTGAATTTATTTTTCACTCAAGTTGACATATAAATGGTGTAAGCTATATAGATGCTTTTCACATTATTTTATTCATTTTTAAATATTTAGATGGGATAAATTAATTTTCTTTAAATTTTTTTTATTTTTAAAATTCACTATTAAATGATGGATATAATTATTTTCTCGTAAGCACGGGGTCAGATTTTGAAGATCTATGTGGCTGCAGAGCAAATGAATCATTACACAATTAGAGTTCTTCAATAATAAAATAATTTCAGCATTACTAAAGAAATGGAAAGTCAGCATTCTAATAACGCAAATACAAACATTTGATGCGGACTTTCATCTCAACTAAATTAAAAGAACACTTTTGTTGTGATTTAATAAAAGGCATATTTAAGAATCAATGCAAATTTTTAATTTACATTCATAAAAGTTCTTATCATCCTATCGTATCATTTGAACTTATTTAAACAATTTTACTCATTTATTTGCTGATAAATAATATAATAAAAATATTTTAGAAATATAAATATACATTCAAATCCTTCTTCTCTCAAATAGAATTAAACCATTAAATTAGAAAATAGCTTTTGACATATATAATCTTTTCAAAGTATATAAAATATTTCAGGAATTCTAGTCTTTTTTTAATTAACATTACGACCAAAAAATATATATATTTTTATATAAATATCATACTTGCATATACTAATTTTTATAAATGCATAATCTTATTTTTACAGAAACATCATATGTTGAAGCTGCAGTATGAGTTTATATCATACACTAATTAAATTATATGCTATTTAAAAAAAAGAAGTAATTAAAAAATAAAAATTCATACATTTAATAAATTTATGATAAGGCAGTAGCCATTTTTCTGTCTCAGATTGCAAAACACATTTATAATAAAAGTTTCTATGGGTTATGTTGAAAGTTCAAACATTTTATTATTTCTTTATTTTATACTTTCCATATGTCGATGCGATATAGTTTTTTTTCTTTTTATAAAAATGTTTTCCAAACAAAGCATTTAAAAATTAGCATTCTCTTTTTTTTTAGTACTCTAATTTTTCTTAATTAAAGAACTTGACCAATCATCTTTATATATATCTGGAATACAGATGGTTCTTGACTTGCATAAATTCTACTTTCGTACAATTTGCTATTTTGTTCGAAGGGCAATAGAAAAAGACACAACGTTATGGAACTTTTTATCAAAAAAAGAAGAGTTCATACACGTTTCAGGAAACAATTAAGTACGAAAGTTGAGGATTTATCTTTTAGGCACATAGCGTTTTCTTAAGTGATAAAATAAAAGCTATCAGTTTGAAGAGTTTTTATTAACTGAGAATTTAAATTGGATAGCAAGTGGAGGTGACTGTATAGATTCTGAAATCAATAAATACACACACACAAAAGAGAACCATAATCTGCTGTCCACACACACCTTTTACTTTTTGAGTGAATATGAACACACACACACACACAATAAATATATATAAATGTGCCACCTCAATTTATTATTAATTATATTATATTTTTTAAAATTATGTTATAGTATAATTTTAATTTATAAATACATATTACAAAAGCATGTGGTATACATATATATATATGTTTACTAGATGGAGCTTACCACTAGCTCCTAACAAGCTTTAATTATAAGTGATGAAAGAGAAAGAATTCAAAATCTCTATCAGAAAATCATCATTGTGGCCCAGACTAATTGATTTCGAGCTTATCGCTTAACTCAGTGAGGAGCTAGGATTTCAGACACTAGATCTAACAACTCAAGTGTTAGCACTTATTTCATACATTACTATCAATTTGAAAACGTGAATTTTTCAGACACATAAAATCCAGTCTTACAAACCAGATAGCTATATGGGTCTGAACACAGTTCAGTTTCACCATATATTAATAGCCAAAGCAATATAAAATCACAAAAGCCTTCAAGGGTACACTTAAAACAATTAATAAAACAAGACACAAAATGTATAACTTGCTTTTAAGCTTGTACTAAAATGTTCACTAGATGGAGCTTACTACTAGCTCCTAACAAGCTTTAATTATAGATGCATGTAAATTGTAAACTTATAGTTCAGGAAACAATAGATATATGATTATATGCGAAGTTTGATGTATGCGAGGAGGGTTTGGAAGATATAAACATATTGCAGCTCAACTATATTTTTATCATTAAAATGTATTTGCATATATATCATATATGAAATATTATCCACATACATCCATGTTTAATTTATTAAATATATATATAAATTGACGTTTCAACACAGTCACACTGGTCATCAACTGGGTAACAAATATTGTAAAATAATTGCTTTAAGTAACATTAAAAATAATATATATATACTGTAACATAATTAAAGGTCGCTCAAATAATTATAGATGGTTACAATATAACTGTTACCATATAAGTGAAGGAGTTCAAATATCAAGATATTAAGTAAAGGTTCAAAATATAACACTATCAAGAATTATAAGCAAATTGTTAATAACCAGTATTATAACTCAGGTATATGGAAATCACGTGAAGTGAGTACACTAGTAATTCAATAAAATATAACTCAGGTATACAGGCAGTAGATCTTATCCACTTTCATTTCTTGGTTTGATGTTAAGTGCATGTTTAAACAAATACTAAGTGAATATGGTCTAGCAGGGCGCCACTAGATTATCTGAATCTAGACACGGTTATATCTGATAACCTTTCACATGTACCGGGTTTGAATCCCTTCTTGGTACTTTATTTATAATAAAAATGGAAGATTTTGCTTTTTGAGCCATATCACTATAAGCACTAATATTTAGGTAAAAGTAAAACATCTTTAAACCAAAGTGGAGTATATTAGACATAAATCATTTCTCAGATCTTAGCATAACAAATGTGTTTCAATAGTTTTGTAAGTTTACTAGCTCAGATTATATATAACTAATTTAGGATGGCAATTCACTCATCCTTGCATGAAATAGATGATGGGATGTGGTTATAATAATACTAAGAGATCACTAAATATTATAAAATCAATATTTATTTATGGCCTTTAAACAGTTAAACAGCTCATTAATTAAAACGTTGATGACGATGATGATGATGATAATAATAACAATAATGACAAGGGTTTCAACTACAGCTCTAGGACTAAGCCTAAACATAAAACTAATTTTTATAAAGAAATTCATAATTATTGCTTAATTTTAGCATATTTACTTATATCTTAAATAACTAATATTCAACCATTGATGATGATGAATAATCACACTTAACAAAGACTACACTTAATGAAATATATACGCCTCGTTTAATAAAACAAACTAATATTTATTACTACATTTCTAACATATACATAAAAATTTCTAGATAAATATGAAAATTGACATGAATAATAATAATAATAATTGATTATATAACAATCCTCAGATTAATTTTAAGTTCTTCCCCCTTTCCCTTCAAATGTATTTTGTATTAAGTTGGACGTCACATTGACCATGATTTAGATCGGAAGAGCACACGTAAAAAAAATATTATCTGCTCATTAGCACACATACTTTAAAAATCCAACATGTAAATAGAATGTAAAAAAAAATGTTAGTAAAATTGAAAGAGCAAGTTTTAGAAAAGAGTTTTAAATTATTTTCTCCCCCTCCCTTCCAAGCGCTGAAATCTATACTGAACTTGAAACAAAATAATCTAATATTCTAATACTACTCATTATTTCACATTCACTCCCAATTATACACATATAAAAATATTATTATGTATGTGCGTGTTTTATCCCATAATAACAAAATATTATTAAAAACCAAAATAATAATAATATATCAGTTAAAACTAAAATCATAACACCATAAAAAAAAATTGTTTTACACATTAATATTGTAAAATTAATAAACAAATAATTTTCATACATTCAAGGTCATTTATGAAGCTCAAAGTTATTTTTAGTAAGACATTCTTGTTTTTAATTGATCTGAATAGTCTTTAAAAGTTCTTTAAATAAAATATACCACTTTATTGCTAAAATGTTTATTAAGACTGATATCATAAAGAAAATAGATATAAAAAGTCATATTACCGATCTTTTGTTTGTGGCGAATTTCCAAGGGTTCAAACTTGTCTTGTATAAGGTTTATATTTCTGCAGCTACCATTTCCGTTTTATGTGGGAACAATCTCTTTCTTGAGGTGTATAACTATTTGATGATGGTGACTCTATTGAGGTTATTTGCTTTAGTGGATAATTTGGAAATCATTATATTAATTTTTCTTCTCTTCCTGTCAAGCATGTGGATGAAATACAGCAGTTGTTTTCACATTTGTAAATTTTCTTGAGTTTAAAATCAGTTGTTGTAACAATTAATTGGACTTGATGATTAATATTTATCAGTAGATTAATTCATCTTCTTTGAATGCAGGTGAATGCTTTCTTCCTTCTATTAAAAACATCTTATTTCTCTGGTCAGTTGAAAGGTGTAGAATATTATTTTAGACACAACATCTTTTCTTTCCTATGTGATGTGCAGCTTCCCCAGATGGTCCAGGAACCGATGGGACATACATATAATTTTTCTAGCCAGACATTTCTTATATTTTCAGCATTCAATTGGATAGTTTAATAATCTGAATCATAAACAATAATCCTAATAATAATTCAAGACAGCTTTTTATATCCAATTTTTAGCTAACTTAACCAATCAGAGATAGCATCACTTGCTATTTTTGGACAAATTTGTTTTAATTAGATCTCTAATTTATTTTCAACTATATTATTTTTCAACTGAAAAGTTTAATCCTTTTTCCAGACACTTTTGTTTAAAAAAAAATAGACTCAATCCTTATTTCCTTTCTTTTCTTTTTTTTTTTCTTTTTAACATCCAGGTAACACTTCAAATCTTTGAGCTTCCTTCTTTAGATCTTGAGATAAGACAATTTCAAAATTTAGAGCTCTGACCCATTATAAGCTTCCAAAGTGAAACAATCATTTACAAAAAAAAATTGCTACAAAGATCGATATCTGATTAAACAGATTTCCTCTTTTAACAAAAAAAATTGTACAAAAAAAAATAATTTGACAGATTTAATACTTCCTTTTCTTTCAATATTTAGGAAATGTAAATTTTTGTATGTAATGTACACACATCCTTCATTCTTTCAAATCATTCATAAACTAACCTTAAATAATATGATTGCTAGCTTAGTAATTATAACCCAATTATTTAATTAAGTCTGTAACTTTTAAATCCCAATTATAATTAAAGAAAAGCAAAATAAAAGTATAGAATAAAATATTAGAATTGATCAAGCATAGGTTAGTTTTAAAGAAAGTTAAAATGTTTAATATTTGAAATATAAAACAATTAAATAATTTACACATACATTGCCTATATGTATGCATTATAACTTTGCTTTTTAAAGAAAAATTAAATATTAAATAGTTTAAATGTGTGTATTACCTTTCTATCAACACACAAACAAGTAAAGCATGTAATTGTTGACCCATTCTTTCTCTGTTTAAAGCTTTTAGAACTGGACCTTGTAGGGTTTGAACTTGGATGCCCTACAGCTTCTTTTATGGTTATATAAAAATGTGATGATGATTTTTGGTTTACCTTTTCTACATGCACATTACTATAAATTTAGCTAGTGACTAAATTGTAATGGCACAACTTTCTCCCCCTTCGGATAAAATCATCAGCACTTTTGTTTTAACTATATTTTAAAAAAAAAATCCTAACTAATAAATACACTAATAATAATAAACACTTATAATATATATATAAAAAAAAAATTAACTACTGGTAAATATATTTTTCATTAGAAAACCTAAAAATAATTTATTTGGAGATCTTTGCCAGGCTATTCTGCTGAAGTATAAGGGATCAAACTCCTAGCATTATAGGTCCCCTTATTCCCATCAAGAGCAGCAAGCATAAAGGCATTCTCTCCTATTTTCTTGGTAATTTGGAATGGCTTTTTCTTTTCAAACCATATTGTGGTCTGCATAAAAATGCACCTGTACATCCAGTCCCTTTTTAATATTTCCATTTTTCATCTTGACTGGATATTTATAAAACATATCCGGAGGATTTATTTTATATAACCTCCTATTACAAACTCCATTTAGAAATATGGACTCTTGGTACCTTATGTAATATGCCTTGAAGTTTTTCAGAGAGATTGACTCTCTATACCATACATACTTTATTTTTAAACTTTCCAGAAAGATTGACTCTCTGTACCATATATAATTCATCCTTAAATCTTCCAGAGAGATTGATTCTCTGGGCCATGTATAATTTATTTTTAAATTTTCTAGAAAGGTTGACTCTTTGTACCATATATAAGGCACATTTAAATTTTCCAGAGCATTTACATTTTTCAGAGAGATAGATTCTCTGTACCATATATAATGGACATTTAAACTCTTCAGAGAGATTGACTCTCTGTACCAGATATAATTCATTACATCTTCCAGAGAGGTTGATTCTCTGTGCCATGTATAATTTATTTTTAAACTCTCTAAAAAGGTTGACTCTTTGTACCAAATATAAGGCACACTTAAATTTAACAGAGCATTTAAATTTTTCAGAGAGATTGATTCTCTGTCTGATACACACTGGACATTTACATTTTTCAGAGAGATTGCCTCTCTGTACCAGATATAACTTATTTTTGACTTTTCCAGAGCAGTTGAATTTTTCAGAGAGATTTGGACATTTACATTTTTCAGAGAGATTGCCTCTCTATACCATATATAAGGTATCTCCAATCTATTTAAGAAGACAGATTTTTGAAACCACACATGCTGGTTTGTTACTAGATTGAGAACTACAGACTGTTGAAACTTTTGCTCTCTTTCTAAAATAACTGGTTTCATCTCCCTTATTGCCTCTCTTAAATCAATCATCTTATCGGATGCATGAAGTTTTTCCTCCAACTCTCTTTTCCTTCTTTTCACTTCATGATCTATCCCAATCTGCTCTTTGGTCATCATCTCATTTACTTTCTTTACTGGGAGATTTGGTATTATGGCTAATATCGGCCTTTCTACTTCTTTTTCACCTTGTGGATTGTTAACTAAAGTAGGCATCCTTTTCTCTGACTGACTCTGTTCTGAGCTATCCCTACAGTCATCTGGACTGGTGCTACCATCGCTCTGCCCTGAATTTAGGTTTGACTGATCCTGCAGCTCTACATTAATACGATCTTTTAATTCCCCTATTTTCTGGTAGAGATCATCCATCTTGGGGTTTATGTATTCCACAACATAGGCCTTCTGGTTCTCCTCAACCTTTTCCAACATAACACCCAATTCATGTTGATTCATTCTGGGTCCCTCTTCTAAAGAACTTGACTTGTCCCTTTTTACTATCTCCTCCCTAAAGCTATCCATTTGTTTCCCCAATTCTTTCCTAAGATTTTGGTCAATTTGTACACACTCATTGGCCATGCTTCCCTTAACTTCTCGTATTTCCTTTTCTAAGCCACTAAACTTATTTTTCATAGTGAGGGTTTGATCTACACAGCCCAAAGTGGCTTCCTTATATGAGTCCACTTTGGCTACCACCTCCTCTAATCTAATATGAATTCCTGCAGAAGTTATTTCGGCATTCTTTTCTATGCATTCTGATATGGATTGGGAGACCAAACCATGGACCTCATTCCTAACTAACTCAATTTCTCTCTTATTTTCTTCGATAGACTGCTCCACTTGAGCCTTTAATGACTGTAGTCCCTGACAGCCCTCCTGTTTGGTGACTTCCATAGACCTACACACTCCTTCTATCCTCTCCTCTAATGACACAAACCTATTTTTACACTCTATATTGGACCCTTCTATCCTAGTTTCCAAAGCGATGATCATTTGGTTGTTATTGTCAATAGAGTTCTCTAGATTTACCCTTAAACCTTCTATACTTTTCTCCACAGATTGACCTATCTTTTGTTCTAGATTTTCCATCCTTTGCTTACTATCTTCTCTTAGACTTTCTATATTTTGCTTACTATCTTCTCTTAGACTTTCTATATTTTTCTTATTTTTCTCTATCTTTTGTTCTAGATTTACCATACTTTGCTTACTATCTTCTCTCATACTTCTGAGCATCTGCATTATCATGTCCATGTCTGATGGTGCCATCTTTGCTATTTGAGCCTGGCCCACTTCTGACTCCTCATCTACTTCCACACTTGAGGCCGTATTATTGCTACTAACATTAAAGGCATCTTCCTCTACTTCCTCTCTTTCCTCTTGTGTTTTTAAGAAAACCTCCCCATCCTCTTCTTCAGTATGAAAACGATCACTGATTCCTGGTATTGGGGCACCTTCCTCTTCCATAACCTCTTCCATACTATAATTTAGTTCACTCATGTTATAAAACTATATATATCCCATCTGTACTTCCCTGACCATCAAAAATCCACACATCTTCTCCCTGTCTGACACCTATTCTGACCAACTGACTGATTTGATTTTCACCTTATTATGCATTTACAAATACAACAACAACAAAAAAAATTTTAATATCCTTATTTAATGAACTACACAACAATAATCTATATAGTGCATGTCTGTCTGTAATAGCCCAAATTATACATTCATCCATTCTCCCAGAAATCCGACAGATATTGACAGTCCACAGAATGACTAGCAGTTCACAATCTTGAGATAAATAAAAGAATTCAGTCACAGCACTATAATCACACAATGCATCACGAGCACTCAGAAGATCATCCCAATTCGATCACTATTAACTACCACAACCCTTGATTGAATGAAGCAAACTCTGTTGCAATAAAAGATGTATTTTAAGTCTTAGGGGCTAAAGTAGATAAACTATGCCTTGCTCTCTCTCTTGGAGTCTTATGTGGCAAGTATCAAGGAATGCCCTGCTTATTATAGACTACAAAAACGAAACCTTGCTCTCTCTCTTGGAGACTTATAGGCTGATATCATGGCAGGACTACTGTTAACTGCTTCATGATAAAATAAGAATAACATATAAACTTGATTGGAAAACTATGCCATGCTCTCTCTCTTGGAGACTTATAGGCTGGTATCATGGCAGGTCTGCTGTTAACTGCTTCATGATAAAATAAAGATAACATATAAATTGGGTTGGAGCAGTGAATGGGTTTGATCATTCATAAGTTACACGAAATACATAGCATTCTCAAGGCAATGACAAAACTCTCCACTCATCATCAAAACTGCAATCTAACCAACCAAACTCCAACGATCAACCATCCAATCAAACCTCTAAAATCATAGACTTTTTACAAAATGAACTCCCCAAACACACATGAGACTACTATTCCATAATTCATCACTATTACTATGCCTATCCTATCTGGCAATAAATTATTTTAATGTTCCACAAAAAAAAATCTATTATTTATTTCACCTTTGTCTTAAGTTGTGATATTCATCTCTATTTTCAAAATTGATAAAACAAAACTAAGCTGTTTTATGGCTGTACCCATTTTATCATCATCAATGAAAAATTAAATCATATTAAACATCATCATCTAAAATAAGACTGTTTGGCCAAGAAAATTTTGTAAGACAAAAAAAAAATTTTACTGAAAAAAAAAATTTTACTAAAAAAATTTCTCTATTTTTAACCACACATCTCCCATCATTCTATAGACTCTCTTTTTCAGGTATATGGCAAAATATCAGGCCCCAGTTGGGTGTCCATTGTAACATAATTAAAAGGTCGCTCAAATAATTATAGATGGTTACAATATAACTGTTACCATATAAGTGAAGGAGTTCAAATATCAAGATATTAAGTAAAGGTTCAAAATATAACACTATCAAGAATTATAAGCAAATTATTAATAACAAGTATTATAACTCAGGTATATGGAAATCACGTGAAGTGAGTACACTAGTAATTCAATAAAATATAACTCAGGTATACAGGCAGTAGATCTTATCCACTTTCATTTCTTGGTTTGATGTTAAGTGCATGTTTAAACAAATACTAAGTGAATATGGTCTAGCAGGGCGCCACTAGATTATCTGAATCTAGACACGGTTATATCTGATAACCTTTCACATGTACCGGGTTTGAATCCCTTCTTGGTACTTTATTTCTAATAAAATGGAAGATTTTGCTTTTTGAGCCATATCACTATAAGCACTAATATTTAGGTAAAAGTAAAACATCTTTAAACCAAAGTGGAGTATATTAGACATAAATCATTTCTCAGATCTTAGCATAACAAATGTGTTTCAATAGTTTTATAAGTTTACTAGCTCAGATTATATATAACTAATTTAGGATGGCAATTCACTCATCCTTGCATGAAATAGATGATGGGATGTGGTTATAATAATACTAAGAGATCACTAAATATTATAAAATCAATATTTATTTATGGCCTTTAAACAGTTAAACAGCTCATTAATTAAAATGTTGATGACGATGATGATGATGATAATAATAACAATAATGACAAGGGTTTCAACTACAGCTCTAGGACTAAGCCTAAACATAAAACTAATTTTTATAAAGAAATTCATAATTATTGCTTAATTTTAGCATATTTACTTATATCTTAAATAACTAATATTCAACCATTGATGATGATGAATAATCACACTTAACAAAGACTACACTTAATGAAATATATACGCCTCGTTTAATAAAACAAACTAATATTTATTACTACATTTCTAACATATACATAAAAATTTCTAGATAAATATGAAAATTGACATGAATAATAATAATAATAATTGATTATATAACAATCCTCAGATTAATTTTAAGTTCTTCCCCCTTTCCCTTCAAATGTATTTTGTATTAAGTTGGACGTCACATTGACCATGATACCCGGAAAAGTATTTCAAGACAAAAAATATTATCTGCTCATTAGCACACATACTTTAAAAATCCAACATGTAAATAGAATGTAAAAAAAAATGTTAGTAGAATTGAAAGAGCAAGTTTTAGAAAAGAGTTTTAAATTATTTTCTCCCCCTCCCTTCCAAGCGCTGAAATCTATACTTAACTTGAAACAAAATAATCTAATATTCTAATACTACTCATTATTTCACATTCACTCCCAATTATACACATATAAAAATATTATTATGTATGTGCGTGTTTTATCCCATAATAACAAAATATTATTAAAAACCAAAATAATAATAATATATCAGTTAAAACTAAAATCATAACACCATAAAAAAAAATTGTTTTACACATTAATATTGTAAAATTAATAAACAAATAATTTTCATACATTCAAGGTCATTTATGAAGCTCAAAGTTATTTTTAGTAAGACATTCTTGTTTTAATCGATCTGAATAGTCTTTAAAGGTTCTTTAAATAAAATATACCACTTTATTGCTAAAATGTTTCTTAAGACTGATATCATAAAGAAAATAGATATAAAAAGTCATATTACCGATCTTTTGTTTGTGGCGAATTTCCAAGGGTTCAAACTTGTCTTGTATAAGGTTTATATTTCTGCAGCTACCATTTCCGTTTTACTGGGAACAATCTCTTTCTTGAGGTGTATAACTATTTGATGATGGTGACTCTATTGAGGTTATTTGCTTTAGTGGATAATTTGGAAATCATTATATTAATTTTTCTTCTCTTCCTGTCAAGCATGTGGATGAAATACAGCAGTTGTTTTCACATTTGTAAATTTTCTTGAGTTTAAAATCAGTTGTTGTAACAATTAATTGGACTTGATGATTAATATTTATCAGTAGATTAATTCATCTTCTTTGAATGCAGGTGAATGCTTTCTATTGAGGTTATTTGCTTTAGTGGATAATTTGGAAATCATTATATTAATTTTTCTTCTCTTCCTGTCAAGCATGTGGATGAAATACAGCAGTTGTTTTCACATTTGTAAATTTTCTTGAGTTTAAAATCAGTTGTTGTAACAATTAATTGGACTTGATGATTAATATTTATCAGTAGATTAATTCATCTTCTTTGAATGCAGGTGAATGCTTTCTTCCTTCTATTAAAAACATCTTATTTCTCTGGTCAGTTGAAAGGTGTAGAATATTATTTTAGACACAACATCTTTTCTTTCCTATGTGATGTGCAGCTTCCCCAGATGGTCCGGAACCGATGGGACATACATATAATTTTTCTAGCCAGACATTTCTTATATTTTCAGCATTCAATTGGATAGTTTAATAATCTGAATCATAAACAATAATCCTAATAATAATTCAAGACAGCTTTTTATATCCAATTTTTAGCTAACTTAACCAATCAGAGATAGCATCACTTGCTATTTTTGGACAAATTTGTTTTAATTAGATCTCTAATTTATTTTCAACTATATTATTTTTCAACTGAAAAGTTTAATCCTTTTTCCAGACACTTTTGTTTAAAAAAAAAATAGACTCAATCCTTATTTCCTTTCTTTTCTTTTTTTTTCTTTTTAACATCCAGGTAACACTTCAAATCTTTGAGCTTCCTTCTTTAGATCTTGAGATAAGACAATTTCAAAATTAGAGCTCTGACCCATTATAAGCTTCCAAAGTGAAACAATCATTTACAAAAAAAAATTGCTACAAAGATCGATATCTGATTAAACAGATTTCCTCTTTTAACAAAAAAATTGTACAAAAAAAATAATTTGACAGATTTAATACTTCCTTTTCTTTCAATATTTAGGAAATGTAAATTTTTGTATGTAATGTACACACATCCTTCATTCTTTCAAATCATTCATAAACTAACCTTAAATAATATGATTGCTAGCTTAGTAATTATAACCCAATTATTTAATTAAGTCTGTAACTTTTAAATCCCAATTATAATTAAAGAAAAGCAAAATAAAAGTATAGAATAAAATATTAGAATTGATCAAGCATAGGTTAGTTTTAAAGAAAGTTAAAATGTTTAATATTTGAAATATAAAACAATTAAATAATTTACACATACATTGCCTATATGTATGCATTATAACTTTGCTTTTTAAAGAAAAATTAAATATTAAATAGTTTAAATGTGTGTATTACCTTTCTATCAACACACAAACAAATAAAGCATATAATTGTTGTCCCACTCTCTCTCTGTTTAAAGCTTTTAGAACTAGACCTTGTAGGGTTTGAACTTGGATGCCCTACAGCTTCATTTATGATTATATAAAAATGTGATGATGATTTTTGGTTTACCTTTTCTACATGCACATTACTATAAATTTAGCTAGTGACTAAATTGTAATGGCACAATACAAACATACGTTCCTACACTTACATACTGCCACTATTTCTTTTTATTTTTAGGGAGCATTGCCTTAAGTTCACCTCCATTCTTTTTAAAACTCAGTTCCATTATAAGGTGTGCAAGATTAGACTTATCAATAATACTATGGTTGAAAAGTTAGAAAAAAGCTTTTACATTGCAAAAAAATAAAAGCATGTATATATTATATTTAAAGAAAACATATTTGTAGCTTGGTATATATAGATATTCCATAGAAATAAAAATTGTATATTCTCTCACTAATTATGACATTCATTATCATCATTTTCAATCACTATCAATCCACTGTATTTGATCTATAATTTCTCTTCTTCACACGTCCATCTATTAGTACTGTTTCTAGTAATATGTTCAGCCAAATAATGAAATCTTTTTGTTCTATTATTCACTTTGCTTTTAAACTAATTACTGATCTAACATATATCTTTCTATATATCATCATATTTATTTGCAATCTTTTATTAAGTGCTCAAATCCCCATAAATAAATACTGTAACATTTACAAAATAACTTACCTTTTTCAAACATATAGGTGTATTTTTTATCCATGTATAATCCTATAATTAATAATTTATCATGTTATTTATAGTTGTGAATTATTAATGTATTACAAATATACAAATTTTGAAATTTTCAGGATAGAATAAATAAACCCAAAAGTTTGGGCACTTCTTGACAGGCTCCAATATCTGTTTTCTCCCCATATCAGCATAAAAATTCGTTTAAAATCACATACATATTACTTTTTCTATATTAGATTTTTTCCATAAATGGCTTCACAATATACAAATATACTGTGTATATATGTAAACATGCAATTGTAATGTCTATTTGCTATGCTGATAAATAAGGATATGACATTTACTGCAGTCTAATCTAATCCATTCTTATTGGCATAACAACTAGACATCAGGTGCTACAAAATTTTGCATATTATTTAGATAATCTTTGAATATATATCTTAGGTCTAAATATGTTCATTAATACTTCATGTTATAAAAGTTTCTAATATTATAAAATATATAATTTCAATAAAAGTAATTTAAAAAAATAATAAATGAAAAAAGATTTACCTGATTAGCTTTAAGATTATCAATTACTGAACGAACATCTTGTACAACTTGAATAGCCGATTTGATGGTATGACTTAATGTTTCAGTTCTTTTTCGTTTCTTCAATATATATTCATCAATAGATTCCATTTTATCAAAATTACGTTTGTGAATTCTTTCCCAATCTAAGAAAAAATAAACCATACTAAAAATTAATAGAAACATTAAATGATATAAAATGAAAAAGAAAAAAAAAACAAACAAAAAAAAAGTTTGAACAGAAAACAAATTAGTAATATTTTTTTCCTACATTTAATCACAATGAATTCTTACAAAACAATAAATATTTTCATATTACACTCATAATTTTAAAATATTAGTAAAAAATAAGTAATGCAAAAAGATAAAATCATATCACATACTTGGGGTTCTGTTATTCTTTTTATCATGAATAGCCTTTTGTTCCAAAAATGAAATAAACCGTGGGATATGAGATTTTTCTACAGTGGATTTACACTCATCTGAAAAAAAACTTATATTTTTAAAAAATTTTTCACACTAATATAACAATAAAACACTTTACAGCCTAACAGAAACATTATTTTTAGGTATAAATATATCTTAATTTATTAGCAATATTATTTTTAAACTGATTTTAAAAAAAATCTCTATTCCCTAAAGTGCCTAAATAATTAAAATAAAAAAATATATATTATTAAAAACCATTCAACACTTAAACACTCCCAATATCAATAATAATTTCAAACTGTTGTCAAGGCAACCTCCTTTCAACAATAAAGCTTTAGAATAGGTTAACACATTTAATATAAAAATAAAATAAAATTTACATTTTAAAAAATCTTTAATATTTCACTTAAAAATGTATATTAATAGTCCATTTTTTTTTACTTCAACTTTTATTTTCTACATTTCATTTCTAAAAAGTAGTTAAATTATGATCAATTTTAGGATGTGCATATGCACTCCTAATTCTATTCCTAAATCAATTTTACATCTTCATACAGCCTATCTAAAATATATCTCTATTACCCAGATCTTTTCATATGTAAAATTTTCTTATTTCATATGTAAAATTTTCTTATTGCAAATTTTATATTCATTACAGCACTTCATTTTGACTGCAAAAACCTATCAACTTTGAATATATTTCATTTCATAGACAAATTTCTCAAATCACATTTTTTAAATCTTCCATTACGATAACACAGCATTATTCTGATTATCAATAATTTTTTTGTTTTTTCAATTACATTATAGTCATTCCTTAACTTGCATAAGTGATATACAACTCCTTGTGTAAGTTAAATTTATGCATAAATAGGTACATTTACCATTAAAAAGAATGCCTGAATTTGAAAGTACTTTTAAAAAAAAAAAACAAAAAAAAACTAAAATATTATAACGTATCCTAAGAGATGTTCACTAAGCATAAGACAAACAAAACAATAACTGCGAGTTGGATTGAATTAAACTTTTCAAATTTTTGTAATTTGCATATGCGATAGTGTACTGTACTTACATAATTTGGATTTATATAAACAGAAGACAGTTCAGTAAATATTTAATTCAATACATGCCATCTAATTGTGTGACATAAAAAAAAAATCTAATTATAAATTTCCATTCGTATAGACTTAAATCTAATCATGATCAAACTAACGTTTATAATTTTTTTTTTTTTTTGAGTATTCTATTTTTGATCCTAATGAATTTATGTAACGTGTGGTTACAGCTAACATGCCATTCAGTTTTCTAAGAGCACAGATCCTTTGCCATCCCTTAGCCTAAATAGCAGATGGGTATCTATATTGCTAGAAAGCAAAAGTTGAGTTTGTGACATTTTCTTTAAAAAAAACAACAACATTATGTACAAAATTTCCCATTTATATCTTTGATATTATCCTTGCAAAATCTGTACTGTGATTTACAATGTATCCCATAATGGTTGTAGAGAATTTCTATAACAAATTATTTACCCACCAGGTGGAGACAAATAAATATAAACAAAGTAACTGTATAGAAGGTGGATTCTTGGTTTTTATGCTGGGTTTGGAAAAAGAGGAATTTAGATATAAAGGCTATGGGAGTTGACAAAGATTATGTTGTGGAAATGGGATGGAGCAGGATAGAGAAGAATATGGGAAAAATGATTTTTGAAGAATAATTTGAATGATTTCTAGCAAAAAAGTGAAACTTGTAGAACTATATACTAAATATATAATGCATCTTAAATTTTGAAATTATATATATATAAATCACAACCATTGAAACTTTTAGCGATTAGAATATGTAACAATTATGAAACAACTTTTAACATCACATGATTACTATATCCCATGCTTGCTCATAACTGTTGTTAAAATAGGTAAAACTCTCTCCATACAGTAATGCCACTCAAAGCAAGACAGAGTAATCAATGGATACCAGAAGGCTTGTCTATAAAATCCCTATCCAGTGCCTACTCATCCAATATCCCCAAACTAGTTTCTGGCTTGTGGCCTTCGTCAGTGAGGAGCCTTGGATCTGAGAGCACTGCACCTTTAATCTCTACACAATTACAAAACTATGAGAATAAACCACAAATATTTTCAATCTAAGCTCAATAGCTTATATAGTCATATGGGTCTGAACTCAGTTCAGCACCCATACATTTTGGTGTCTTTGGTTCTTTTATAACCATAGCCACCATCTTCCTATTAGGCAGGATTGGTATCAAACCTTTAAACATCAAATGATCACTATATCCCATGCTTGCTCATAACTGTTGTTAAAATAGGCAAAACTCTCTTCATACAGTAGTGCCACTCAAAGCAAGACAGATAATCAATGGATGCCAGAAGACTTGTGCATAAAATCCCTATTCATCCAATATCCCCAAACTAGTTTCTGGCTTGTAGCCTTCGTCAGTAAGGAGCCTTGGATCTGAGAGCACTGCACCTAGATCTTAGGATCTAATGCAACCCTCCAGAAGTCACCTTTATCTCTACATAACTACAAAACTATGAGAATAAAACTGAAAACACAAATATTTTCAATCTAAGCTCAATAGCTTATATAGTCATATGGGTCTGAACTCAGTTCAGCACCCATAGATTTTGGTGTCTTTGGATCTTTTATAACCATAGTCACCACCTTCCTATTAGGCAGGATTGGTATCAAATCTTTAAACATCACATGATCACTATATCCCATGCTTGCTCATAACTGTTGTTAAAATAGGCAAAACTATCTCCATACAGTAGTGCCATTCAAAGCAAGACAGAGTAATCAATGGATGCCAGAAGGCTTGTGCATAAAATCCCTATTCATCCAGTATTCGCAAACTAGTTTCTGGCTTGTGGCCTTCATCAGTGAGGAGCCTTAAATCTGAGAGCACTGCACCTAGATCTTAGGATCTAACGCAACCCTCCAGCAGCCACCTTTTATCTCTACATAACTACAAAATTATGAGAATAAAACTGAAAATACACAAATATTTTCAATCTAAGCTCATTAACTTATATAGTCATATGGGCCTAAACTCAGTTCAGCACCCATATATTTTGATGTCTTTGGTTCTTTTATAACCATAGCCACCACTTTCCTATTAGGCAGGATTGGTATTAAACCTTTAAAAATCACATGATCACTATATCCCAAGCTATTTTAACAACAGGTATGAGCACACGTGGGATATAGTGATCATGTGATGTTTAAAGGTTTGATACCAATTCTGCCTAATAGGAAAGTAGTGGCTATGGTTATAAAAGAACCAAAGACATCAAAATATATGGGTGCTGAACTGAGTTCAGGCCCATATGACTATATAAGCTATTGAGCTTAGATTGAAAATATTTGTGTTTTCAGTTTTATTCTCATAGTTTTGTTGTTATGTAGAGATAAAAGGTGGCTGCTGGGGGGTTGCATTAGATCCTAAGATCTAGGTGCAGTGCTCTCAGATCCAAGGTTCCTCACTGATGAAGACCACAAGCCAGAAACTAGTTTGGGGATAATGGATGAGTAGGCACTGGATAGGGATTTTGTGCCCAAGCCTTTTGGCATCCATTGATTACTCTGTCTTCCTTTGAGTGGCACTACTGTATGGAAAGAGTTTTTACCTATTTTATGAAACAACTTATTAATATAAAGGGTTTTACATTTTAAAATTGAGATTACAAGTTTACTATACATTTATTAATAATTGGCATTAATAATAAATATTTAACTAATTTTTTTTCACAATAGAGTATCAGACTATTGTACCCCCCCCTCCCAAAAAAAAAAAACAACAACAAATAAGATTATATTGCTACAAGATAATATATATCATTAAAAATGTGATAATGACACACTATTTGGTGGCAGTTAAATATTTATCACTTAATACTGCTAACCCTTTTATCTTTATATTTATGATCCATAAAGAAACATAATTAGTGGGGAGTTAGTTTTTTTTTTTTAATAGTTTAAACAAGTGAAAATTTTATTTCGATGCATCTTGATTTGATTAATATAATTTTGATTAATTTAAGTTTTAGATTTTTTTAAAAACACATTCTAATCGAAATGACCATTAGTTAAAATTTTCAAAATAGAATACCAAATAATCCATACAGTAGTGCTAGCAAATAGGTAAAAGGGGGATGCTAGAGGGCTACATTAGATCCTAAGATCTAGGTGCAGTGCTCTCAAATTCAAGGCTTGTCACTGATGAAAGCCACAAGCTAGAAACTAGTCTGGGCATAGGAATTTCATGCACAAAACTTCCTGCATTCATTGATTACAAAGGCTTGCACTTGGTGGCATTAATGTATGGAAAGTTTGGTACTCTTATTAACAGGATGTATAAGGATATGAAATGGTGATCATGTCATATTTTCATTTTGTTAATGTTCTGGACAATATACAGGTTTTATAATAAAAGTGGAAGATGTATTTTAATATTCTGAAAATATTTATCTTTAAGATGGCGATTTTCCCTTTCTAACGACCTTTGGTTCTCAAGTTTTCATCCATTGTTGGTACTGGGTTAATTTATAGTTTATAAGCAGACCCAAAAAATGGTATTTTATACTCTTCATCAATATTATAAGACACTGCATTTTAGAATAGTCCTCCTTTACATAAGTCTTTTAGTTTGTGTCTTGTAATGATTGTCTCAAACTAACAACTAATAGACGGCTTATAGTAAATATTATTTACTACAATTCAGTAATTTGCTTTTGTTGTAATATAAGAGAAGTTTTCATTCTATCAGAATTCAACCTTTTTGTTTAGAAGAAGCTAATAAAAAAGACATAAGTAGAAGTGGGTTTTCTGACTGCTGGTCAATACAATATATATATTATAGCAATTTTGGATGGCATCCTAGAATTGATGGACGTTACAATTTGATTTTTTTTTTACATAAATATACACTTTAAAAAAGCATTAAAATACATTTTAGTGAATTAAAGATTATATATAAATAACAAGAATAAAATATATATACATTACCAGAAATAGGTTTTGCATTACTGAGACTCGGAGTATTTTCTTTAGAAATTTCAATATGTGGTGCAAAATGGTTCTGTGATAAAGATTTATTCCTTACTGGTGATAATAATACTTTACTTGCATCTGATTTACGATTTTTGGATAATTTTACAAGAGATGTCTGCAGATTGCCGGTAGAATCATTATGTTCTAAATCAACAGTTGGCACAATGACATCTGGAGAGTGGAGAAAATCACTTTCATTTTTATTGAAAGTTGGATGTCGACTTCTAGTCTTTCGCGGTTCTTCCACAATACTGGCCTCATTTTCCTAAAAGAAATTAGTAAAATAAATTAAAATATTTCATTTTAACTATGTAATTGACTTTTTATAAAAATTACCATTTTCATTCATTATTAATTTTTATTTTTTTGAAAAATAAATTTAAATGATTTAATTAATTAACAATAAAAAGTTAATTTTTATTCTTTTTTAATTATTTATATAATTACCTTTTTTATCAGGGATTTCAATTCATCTTTGCTTTCAGTTTTTACTCTTTGTGACTGCCTTTTTATAGGTGTTTCTGCTATATTAGGAAAAAACTTATTATTTCTTTTTTTGAGATTTGGAAGTGGAAGTTGATCGTCAACGAGACTACTTCGAGGAGCTCTGTCTATTACAGAAATGCGAGATTTTTTTGTAATCTTAGGTAAGTCCTAAAATATAATTAAAATCTTTGTATAAAAACACCCTTATAATAATTTGAAATAATGAATAATATTTTTAGAAGTTATTTTTGTCATGTTTGTAATAAATTGGCCTCATCGACAAATGCTGCAGCATACCTAGCCAACCTCACAAGTGCTATAAATCTGGTTTTCCAAACGGAAAACATGCTCAGCTACCCTTAATAAAAATAAATTAATATAAAAAACTTTGTTTCACCGCTGTTACAAACATTTCGGCCAAGTTATTACAAACAAGAACGAAAAGGACAACAAGTTTTGTCATGTTTATAACTTTTTAGTCAAGACCTAACAGATGTTAAAAAACTGGTTATATAATTATGAATGTTAGTTGCTGCGAAATGTTCCTTACTTTGAATGAATTAAGTTTATCAAACATAAAAAAATTAAATTTTTAAAATAATAGGAATTTAACATTTTTATTATTACATTTACTGTGTTTATCTTAGGAAATGACCTAATATAAAAATTGCAATAACGTTTATAAATACTTTTATTTTTTTGCTTGCAACAGTATGAGTATGAGATAAGTATATTTTTCAAATATTAACATTATTTCAAAATCGGCAGAAATTGAAGCACGAGGCTAACTTTATAAAATGTTTGTTTCAACACATATATTTAAATTAAGAATGCTCATATTAACACACGTATGCAATTAAATAATGAAAAATGTGGAGAATATCTTTCTTGGTACTCAAAAGTTAATGCTTATACTTTTGCATCCCGCAATTTTAAAAATTACTCCGAAAGATTTTGATACCAATCAGATATATTAAAAGGATATGTAAATTAGAAATAAGAAATGCTGTTTCACTAGCTTTTTCACAATTTAAAAGGAAATCGTCCAAAAATTAATATTAAAATTAAAGCATATTTGAAAAAATAGTCTAATTTGGGGGGGGGGGGGAATCCTATTTAAAAAGATTTGGTATTATGATAATCACTAAATAACAGTCATCTGGTAACTAATTTGCCAATCAGAACTGAATCTTCTATGAATAGCCAAATCCTCACAGAAGCCTTTTTAATCAATCACAATATTTCTAAATCCTATGGACTAATATAATTTTCTTCTTCCTTTTCCTATGTATTGAAGTGTTTAAGAAAGGTGCAAATGGTATATGTCCTATCAGGGGTCCCCAACCTTTTTGTACTTAAGAGCACATTCTATAATACCAGCCAGGTGGCAGGCACCATTTATTTTTTTCAACCACATTGCGGGCACCATTTATGTTTTCAATGTAAATTTATAGTTGGATATTGTTAATAATACACATAATGTACAAAAAAATATTTATTTCAAAATTAAAATTTTAACATATAATTACCGTTTATATTTTTACGCTGTAAAAGTATAGTGTGCCCTACAATTTGATTATAATATAATACAATAATTTATAAGAAATTTTAAAAATTAAATTTATTTGTATCAGATAAATAATTTTTTATCGTGTTCGGATAGTGGCGGGCACACGTAAAATGGTCTGCGGGCACCATGGTGCCCGCGGGCATAGGGTTGGGGACCCCTGTGTTCTATGGACTAATAAGAAATCATTTTAGAATTCACCATTTTCTCGTTTTGAGATTCTCTCTTCAAAACAAAAAATCAAAACATGCACACATGTAAAACATTTTATCATATTATCCTATTTACTTTAATTTGATCTGATTTTGACAGAGCAGTCTCAAAATATGTAAAACATTAATCAGAATAATGGTCAATCGATTCAATTTCCATAGGTACAATGTATACATCATACACACGAACACATGCAGGATGATACGAAAGCTGTAAAAGTTTTATAATTGTTATAACTGCAACACAAAACATTTATATAAATTCTGTTGCAGTTCATCATAACATCACGATGCAACAACTAATGAAAATAGTTAAGTTTTATTTTCTCAATCAAAGATCAAATTATTTTTTCCTAAAAATGCACAAGGAAATGGTACGATCATGAGATTTAATGATGACTGAATTTTGCCTTTGGGAACATCTTAAAGAGTACATGCATAAATAAGTCTCAAAATGCTCTTCAGATCAAGATATACAAATTAAGAATTGCATCCAGAAACATTGACAGCAGTCATTGATAAAGCTAGTTTGTAAAACTGAAATTGGAAAATGTTATATAACATTTTCATTTTTTACATGCATTATTACGTAAACTATCTAATAATAAAAAAATACCAATAAAAAAGTTATTCCATTTTCAAATCTTTTATGACTTAATCAACTAATGTGCATGTATACTTATCTATTACAATACTAAAAATTAAATAAATCAAGCCACAACACCAGTCATCTAAGTTGAATAAACTTTAAATTGCAGGTCATATATATATACATATGAGTATTCATTATATTGGCATGAAGACAGTTGATAACAACAGTTGTTCTTGAAACACATGTCCCACAGCGATTGGTTGACTTTTATATCATACAATGGTTGAAAAAAAATTAAAAAATGAGTTCTGATTTTAATTTGACTAGAACACCTTTAGATGAATAGTTTTATATCTAGATATATATACGCATGTATAAAAATTATTATTGTGCAGTTACATTTGCAGATTAATATAATGTAACGGAAGGCTGACCATATATGCCAGTAGGCTTGATAGGTTATCTGAGTGGGTAAGAAAGACATATCTAGGATTTCTAAAAAATAGACTCCTGTCCACTCCGATCTCATTCCCGGGAGATAATGTGTTACCACACAAACATATGTCAAAAATCTACTTGTATAATTATTTCCTTTCTCCATTTTGAACTTCGGTTAATCCTGGAATTCGAACTTAGAGAAAATATGCATAATATTCTGCTTCAGGGTATATCAATATCATTATCTATAATGTGCTAGTATGTGACAAATTGAGAACTGAATACACCTGGGTCTCGTTTTATGCGGTAGATAGGTTCCTCAGAAAACGCGCACAAGAATAGACTTAACTTATCTTGAAAAATGGGGATAGGGGTTGTAATTTCCAGAAATCGCATAAAAGCAAAGCAAGAAGGATAAATTACTTTAAAATTCGCATTAAAAAAATAAGGAAATAAAGTATGACTAATAAAAAATTTCAAATATTTGAAAAAAAAAAATAGAAGACAAACTTTTTTTACTTTTTTATTAACTACAGTATTTAATTTTACACTTTTTCATATATATTTTAATCATTAGCGGTTATTTGGCTATTTGACAATATGCGTTTGTTTGTGAAATGTTAAGAAATCAGATTCATCATGTGACATACAACTAGCGCCACTTTCAGTCTTGAGCTAAGTTAATGGTTTTTTGTTTCTATCTTAAAAAAATGAAATCGTAATCAAAACAAAAAGATTAGAGATTATCATTAGAAATATTATTTTCAGTTTATAAAATCAATAAAATCTTCGTTATTATTTATTTTAAAAATCTAAAAAATTATTTATTTCTGTTATAATTAACAAAATACGTTTTAAAAGTTTAAAATTTTTGAATATTTATTGCGATATTTTTATATGTAAATATAAATCTATTATTATTTACTCATTAGTATAAGTAGGTTATTTACATAGAGGCTAATATTCTAAATACAGCTTCAGGCCATATTCACGTTAGCTGCTAATATAACGTAATATTTTTGAAAAAAAAAAAAAAAGTATTTCAAGTCAAAATAAGTTATCAATAATTTAAATTTCTTGATATCTAATAAATATAGTGAAATATGAAAGATATTAAGAAGAAACATGAATCGCATAACTTCAAAATCGCATTAAAATAATCCGCATAAAACAAGACCCAGGTGTATATAAAAAAGTACAAATGACAATCTTTAGTTTAAAATCATATATTTAACACTTATTTGCAATTAACATAGTTTAGGCAATGAAGTTATAACAAAAATAAATAATTTGTTTAGATATCAGTAAATATTATTTGATTATTATGGTTCATATCATTAATCCACTCAGTTTCCCCTCAAAGAATATTTATCCAATATCAATACTAACATACAAAAAAATTCAAATCATAATTTATTGATATTTATGTTTCCATTGTTAATTTAATATTCATCAAAGTTGTAATTCTTCACCTCCAATCAATTTATTGATGATTTTAGGTAAACAACGTGATGATGGTATGGGATCCCTCCTTCTATTGTAGTTGGTTACTACAAAAATAGGAAAGACCATTCACACTAGAGATTATTAATCATATATACCGAAAACAAACAAATAAATGATGAAATAATTAGTAATAATGAAAAAATAAATAAAAATAATATCACTGTACATATGTTGGTATTTAATGTATATACATATGATACCATTTCCAACTTTCTTATATACTTAACAATATTATTTTTTACACCAAAATTTTACTCTTACAGTTTTGGTGTAAAGAATAATATTGTCAACTGTATAAGAAAGTTGGAAATGGTATCATATGTAAATATAGAAATCAATGCATAAAGAAAAAAGGAAGGAGAAAAAATTGTATTTAATGTATAATAGAGTAAAATCTTCTCTCTCCCCAGTGATGATTTAATTTATCTAGAATCAAGATCACCCCTGGACCTATATTTTATTTCAATTTACAATAAAGCTAATAATGCTTTTCCCTTCTCTAACGTATTTGATTAATTATTTACATCATTTGTTATATCACATGATCACCGTTTCTTATGCTTGGCATCCATTGATTACTCTGGCTTGCACGACTGTATAGAGAGTTTTGCCTATTTTAATATCATTTGTTATACTTCATATATATATATATGATAGATGAATAACAATAAAAAATTTGTGTTATTTCTTTCATTTGAGTATTTTTTTATTTTCTTGCTCGCATTCATCTAAACTTGATCATTCTTTCTTTATATTGTCGTAATGTGTGTGAATTAAGCAACAATTGTCAAGAGGTTTTTAACAAAGATAAGTATTAGTGTCTAAATTTAATAGTTTAGTTTAGGTAGCAGATTTATCATATGTTTATTAAATGTTTAATTATAAAAAAAAATAATAATTAAACATTTAATTAAGGAAACACTTAGTTGCTTCGTAACTACAGTGCTTGTGACTAATTTCATCTTTTGGTAATAAGTTTTATTTGGTTTACATTCTCACTATATCACATAGTTTGCTTTTTATAAAAGGTAGAGAATGTTGCTATTGTGAATATTGGGTTTGAATTGTTTTGGAGAGTATAAAATATTTTATAATAATTAGAAGTTTTCTTCTTTTGAATGATTTAATTTTTTTTTTTAAAAGCAAAGACAAAAATAGTTACATAACATTATGTCAATCAATATAACTTACAGGTTCAGGTAAAACAGACTTCTTTCGCTTTTTTCCTCGTCCTATTGTTACCATTTTAATAACTATTTCAGGTGTAGCATTTTCTTCATCTAATTCTCCATTTATATATTGAGAGCAATCAGACTACATTAAAAAAAAAAAGGCAAACACATTTGTCTAAATGAACAAAATAGTAAATTATTTATGTTGAACCAGAAATAAAATATTCTCAAAATCACTAAACATTTTTCTAAGTAATGATTATTTTTATGCAGATTTGAGTAGGATCTGAATTAAAAGAATGTTCTTTAAATAGCGATATATCAATATTAATATGAATGCAATTAAAATCTAACTAAATGTCAACTCTAAAATGTTCCTGTTGTTAAATTAAAAATTTGGAGCTAAACATTTTAGATAATTCAAATGCTATAACACAAAAATTTATATAATTCACTTTTATTTAACAAGTAATACTATTTTTCATGTTATCAATATATATATATTGACAATCTATATTGTTATTGGTCAGGTCCAGAAACATCTAAAAAAAAAAGATGAGAATAATATTACTTGAAATGTGTTATCTACTACTGCTAACCCTTGAATGTTATTGAAAAGTTTATTTTCAAGAAACATTTAACTCTATGGAGGATAGAAATAATCCAACGTATAATTATAACTAAAATATCGTCAAAGTTTTTAGGAAAGCACTATCTCATATTTCAACAAAATTAAATATAGAAATGCTTACAAATTAACCAAATACTTCATTTGATAGTTCGAATTCAATGCTTCATCTTAAAAGACACACGATCATTACATAATTCACACATTGGTTCCTTAGAACAAAATATTTAGATTTTTTGATAAAAAAATAATCTTGACACTTTTCCTACTAATGCCCTTTTATCAAGTAAAAGCATCTCCGAAATTGATACAAAATACTTCCTATGTAGTCAATACAAAAAAACCCCCATAAATCATTTCAAATATCACTGTGTTGGATTGCACACATAAAATATAATTATCATTATAAAACAGTTTTCCCACACGATTATTAAATACACTTATCAAAAAGCATTAAGACAGGGGTTCTGAAAAACATTACAGCCATAACTTTTACTCTTTTCATAGTGTGGCTTCTGAAATGCTAGTTTGTATTTAATCCTACTATTCCTAAACTCATCTGTTTTCTGTAATAAAATCAAATTTAAAGATCCCGTCCATGCTCCACCTGATATATACTCAGCTCTTTGGAGGAGTCTGTCATTACCCGCCATTTTAGGAATGCAGACTATTCTAGAAAATTTTTTTTAAATTTAAATGTTAAGTTTTTTTTTTCCCTTCAGAATATTTTCTGAAAACAAAACTTTATATATGAAAAAATGATGTTTAATTTTTACTTTGTAATTAACAGACAAAAATTTTCCCTAATATAAATTATACAATCGTATAAGCCATGTGTTTTTTTTTTTGTCTTAAAGATGTGATTATGAAATTTTACACTGTATCGTTTTTATAAAGAAATGTTTGTATAGTTGATGCAAATCCTCCAGATAATCTATTACTAATACAATCCTAGGGATTGAATAGACTTTCAAACTCTCTTCTGCTATCCATTCCATCTTATATAACCGATACACATAACCACTTATGTATGAAAAAGATAAATGATCTCCAATATATGTATTTCATGCTTAACTAGCACTTATCAGTTGGTCCAGATCATCATCTCCCACACACATACATAATCAGTACTCAGTTTATATTAAGATAGCAAATTTTCAAACTTTAATTGACAGGCTTCAATCTTCTCCACTATCCAGATCTTCAGTTATCTATATTATTGAAAATCTGATGACGGAATGCTCAAAACTCTGATATCTGTAATATTTAACTACAAGTAGTTTGAATTCTTCCCATCCCTCTTCTGTATATTTAAATGGACATATTAAGGTCCTACCTATATGTGAGGGTCTGAATGATTTAAAGTCAACATGGGTATGATAACAATATTGGCATCAACAAGGGCTTGGAGCATTCTATCATCAGATTTTCAATAATATGAATGGCTGAAGAGCTGAAGGATGGAACTTGTTCATTAAAGTTTGAAGATTTGCTAGTGTGGGAGATGATGGTCTGGATCAAATGAGTGCTGGTTCAGCATGAATTACATATATGGCGGATCATTTATCTTTTTCACATATATGTGGTTGTGTGTATTGGTTATATAAAATGAAACTGATAACTAAAAGGAGCTTGAAAGTCTGGTGTTCAAATCCTCTCTAATTACATCTGCAGTTCAGTATATACATTATTCTTGTAGTCAAATAATCCAAACCTAACAATCATATTTCATTGTGCATTATTAATAAAATGTACTGTAAAGTTAAGATTTTGCACGTGCATAGTCAAATATGCTAAATAAATTTGTAATTACAACTTTAAATTATCGTAATAGATTTCTAACTATAAGATCTTTCCAATGACTCGTAAATCAAAAGATTTCGCGAGTACTAATGTGTAATAGGAATTGTGGACTTAATCAGTGAAGTACTGAATAGCTTCATGCTCTCAGATCTAACCACTTCAGCTTCACCTATTTATATAGAAAGTAGGTTGAAGTAAAGAAGGGTTCCCCCCTTTTCTTCCAAAGCGTAAGCTTGTGGTTAAGACCTGTAGAGGTCCCTACCTTCGCATTTTCACACACACACTCTTGAGATTTATATATAGCCTTAGTAAATATTACTTAGAGAATGTATGTAAAATTCTTAGCATTGACAAACCAATGATGGGATTAGGTTTAACAGACTGGAAATCCTTATCCAATTATGTTGAAAGCTATATGTTCTAACAAGCTTTATTTTTAAAGCTTTTATTAATTAAACTTAGATATTATGCAATTACTTTTGGGATATAAATAAATTAGTATGTATTCTGGGTTCTCTCTTTTTAACAGTACATTGTAATTAAAGTTACTATCAATCATGTTTCTTAGTCACTAAGTACATTATGTCCCAAAGACATTATCATTATAGTGAAATATGACTATCGCTACATGCTATGTGTATAGAAGAACAGAGAATAAAATTCCTTTGAGGAAAAACTACTTTTTTTATTAGTAGTCATGGACCATTGAGTAGGTTTATGACAATTACCCACCTCTTATTGGATGTCGTAATAAACCAATAACTATTTACTTCCATATGATCACCATTTCTTATGCTTGCTTATAACTGTTATTAAGCCACTAGATGGGGATTTTATGCACAAGCCTTCTAGCATCCATTGATTACTCTAGCTTGCAGTGAGTGGCAATACGTATAGAGAGTTTTGCCTGTTTTATTTATTTCCATGTTTATTGAATTTGAACCTTTAAGGTAAGACGAGTTCACTACAATAATATACATTAAACATAATCATGTTTCTGCAAATGTAATAACACAAAGAGTAATAATAACAATATATATATATATAAATGTTTTTTGAAATTGTAATATCAAAACCAGCAAACATCACAACTATCACTATATGAGCCAGAGCAGCAAAAAAAAAAAAAAAAAAAGAAAAAAAAAGCAACACTCAATAGGCTTATCAATCATTGATGAGAGGATTTTCCATTGTTTTGCCACCCTAGGCAAAAATAGTAGATTTTGATTTATTGACTAATATTGGATAATTAGCTTAATAAGCCATTGGCTAACTATCTTTACAAAAAAAAAAAAAAAAAACCCAGAGCAATGGCCTGTAATTGTCTCTTCATTAAATATACAATAAGGAGATCAAATTAAAATAAATACAAAATTTAAAACTGGAGTGGGTTTTTAATAAAAATACCCCCCCCCCCCCACCAATCCACTGATGCTTTTATATTGCAAACTGTGACAATCCTTTATATTACTATTTATTTTAATTTAAATTGCAGAGTAGAATCTTTGTAATTAAAATATCATTTTTTAATTAAATAAAAGATAATGAAACATCTTATATATATTTTTAATTCATTATACAATATATAAATAAACTAAACAAAAAAAAAAATCAATACTTCCAAAATTCAAAAAAAAAAAAAAAAAAGCGATACAAGATGAAATTTAAACAGAAAAAGACTTGGTTATAAATTTTCATTAGTTTTTTTCAGTTGAAAATGTTATCTTGTTTTACTGTATTTTTACTTTGTAAATTATTTAACTGATTCAGTCATTTAGAATTGAGATTTTCTTTTTTATAAAGCCTCCAAGTCTAGAAGCTATTGATAAAAAATTTACTCAAACGTAAAATTTAATTTCCATGTCTGGAGTCTATATACATGAGGATACATATAGATCTTATCATGTGATATTCATATTCAATCCTGTACTTGGAGGATGGTCTTTTATTGCTGTTTATGAATATAGAAATAGAAAATAGGTGTAAATAATGGGGCAGTGATCATTTAAATTAAAACTGGAAAAACTATAAATCTATATTAGAATACGAGATATGAATAATCAGCAAGTACTAGGAGTCAAGATTTTGCGAACAATCCTGGACCAGTCCTATGAAATTCAGCTCACATGTTGACAATTTAAAAGTGAAACTGAAAGGTCAGCAGTATATACAATGAACCCCACTACCGTTTTCTCTAAATTATTAAAATATTGGAAACAAAAGGCGTATGTATACTCATCATTTCAATTAAAGGCTTGAAAATTAGATAAACTAAATCTATACTATTAATTGCACGTGCACCAAACAAACATCTTTGGAATTTCAAACAAAAAGTAATTATTACAAGAAATAGGGTATACATAGACAGAAATATGTGAACAAATATAATTTCAATAATAAAACTGTATATTAGTCAAGCATTGGTGGTCGAGAGGTGCTGCTTTACAAGCAGTTGTCCCGGGATAGCGGGTTCGCTTCCCGGCTGATGCTATGACACATGAGAAAAAAAAAAATTGTATATTAAGCATGCATGTACAAATATATGTACGCACACATATTTTTGCAAATGAGAAATTAATTAGAAAGTTAAATAATGTATATATATAATTTAGAAAAAGAGAAAATTTAATAGGAACCACATTAATAAACAAAAAAGAGAACTTGTTGCTTTTTAAAAAATAAGTGGACAGATGACCAACTAACTAACAGTAAAAATAAAAAAAGACAGCAAATAAAAAAAATAAATCCAGATTGTTGAGATTACATCAGTCATCAATATAAAAGCAATACAAGATCTAGAGAGATAAGCTTTACCAAAGTGAGTATCTGGTCCAGATAAACGTCCACTGTAATTTATCACTATCAGTATAGAGGCACATAATTAGGCTCAAGAGATCTTACTTATTTTTTCTATGTGCCTTGAGCATATTTTGTATAATAAGTCAGTTAACCTGACTGAGGTTGAGGTTTCTCTCATTTTTCATTTAGTTAGGTATTATTTATTGATATATACTCAACGTATAATCACTCACCAAAAGTTAAATAAGCCATAACTCACTGTTTGTCAGAAAGCTTTCCCTATGTTTCGAACACTGCAGATTTTATCCCATATGCAGAACAATTTGATACATTATTTAAAACGAATAATTTTATCTATTTTTTTAAAAACAAAAAAAAATTATTATCGGTTTCTTCTTAAAAATCATCTTTTCCTGTAATATATTTTTTATTCTAGATAATGCAAGTTATTAACAATCAAATGTCCGTTAAGTTAAAGGACATGTTAAAAGCATTGTGATCAAGCTATTATTTGCAAGACATTTAAATTTTATTTATAATAAAAGATTTATGCATATATAAATGCTGTTACTAAAAAAAAAAAACCTATCAAATTTGAACTGAAAAATATTTTTTTTTTTTAAGAATTATATGTTTTCACATATGATTGATATTATTTTACGAAATTTTTATTTATTTCAGGAATAAGTAAGTCTATTCATTCTAATTTAGAATAATTTATTATAAGCTGAAAAATCAATGGACACCAAATAGTTAAAATTCTCATTTCCTGATCTGTGTCTGGGTTTTGCCCTAATCGATGACGACAAAGATTCAAAGCGGATTGCTTAAGCTCACAATTGATAGCTCTACAATAGAATGAATAAATATAATTGTTCTTTAAAGCAAGAATATGTAATTATTATGGATGATAATTTGGCATTACTTTAACAATACTTTCATCTGCTACTTCCAACATAATGGAGATCGATGGACTTAAAAAGCTAAAAGTTCCTGAGGAATGAGAACATGAAGTTGAATAATTGAATGGAATTGCTCTGCTTGTCTTGTCATTCTGGTGCTCAAATATCACTAGACCTCCTGAGCAACTAAATACTATTAATATTCTCATATTGATAAAATTAGCATGCTTACATGTTTCTTCAAAGACAATAGGTTAGATTAGGATTTGTGAACTGTTGACACTAACCAATTACTATTTAAGTATATTCCTCAAATTAACTATTTACAAAACTTTAAAATTTTCAATAAAGTTATCAAGGTATATAATTATGTTCAGATGTATAAAAAAAAATGAACTCATTTTTCACCTGTATCTAAGTTTTTAAGTCAGAGAGTGACATATAAACCAATTGCAGATATTTTAGCAAAATCTTAGCTAAATTAAAATTTGACCTCTTAGCAAACATTGACTGATTTTGAGTCCATTTAATAGTTTAAATGCAGATAAGAACTCGATTCACTTTTTCATCTGAAAGTGATTAGCTGTAATACCAGATGGCATGGCAAGATATTTTATATATATAGAAAACATTCGTTGGTAATTTGTGTATTGCCAATCGAGCAATAATGCATTTAATTTATTACATAGTATATTATATTTCTTAATTAACGTACTCTGTAATTAAGCATATTTAAAAAAATAATTCAATAACTTTTTGTTTGGGAAGTCAAAAGATGTTTCAGCCCCCGAAGTTATCCAGAAAACCTTAACTCTTTTATTTCATTCTATCACTGCAAATCATAACATGGCTTTGAATGATTAAAATCATAATAATTATATTAAACGCAAATACCAACATAACAAGTGTATAAACCATATATAACATAGGTACTTACTTGCTTTATTTCATTACTGCTATCACCCTGTTTGCTAAAATATTCAACTAATGCTTCTAACAGTTTATCACCCTAAAAATATATATATGCATAAAATTAAATGTACTTTGATAAATAAATCTGTTAAATAAATGTAAAAAAAAATTACAGAAAAATATTTAAATAAAAATTGAAAACAAAAAAAAAAAAAAAAGAAATTAGACTTTATATTTAAAGTTTCATTATATTTTAAAAGTCAAATTTATATTTTGAATTGCAAATTAGTACCATTTGATTCAAATATATATATATTCTTAATTTTTTGTCTTATTATTTAATAAACATTATAATGTAAAATGTGCATTCAACACAGGAAAACACTGCATTTTAATAATAGAATCTTCTTAATGCAACATTTGTGACTTCAGACTTGAGAATTACAACTCCACAAAATATTATATTAAACCCAAGAGGCTAATGCTAGGATATAATCTCATTACCAATTCGAATGAATGATACATTCCAGTTCTGGTATAGACCATTTACCTGGACAAATAATACTATTTTAAAAAGTTCTAGTCTTGTCATTGGGCAGCCTAAAGGAGGCAACTTAATCATTCTTCTTTTGAAATGATGAATTGTTTGATTCACTGAAACCACTTACGGAAAGGCAATCTGCAATTCCTTTGAGTATAGTCACTAGTGGGTCAATCCCTTGCCTAATAAAGGTTAAATGTTCAGAAGTATAAAGAAAGGCATTAAAATATAGTTTGTTAAACTGATTTTAAATCTATATTATTGGACAAGCAGGTTGATTTGGGTTCAAAGCCTTAAAATAATTAGAGTTTTAAATTTTTAGTTTGATAGGTAAAATGAAATTAAAGGTGAATACTGGACTCATGTCAATACTCTTTCCAGTTTTGAGAGACTACAGCCTCATTAATAAAAGCAAAAAAAGCCAGAAATTGGTCTGAGCATAGGCATTAAATACAAAAGATAGGAATTTTATATGCTTTTTAAGAGCTGCTCTTGTATTAGAGTAGACATCTATAACTAAAACTGCTTATTTTATGCAGACCCTAGATTATGGATTAGTTGATGCCCATCAATAATTGAAATCAGCTAACATATTCCGAGTACACTAGCAAAGCCAGTACTTATGGAGCCTCATCTAGTCACCTAATTTAACAATGAGATTTTCAAACTGTCTTGACCAAAATAATTTGCGAAACTGAGCAAATATATAATCAGGCTCATTCTCAATCCAATAAATCACCGTTAAACTGCAGAGTTGTTTACTATTTTACAAATCAATTATAATGAACATATTTTTTGACTCAACTGTGCCCCAGTAAAGGGAATGATTTTATCTTGTCTATGCCACATTCAAAGTTAGATGAATACAGTATGTGAGAAAATATAAACTGGAGAAAACAATATTGTTTGCCAGGATGCCTTGCATCAGCTTATGGTCAGTTCTAAATCTTTTGTTCAGATTTTGTGGCACTAAGTCTAGAACCCCTTGCAGTATTCAAGGTCAAGCAAAAAATACATGTGTGCAACAATAAATGTATAATAATTCGGTAGATTAAAAATAACTTTGTACGATAATTATATATAATGAGTGTGAAATAATTGTAAAGATTATATAAATAACTATGTAACAATAAATGTGGAGCAATATAACTATCAATGGGTAGCAAGGTTGTTAGGTCATAGAGTAGCATACTTGGCATAATAAGGTCAGACAACAGAAAAAATGTCATATACAATAACATATGAAAAAAACCCACTATATTTAGTAAAGTCTGTAAAAACTCCAGTATAGGGATTCTGATATTAATGTAATTCAGAGACTCCTACTTCTGTAAGACAGAAAGCAGGACAAGGGTTTACTATGTGCAGGTCAACACGATCTTTTATTTTAATACGCCTTAAGCTATCTATTTGTAAATATTCTTATGTGTTACTTAAATTAAACTATTAGCTTATCATCTGCCTTTGTCAATTATTTAATTGTTGCTTATGGAATAGCAAATTAGCAAACTGGTGCAGCCATAACTGGATTTAAATTAACAAGGAAAATGGCGGGGTTATCATAAATCGGTATATGCGAATTCAATGTAGATAATCCATTGTTTGTTCAGAGGATAAAAAAATACATTAAATAATATTACCGAAAATACTATAAAAATAGCCTCTTTGCTTTGTATGCCAAAGGATAATTGAAATAGTCAACAAACTGTGCGAACCAGATTCGCCAAAGACCCAGAAACATGACGAGCTTGTATCAAAGTTAAATGATTATTTCAACTCTCAGCGACGCAAGTTTATTGCTTGATTACATTTTAGGGACAGAAGACAAGGGAAAAATGAAAAAATAAAATTATGATATGGGCCCAAGAATGATGGCAAAACAGTGTCTTTACAACAAATGCTTAGAGGAAGCTCTCTTCAAGCAACTATTACCTGGGCTAATAGATGATCAGTTTACGCAAACATTTTTAGCAGTAAAAGACACTACGAAGAAACTATCAGATGTGGATAAGCTTACAAACTATTACAAGATCATGCCAGAGAATTCATAAGTTTCAAAAGATGAAAAACATTTCAAGCTACAATTTATAAAACATCGGGAGTTGAATCAAATGATTCCAATGCGGGCAAAACCAGTCACAAAGCCCATGATTGCAATAAGCAACAATGTGAAAGTTGTAGGAAAATAATCACCACCACACGGACAAGAAGCCAAACAGAAAATTTACTGCGGTGTGATGGAAAGTAGCTACACAAAAACACTACCATAGATCAGTGGTCTTCAACTTTTTCACACCTGCGGACCGGTAAAAATAAGGATAAGGTTTCGCGGACCGGCAAAAATAAGGATAAGGTTTCATGGACCAGCTGAAGTCTATAAATAAATTTTCTTAAAGATGTAAACAGCTTAGCCTTAAATGTAGTTTTATATATATATATATGGAGTTCGTATAATAAAAAACATTTTTTTTTGAATTTTGGATTTTTTTAGAAAAGTATTAAAAAATTTAATTCTACCCCCCCCCCATAAACATCTGTGATAACTAAAAAAACAAATTAATTTATGTATGACTGATTAGATTTTGTTCTGTTTCTTTTTTTTTAATCAGGTAAAAGTGCGATGAAAAAAATAAATAAAAATTGTTTATATTAATTAAAAGTTTAAAAGCTTATTATTTTGTTACTAAAACTTTCTTGCCAGTCTAGCGTGGACCAGCAAAAAACTTCTACGGCCCGTGGACCAGTGATTGAAGACCACTGCCATAGATGAATCAGATCAAATTATGCTAAATGTAAAAATAATCAGTAAACCCACAACCAAGGAAATTAATAGTGGAGCAAGGGTATTACTGATGAAAAGCAGAGATTGGGAAAGTTTAATTAATTAAAAATTTAAAATTCCCCCCAAATATAGAGAAAACTCATCTCAAGGCCTGGGATGCTAACAAAAATTCCATAAGAATACTAGGAGTCTCAAAAGTAAAGGTAGAAACAAATAAAACAAAGAAATACTACCACTATACATAGTAAGCAGGGAAATTATCCAATTATAAACTGAGAATGGTTTGTGTCCTTAGGCATAAGAGTACACATCATTAAGAAAATGTATATAAAATCACAAGATAAAAATATATCGCATGCAAACACATTATCTAGATGCCCAGATAAAGCTGAATTGCCTAGGATAGAAGCCTATGTAAATCACATTGATCAGCTAGCGTCAAAACTTATCAATAGTCAAACAATAGCAGAATGGACTAATGCACAATGGCTACCGAATTCTTAAAAATTGGATAAGGAGCAAATGGCCCACTAGATGTCCTCCTTGCTGTGAAAAGTATGTGCGAGGCTATCCATAAATAAAGGTTGTATAGTATTTGTATTCAGCATGGTAGTGGAAGAGTACTTAGATTACAGCAAGGTCTTCCAGGAATAATTATAGCTAAAATTCTGGTAAGCAGCTATGTATGAAGGCCAGTAATAAACAGAGACCTCAATCTGTATATTAAAAAATGCAAAGTATCTAATCACAGCTGATCAACCACCAAAGAAATATATTTTATGGCCTAACGTGGAGAATTGGGAAAGAATTCACATTGACCATGCTGTGGAAAGGACATTATTACTTAATAATGATGGATTCATATAGTCATTGGATTGAATACTGAGTTATATTAGATCATCAGCAACTATCGAGAAACTTAGATATTCATTACACACAGAATACCAGAGATCCTTGTGTCAGATAGTGATATTGCTTTCTGCTTGGGGAAATTCAAAGATAATATTACCGAATGAGGTATAAAACATAAAAAAATCATCATCATATCACTCTGAATCAAATAAAATCACCGGTAAGTCAGTCTAAAACATGAAGAAAGGCTTAAGCAAGGTTAAAAATGAAAATATAAATGAAGAACTTTATTTGAAATAGTGTTTCATCAACATTGTATGCCATCTAGTGCCATTGGGAAAACCCCAGCTGAACTGTTATTTCAAAGAAAAAATAAGGAATAAATGATCAATCTTGTTACCTACCCCAACAAAGAATTAATGAGACAGTAATGGTAGGGAAATATTTGAAATAGGTGATGTTTGGTCACTGAATAAATTAAAAAAGAGTTAGGAGAAAGCAATCATCACGAGAAATATTGCAAATTAATGGGCAGAAATTGAAACTGAAGAGTGCATAAAACTTTTGAAGCATAAAAATCAGCTGAGAAGACGATATCTGTTACTCGTACATAATGGAGATAGTGAAGAGGCATTCGGCAAAAATGTTGAAGCAGGAACTGCAACATGAACCAGTCCAAAGATCTACACCTCAAAAAAAAAAAAGACAATTTTGTCAACGATGGGAGACTCTTCTGAAAATGAGATAGCTAAACTGATATCACCGTCGAGGCTCAGCAAAGATTGCCAGCATCCAACAAGAACCAGAAACCCTCCTGTTCACCTTAAAGACTATGTGAGGTGAAGAACCATACTTCTGGAGAGGAAAAGTGCAATGTTCAAGGCAAGCAAAAAATATGTGTGTGCAACAATTGTATAAAAACATACATAGAATAATTGTGTAGAATAAAAATAATAACTTTGTACAATGATTGTATAAAATAATTGTATAATTACATAATTATGTAACAATAAATATGTTGCAATGTACCTGGCCTTATAAGATTAGAGATCTAAAAAACACCATATATGGTGAGGTATGTAAAAAATGCCATATTTGGTAAAGCTTGTAAAGACTCCAAATGTCTTGAGGGATATATATATGCTGCCTCTGTAAATCAAAAAGCAGGGCGTAGAGTTTATTAGGTGCAGGTCATCACAACCATTTATTATTTTTTACATGCTTTAAATATGCTATGTATACTTGTAAATATTTTCATATTTTATTTAAATTAAACTATTAGCTTATCATCTCAATTCTGTTATTGTTAATTACCACTTGCTGCTCACAGGACCCCTCCATTAATTTTAACTGTTCTCCACTTTGGATAGTTTGCGATATGAAAATGATTCAGATCTATCTCTAATTCTATGAGCAAAAATCACTTAAACCATAATGAGGAAGTCATAAGTATGCACTAACTCCTTTCATGGATCATTAGCGAGGCTCTTAAATTTAATATATTTGTTAAATTCAAAAAAAGATTTGTCGAGGGCCCTCCTCCAACATCTAAACAGATGGTTTATCAAGCAGCTTGTGCAAAGACTTGACTACTTGTGTCCTATAATATAAAAAAAACATTCTGAGCAGTTAATTCTAAACAAGAGTGGAGTTCTCTGTTGCTTATAGGAGCAAGATTTAATTTTAGACCTGAAAATTCCAATTCCTTTGCTTCGAATCAGCAATGCTAATAGTAATTCTCTCCATCTTATAATCTTTCTAAAAGTCTTCTGGTGAAAGCCAAGAGCTGCCTGAAGGAGTTTTCCAATAAAGAGTAAACATAAAAGTATGGACAGTTTTTTCATTTTAAATAGATCTTGTGAATTGTAATGGCCAGAGCTTTCAAAGCCTCGAAGACAGGAATGCATAATTAAATTCATTTTCACAAATAACTTTCACCTGCTAATGAGAAAAGAATATATGATTGATGTAAGAGGTAGTTATCAAGAGGTACTGTTTTGACAATTTCCTTCAAAACAAAAACAGGTAGATTTTAGAATCATTAATCTCTACCTTTGTGTTTCATTTGATTTGGGTAAGTTCAGTTCAATTTTGAGATCATTCATGAAGGATATATTACAAAAATCTCAATCATGCAACTAAGATGGAGATAAATGATGAGAATGCTGTTGTAAATAATGAAACCATTTTCACTGATTTGATTTATAATCATGAAAGTAAGCCTAATGATAAAATTTAGACTAGACCAGTAAATATCAATCAACCACATAAGACCTGCTGTTATCTCACATTTAACCAACTAAATTTGATACTAAATTGATGATGGATTTGAGCATACATATTTAAATTATGTTAATTTGCATTACAATGTGGACATATTTAGTCTATTATAATATATCCATGTATATGTTTTTAGATATAAAAACAATATATACAAAAGTTGGAACGCAGATTATATTACAAAGTAAATCAAAGAAACAAATTCTTAGTGATTAAAAAAAATCAGAATACAACTATTTTCATCTATGCATGATTTATATTGTTTTAAACCACATTTATAAATATTTTATTTAGTTTAAAGAACAGCATACTAATTCTGGACAATTTAAGAAGAAAATTACTAAAATATAATAACTGAAATACAGGCTTATAATATACCTGTATCAATATATGTAATATATAGGGTATATGAGCACAGACTTTCACATGACCCACCACTCTATTTCATAACCTTGATACACTTAAACACATATATGTCGAAAAGATAAATAATCACCAATAAACATATTTCATGCCAAACCAGCAATCATCAGTTGGTCCAGATTATCATCACACATATATGCAATAACTGCTCAGATATATATTAAGATAGCCAATCTTCATACTTTAAAGGGCTTCAATCCACTCCACACTCCAATTGTCCATCCAATTGAGTGTCAAGAGATAGAGTGGAGAGTGGTGGGTCATGTCAAACTCCCCCGTCTCCACTTTTATTTCAAGTTAAATATAAAAAGCCCAATTGTGGTTGAAAAACTATTATTTCATGTCTTTTAAGTCAAAGTAAATAAATGTTTTTTTATATCTAATATTTTTCAGTTTTTAGTATTAAGATTGAAAGTAAAGTTCGTTCACAATATAGTTTTGTAATCATGATTTGTTTTTCTTTCAATTTAAAAAAACTATCAAGATGCTTTTTTAAAAATATATATATATACTGCTCTTTCGCGTGCGTTACTAAAAATTTACTGGATATCAACATATTTCAAATTTGATATCAAAATATTTGAAATATCATCTGCCAATCCCCTTTCTGAGTTTAAGAAATTGGAGAATCTACCTAAAATATTTTAGTGTCAAATTGCACTGTCAATGATTTATAACAAATGCACAAAATTTGAACAAATTCTATTGAATATACCTTGCTTTTAAAATTTTATCCAAATAAACCTTGCAACAAACAAACAAGCAGATTCTAACCGAAAAAAACAAAGAAGGAAGGTTACAACCATCAAAATCTTATCAACAATCATTTTCTAAAAGATTTAATTGTAAATATATTAAAAATAATGATAATCGTAAGTACTATGAAGAGAGCAATTTAATCTAGAAAGATCAGAAATGTTATTGTCCTTTTTATAAAAATGAGAGATCTGTAAAACTTTAAAAAAAACTTGTATTGTGATGTTTTAAGAGGAAAAAAAAATTATTATCTGGTGTCCCAAATGTTTTCAGTTACGAGTCACAATTAGAAAACTTGGTACTGATACATATGACAATCCATCCCGCTTGAACACATCGATATAACGTTACCGGGCCATTACATTTTCTTTAATATTTTAACAAATAAACAATACACAGACAACTCTTTAAAATTACATTATTTTATTATTTTTTAAACTAATTTTATACATTTTCCATTAATAAAAAATTGTTTTTTGTTTTATAATAAATGTTCCTGTATTTTAGCTTTTTTTAAAAATAACCAATATTTTTTTGTTTTGCGAAAAATGTTCGTTTAGGTTAGGTTTTTTTTGGAAAGTAATTGAATATATTTGCAAAATGTTCGTTTGTTAATACCGTGTTTTTTCACTAATGTTGATTTGATTACTTCAAACAGTTTTATTTTTGGTTGATAAACAACACATCAATAACCAATTTATTTTTGTTTGGTAATAAATGTTCATTTATTTTTTTTGCGAACCGTAATTTAATATATTAGGCAATAGAGACAACTTGAACGAATATTTTTTTTCACAAGTAGCCATTTTTTCACCAACACAAGCTCGCAACATACGAGACTTTAGATTCAGGTATGCCGAATCGCCACATTTCCTAATTTTGATATGTATCAGTACCGAAAACTTTTATAATAGATTCAGGATCTATAAATTGTGCAATAAATTCCAATGCTAAAAATTGCAAGAGGTAATCTATCAATAAATATAGCTTAGAAGAATGAAGACCATATGCTTCAAATATACTCCTTTATGCAAAATTATTCATCTTTAAATGATAAGATTTATTCAAAATATTTATTTAAATTATGATTTATTTTTCACAACATTCAATGATCAAAATAAGTTTGTAATTTATGAATGAGAATGTAATTTCTAGGTTTCTTCAGAAAACTGTATTCACATTATTGAACTGGATTAATGTTTAAAAATTGTACTTTAGCTGAAGAAAATAATGATGCATAATAAGTAATTTTTTATTTACTCTTTTGTATATATTTGATATAGGTAAAATGTCATATCATTTCGCTATTTAAGCAATATTGGATGAAGTGATTTTAAACTTTGTACCAGTTAGTCTTGCGAATATTGATATAATTGCATTTTTACAAAATAAATTTATTAACAAACTATTGTGTAAAATCTAATAATAACGAATGCAGCATTCAAATTGCAATAGTAATGTAATTTGCATTTTCTTTAACTATTTTCTGTTGTTACTGTACTCAACACAATTAATAACAATTCAATATAATTACCATCATGCACATACTGGTTAATTTAATATAGTAAATAACACAACAAAATATCTATAATTCTTTTTTTGAATACTGCAGCAAATTTTAATAACGTTTTTATTTTGCAATATATATTCTATAAAGTTTATCTAGTACTTCTAATAGTAACAAAAAAACAAAAATGATTACTCTGTTAGGCATTTTACTGTTAATTTGGTAAATGAAGTGATATAGTATATCATTACTATTCATAGTAGATTTTAAAATAATAGTACTTATGTAACAAATTGCTCTGTTATTGTTTTTATATTTATGAATGTATAATCTGTTTCTGACATTGGATTCACTCCCTAGTGATAAAAGTAGGTAAACATTTTGGAAATTGATTCATCAGATCAAACAATCAAATCAATTTCAAAGAAAAAGTATCGACCTGACAATAGCAAGCAACCCAATGTCAAGGAATGACTGAAATATTAAGATTTCTGTATGATGAGTCAACCAAATAAATGGTCAATGACAGGACACGTCATATTAGGCAGGTAATGAGGAATCGCATGCCAGCATAGCAATAGCTATATATGTTTAATTTATTCTTTAAGCATATAGCTTAGCTGCTAATTACCAAAAGTAATCTATTCCTGAATTATCTTCTCCGTTTAGTTTAGACTAACTGATTTATATGTATATAATAATGAAAGTGAATTTTTTTTTTTCATGTGTGAAATTTTTGCAATAATACATAATTTATTATTAATATGTATTATAGTATCTATAATTAACATTTGCAAATACATTTTTAATCATTTACTTCACAACATATCTGAAGTAGGTGATCATTTAGTTGCCTTTACAATATTACGGCTAAGATAAGATCTATTATAAAATTTGATTTAATGTCCAGAAAAGTGATTTGCTTGCCTAGATAGATATGTCCTTTCTGGATGCCAATTGTTAGATCCGCCAGTTATAATAATCACTGGCGAACAATTTATGCAGTAAGCTAACCCTTGCACTGACTATATATGCATTCAATAATTTTATGACAAAGACTAACGCCGGTGGAATAATAAAACAGATTTAATTATAATACACTAATATATACATATTTACAGTAATACATTTAAACAATCATAATATACTTATATTAACAAACCCGAAGGCATACAAAAATAATAATGAAGATCTATACGACCTACTTTATAGTCCCTATGCTGACTCTTGGACGTTCGGAGGCCAGCTGTCCGCTCTGGGGCTACTGTGCTAAATAAGCAACGTTCAGCGCCTTTCCCAGTTCAACTGCATCGGTAGAGCTCCCAGTTTTAAGTGTCAAAAAATGCTTTACACTTTCACTCATTTTTTCAGTTCTGATTTTCTGGATTTGATTGGTCAATCTTGTCCATCCTGGTCGGATCAATCCCTCCCAGTTTACCTTTTGGTTTAGGTTTTACTTTGATTGATTATCCTTTGCAGTTGGATTGCTTTTTAATTAATCACCTTGTTTATCTGCAAAGTTCCTTCGTTAATTAATATTGCTATCTAAAAGGATTTGTCTACATGTTGTTTTGAACATAACACAACTATTAAAGTATATTATTTTAAATTAACGAAGTATTTTTATCTTCACGTATATATATAACTTCCGCATGTATATGCGATAAATTATAAACCATACATACGTTTAAAAATTAAATCTCTATTTACACCATTTACTATTATTATTTTGTGTGTATGTGTATTTTAATTATACACATACATAACACCAATCAAGGAAACAAAACTGAATTGGGTTTAGCCATATATTACTTTTGTCCAAAATCACGTGATGCAGAAGATATAAATTTAAGGAATCAACAAGAAAATGAATCAACCATAGATTACATATTCAAACTTGTAAAATTAGCTCTGGCTTGTTTTGTGCCACTCTTTAACTTAAAAAGTTAATGTGTAGAAAGATGGGCTTTAATTTATAAATAAATTATTGTAATTATAAATTTATTTAAACGCACATTGATAACGTAAGTAATATAGACTAAGGCTGTAACCTCAAGAATATGCATGTAAAAATGCGATATTAGGGACCTCTACAGGTCTTAACCATAAGCTTACGCTTTTCTTCCAAAGCGTAAGCTTGTGGTTAAGACCCGTAGAGGTCCCTAATATCACATTTTTACACGCATATTCTTGAAGTTACAGCCTTAGTAAATTATTGATGGATCTTGGCTTAACTTTCGTCTCAGCAATCTCATAAGCATTGCCAAGTAAAAATATTACCAGTCAAGCAGCATCTTTGTTAAGTACTATGCACTGGGTTGATATGGAAAAAAATAAAGATATAACAAAACCAATGACCTTAACTCAATGCTAAAATGTGTATGCAGTTTGCCATTATTATAACTAGAAAGAATGTTTAGAGATAGCTTACCAGTGGGGAAAAAACAAACTTCAAACTCACAGGAGCAAAATATGTAAAGGAAATTATTAACAGATTTAAACTAAATAATGTACAAAATGTGGAGGAAAAAATGGTTTTCAAATCTCATCATTATAAACAAAATCCTAATTAAATTGGAGATCGACTCAGATTCAGTATTTTCCATAATTTCAAAAAGTAAATGAGAAAAAAATTGTAAATTACCAAGGCAATTAAACATCTATTCCTTAGAGAGGAGTAGATATTAGTGAAATTGAATCAGGCCTTACATGTATCAAATTATGAGTATCCCAAAGTCTTTGGAAACCGGTGCTGCAGAGGACCAATTGCATAATTATACTTAGATAAACAAATTAAATCCATCAGCTGCTGTTGTCATCATGCACTATTTGTAGTAAGAACCAGTTCCAGAAAAGTTAGATAGGCTTCAAAGAGCAGAAATTTAAACTTATTATCCATTTTGAATAGGCAACTCCCAATTATACTTGAAATTAAAGGCAGTAAGAAAAACCCAACTGTATGGAGATTATGGATATACAAGTCTGAACTTAATATTCTCTAAATACCATGTCACATATAAAAGCCAAAATATATGTTACAGCCCTAATTAATTGCCATAAGATCTTTTAGATCAATATATCATTAAATCTCTTGTTGGATTCTCATACAAACCTTTGAGGAAATATTTCCACTTAGACAATTATGGACAAATTTATGTTATTTCCAGGAGATTAATTTAATTTCTATATGTTTTTTTTAAAATTATTGTAAGGAAAAGTGCCAAACAAAGAATAACTTTAATTTTAAATCCATATGTATCCTATGAAAAAGATGACCAGAAAATGACACTTTTTCCAAGCATGTCCAAATTTTGATTCTTTATGGATCCTTACATTTCATAGTCTGTAATTATAATTAAATATATTAAGCAATTCCAATCCTTCAATGCATCAATAATCATTTGTAGTCATAAAACGATGTCATAAAAAGTAAAATGTATTTAAAAGAAATAGTAAAAAATGTTTCAACAGTTACTTATATGCTCTTAAAACATCTTCTAAGAAACATCATTAGCAAAATATCTTCAATAATGTCATTTATTCCTTATAGGCAAGATAATATGTACTATCGATGATTTGTCCTTTCCTATATCAGGTCCAATAATACTTATTGATAAACAATGATGCATATAATTCATCATTATTGAAATATAAATCTACACAAAGTATACATAATATCATAAATGAAATATAAACTAATATATATTTGTTCATGATGTTATATTAAAAAAAATCCTTTAACACATTTTCTCTTTTCACATTATAGTTTACGAACCATTTTATATGTAAAAAAAAACAACCTCCAAACAACAACAAAAATTGGTATATTTCTTTTAAATTTTCGTTAACGATTACTACTTAAAAGCTTTTCGGAAATGTACCTTATAATTAAGATAAATTTATGAATTCAACTATTATAAATGTCTTTTTGTTGTTATTTCAGAAAATTAATTTGTTTTACAATAAATTCAAAACATTATTTACACAACTAACAAAAAAAATTAACGACACCATGTTTATATTTTTTCGAACTTACTTTCATATTTGCTTTAATGCCGCTTTCCTTAGCAAGCTTCTGAAGATCGCCATATTTCATCTTTTGTATTTTATCAACATCCATGTTGATAATATTATTTGAAATACCTTTTTACAATTTAATTATTTAGGTGAAATATTTGGAAAAGGTAAATTGCAACTACTAAAGCGCCAATATAGTGAGTAACACGTTGAATTCCAGTTTAATTTGAAATTGCTGGGAATTAATGCTATTGGACGATATTGAAGATCACGTGCTTTTTGTTTCAATTGGTAGAATTTTAGTAGAAAGATCCTCCCAACTAACTAGTGTGTTGGCATGTATAGGATTGTAGAACGAGTTTCTGATAGATGGAAAATATAATAAAAAAGAAATGCATTTTGAGGATTATTTGCAAGAAAATTGTTTTATAGTATTTATTTGAAAAATAAAGCTCAACTTGCCTAGTGAGTTGTCAAGATGGATTTATTTTTTTTTCTCTTACAAAACGTTTCTTTCGATCCGAGTGCATGATAAAGTCTTGAGCATTACCGAAATGTAGTCTGGTAGCTCTTAGTGGTTACCAATTCACTGCGCTCTTTCGTTGCTGATTTTATTTCAGTTTTTAATTTATCATTCATCGCTCTTATTCCATTATCGCCGCCACAGTGTAATTAATGCGAGCCATCAGGTAATGTTTTTAAAATTTATAAGTAATTTAACGTTAATGCATGTTTTAGTTAATTTAAATGTTCTTACGGTAACCAGATTTTATAAAAATATACTATAGAAATTTAGCAGGTGTCATAACTGTTTACTATTGTTTTTTGCTTTCAATTTCTTACTTAATAATTAAAAGCCTTGAACTATAAAAATGAGTTAAATTGTGTTAATCTTTATTTATCTCCGCTATACCAAAGTTGATATATTAGTTTTTTTTATTTATTTATTTAAGATCCATTTCATAATTGGAACCAGACTTTAGTTTTAATTTGGTTTATGGAAGTTGTACAGATTTCCTGTTGCAATTTTAAATAAATTTCAAAAGAAAAAAAAAGGAGTTATTAATTTCATTATTTTAATTTTATCAGAGTTATTAAACTTTAGATATTTATGAAATTATTAGATAAATTGCCTGAAAGGAAAATGGGATGATTAATTTGGAGGTAGAATTAGCTTTGACACTTTATAATATTAATCTTGAATTTTGTTTTACGATTCAAAGTGTTTGTTTTAATTACTTTTTGTTAAAAGACGTTTTTATCTTTTTCATTTGGTCCAAGTATTATTTGTACAATAATTCGATTTTAAAGTTGAACTGGTTTTTTTTATTTTATACATAATGTTTTAATCTTGTCTAGAAATATTTCGTTCAAATGTTATTTTCTATGTGTCATCTTCATCAACAATCATTATCAATCCACTGCAGGATGAAGGTCTCTCCAATTTTAATCCATCTCCGATCCCCAGCTTCTCTTTTCTCCACATCGCCCTGCGCACTTTCTTATTTCATCGATCCATCCATCTCACGTGTAGTCTTTTTTTTTTTTTTACAATCTCTTGGAATCCAGTTTAAGATTTCAATTGTCTATCCTCATCTCTTCTAGCAATATATCCAACCCAACTCCACACCAGTCTTTTAATTCTTTCAACGATATCAGCAACACCTGTTTGTTCTTTTGTCCATGTATTGCTTTTCGATTTCTTGTTACTCTTAACATGCATCTCTCCATGCTTCATTAATTGGTCTGAAGTCTCTGTATCGCTCTTCTATTGAGTGTCAAAGTAAAACACATTTATTAAAAACCTTCCTTTTCAAACATATAGGCATATTTCCTTTTAACATTAAGTTATTTCTAGCAAAAGCACTCCAAGTTTAATTCTATGATTAATTTCATCCATTATCTGATCAAGGTATTTGTAATTGTTAACTTCTTCTAACTCATGATAATCAATTTCATCTTTTGAGAAAATGCATCAACATTACTTTAATCTTTTTAATATTTACCTTTAGTTCTACTTTCTTACTTTCATTTAATAATTCATGCAATATTTCCTGAAGCTCTAAAACATTATTTGTAAAAACAACTACATCATCCGCAAAATCTAAATGACTTAAATAATCTCCATTTACTTTTATTTCTTTAGCTTCCCATTTTAATCCAGAAAATACTTCTTGCAACACTGCTGTAGAAAGTTTTGGAGATATAGAATCATCCTATTTTACAACTTTTTCAATGTTAACTTTCCTAGTATCATTATGTAATCTAATTGTTGCTGTTGCATTTTTATAAAAATATTCTTCAGAATATGACAATATTCTGGATCTATACCTTGGTGATCCAATGCTTTAATCACTGAAGAAATGCTTATAGAATGAAATGCCTTTTCATAATCTACAAATCCAAAGCATAATGGCAATTCATATTTATTGATCCTTTCTAAAACTTCTCTCAACACTTCTTAGATGTGATCTATTGTACTAAAACCACTTTTAAATCCAGCTTTTTTTTTTTTGGTTGGTTGAAATCCAATGTTCTCTGTAGACAAGTTATAGCATCTTTTTTATCATGTTTTTTAAACATTAAAATTAATACTGCATTCTTCCAATTATCTGGCACATCTTTATCATTTAGACGTGTGATATATAACTCTGCCAATTTTTTTTTATATTTTTTCACTTGCTTTTTTAAAGGTATTGATTATAACTTCATCATTACGTGGAGCTGTTCCCTACTTCAAAATTTAATTTCATGTCTCACTTCTTCATTTAAAATCCTGGGCAATTCAGAAAATATAATAGATGTAGGAGATACTTGTTCTTTATTACTATATAATTCTTGATAGAACTCTTCTATCCATTTCATGATGTCATTTCTCTTTTTAATAATAGTTTCATCTTTTTTTTCTTATTGCAGATATAAGTTTTCTACCAATACCAAAATGTTGTTTTCTACTCTTGAGACTTTTATTCTCTTCTACAGCTTTCCTTGCTGGTATTTTCTTATATCATTATCAACTCTTTTTTACACCATTTTATAAAATTTGAGGTATTCAATCTTTTTTAATGCATCATTGTTGTATATCCTCATATTCCTTCCTTTCTTCATAAATTCTCTAGTCTCAGTAGAAATTTTATTGGTTAATTGGTGCTTTTTTCTATGAGCTATATTTGTTGCAGTTTTTATAGATTTAAATTCAATATAATTTGTTGAAATTTTGTATATTTTTAAAAAATCTTTATCAAAGTGATATAGCACAATAATATTTTAAGTAAATGATCTAGTTTAGTAGATATGAAAGAGTGGGGGGGGGGTGTTTGAATATTTTAATATTAAAATTTAAAATTATTCTTAGAAATTCAATGTTTTAAGTAATGCAGGGGATTATTTTGATTTCATTTAAATTAAAATAAGAAAATTAGTTTACAATATAATTTTTAATTTATGTGGGTTCAAACTCAGACTTTCACATAACCCTCAACTCTCCATGCCATCTCATATTGCTGACCCACCTGATCACACACATGGGTAGGATGACAACCATGGCACTAACGTGAGCTTTGAATGTTCCATCATCAGATTTTCAATGAAATGGAAGGCTGAAGAGTTATGGGTTGGAGTAGTTTGAAGCTTGCCCATTAAGTTATGAAGATTGGCTATCTTAATATAAAGCTGAGCACTGATTGTATATATGTGTGGAGATGGTAATCTGGACCAACTGATGAGTGCTGGTTTAGCACGAAATACGTTTATTGGTGATTATTTATTTTTTCAACATGTGTGTGATCAGGTGGATCAGCAATATGAGATGGCATGAATTAGTTGAGGGTCACATGAAAGTCTGAGTTCGAATCCCACATACATTACATATATATATGCAGATATAAGCCTGTATAGTGTATTAATTTACATATTGAAACATAGTGCGTCAAAGGTCTGCCCATCCCTCGCATATGTATGTAAAAATGGATTATTCTCTTGTACATGAGGGGTTAGAATGACTGAATGTTAACATGGGTAGAATGACAACCTTGGCACTAACGTGGGCTTTGAATGTTCCATCATCAGATTTTTAATGAAATGGAAGGCTGAAGAGTTGTGAGTTGGAGTAGTTTGAAGCCCGTCCATTAAGGCATGAAGATTGGCTATCTTAATATAAAGCTGAGCACTGATTGTATATGTGTGTGGAGATAGTAATCTGGACAAACTGATGAGTCCTGGTTTAGCACAAAATATGTTTATTGGTGATTATTTATCTTTTCAACATGTGTGTGATCAGGTGAGTCAGCAATATGAGATGGCATGGAGAGTTGAGAATTGAATGAAAGTCTTGAGTTCGAACCCTGTATACATTACACACGTAATATATATGCAGGTTTAAGCCTGTATAGTGTATTAATATAATTTTAAGCATTTTTTTTTTTCAAAAAAAAAAAAAAAGTCAAACAATTTTCAGCTGAAAAGTTACTTAATGCTTTATTATGCATATATATAATTATGTACATATACTAAATTTATTATTTAACTAATAAGTATAATAATGCTCAAGGTTATATTTATCTGCTTAAAGAGATTTATTTAAACTTATTTAAATCAGTAATTTCAATTTCTGTACTCAAGTTGCAATATTTAGTGTCTATATAAGTATGTTAGACCATTAATAAAGGAGGTTGCCATGACAACAGTTTGAAATTGTTGATTGTTATTGATATTGGGATTGTCTAAGGGTTGATTGTTTTTTAATGATTACCTACAAATCCATTTAGCCTTGATTATTTACATAATACTATGGGTGTAATTTGAAATTTATAATTGTAGTTTGTAATGTTATAATTGACTATTTATTAGTTTGCATTCAGATAGGTTATATTCACCTGTTTAAAGAGGTTTATTTGCACTTCTTTATACCTATATTTTCATTCTCTGTTGTCTAGTTACAATCTTTAGTGTTTCTATAAGTATATTAGTCCATTAAAAAAGGTGGGATTCCACCTTTATTGTTAAAAGGAGGTTGCCTTGACAACAGTTTGAAATTGTTGATTGTTATTGATATTGGGATTATCTAAGGGTTGGCAGGTTTTTAATGATTAAATATAATATAGACATAAGAGATATTCATATTAACTTATTGCAGAAAGGTATATTTATATCAACTATAAGTGTTAAGTCCATTTAAAGTACAATATAGTTTTACATTTTTATTTACTATGTCAATTCCAAAAAGTTAAAAATAATAGAGATTAAATTTTTTTATTATATTAAGAGCTTCTTTTTACCATTTGCCCCAGCAATCTTCTTCAGAACCTCTATTTGTATTTCCAAATCTTAATTGCTAAATTCAAATTTAAAAATTTGAATTTAGCAGTTAAGATTTGGAAATATAAGTAGAAGTTCTGAACCTTAAAACATCATATGATCACTATCTCCCATGCTTGCTCATAACTGTTACAAAACTCTCTCCATACAGTAGTGCCACTCTAAGCAAGACAGAGTAATCAATGGATGCCAGAAGGCTTGTGCATAAAATCCCTATCTAATGCCTACTCATCCTCACTGATGAAGGCCATAAGCCAGAAACTAGTTTGGGGATATTGGATGAGTAGGCACTAGATAGGGATTTTATGCACAAGCCTTCTGGCATCCATTGATTACTCTGTCTTGCTTAGAGTGGCACTACTGTATGGAGAGAGTTTTGCCTATTAATAGAAGTTCTGAAGAAGATTGCTGGGACAATTGAAACTGTTTATGGGTTGTAAAATAGCATTGTAAAAAGTAATAAAGAATATAGATGATATATTAATATTATGTGGATTTGGCAATGCAATACAAAAGATAAAGTTATAATACTTCACAAAGAAAAAAAAAAATATTTTCACCACAGTTTTAGATTTAACTTGATATAAAATCATATGCTTTTATTTCAAGTAATATGTAAAAATTTCAATTGTGGTCAAAGAAACAAGTTTTTTTTCTTTTTAATGCATGGTGAATAAAAGTAATATAATTTTTTTATCTATTATTTATGCTATGCAAATAAAGTTGCAAAAATAGTATAAATTGCAGTGCAAGGTGTTTTTTTTTTATTCTTATAGATATTCAGTTATCAAACCTATATGAACAGAATTGAAAACTTTAATTATTAAAGTATAAAAGAATAGGTAGAAATTGTCATCATATTGAAAGCTGAACAAAATTTATTATGTTCTTTTAACTTTATGCCTTTATTGTTTTAAAATGTGATTTTAATGTCCTTTTATATACCATAAAAAGCTGTAGTTTGTCAGATCTAGACTATGATATTTTTGATTCATTCTGGACAGCATCTTGGCACAAAGCTTTTCTTACTATAACTATTTACTTGGAAATAGTTTATAAAAAAAGAAATAATGATTAAAGCTTACACCCATACATCCTATTAATTGCAAATCACATAAACAATGACAATACTTTTTACAAATGTTAGAGGATTATGAAAAAGTGTGTTACATGTAGATGATATTCTTTGGAATTTTTGGACACCTGTACAAAATTTGAGTCTTTTTTTTAAATATTTATAACATATTTTAAACATATATGTAAAACAAAGGGTCCCTTAGATCCAAAGGTCCATATACAAGTTTGAACTGATAACAATATATATCTTCATAAAATGGCTTCAGAGTTGCTATTTTTTTAAGTCTTCAATTACTGCTTAAGTTTTCAAATCTGTAGTTTTTAATATCAATGTTTTGTTTTGTTTTGGTTAAGTTTTATTTTATCAGATTCTTATTAAAATGAAAAGATCTGCAGTATGCATTAATTAATTTTTAAAGATTAAACATTTAAGAAAATGATTTTCATGTATATATATATATATGCTCTCACTTAATACATTTTTTTTCTTGCCAATTAACAAAATACATAAAATATAAACAAAATAGTTTTTGAAAAATTAATAATTTTTATTAGTCATTCATTAGACTAAAAATTATTCACTTAATAAGTAATATCTTTGTAATGCAATTTTTACTACACATTATATTTCTCCACAAAGGGCCAAAAGCATATAGAAAGCAGTCCTTATCTTGCATGAGGGTGGTAAAATGAATATTACACTACAAAAATATTATTTATTAAGTGGGTAATCTCTAGTTTAATGAAAAATTATTAATATACTTCCATCAAGTGCCTTGTGCCAAAGTTGTGAAGTCAATAAGTTTGGCATTTATTAATTAAACTGTTGTAAGTGACTATATATACTGAATGATGATAAAAAGATGTGTAAGAGATTGTGATTTGGACCAATTGATGAGTGCTATTTCAGCACAAGATGTATATCTTGGGAATCAAATCTTTTTCACATCTCTTTGATCATATGTTGATAATTAAACCTCTCCACAAGGTGTTAAAACAGCGAGAAATCAGTAACTATCTTGCATGGGAGTGGTGTAGTGAAAATTACACTATAGAAATATTTATTAAATGAAAACAGTTTTTGATTAAAGCAGCACTAAGTGATAACAATAACAGTAACAACAAAAAAGAAAACGATATCAATACTTTTAACTCATTAAGAGATTTTTTAAAATATACTGATGGGCCTTAATTGCTATTTTTTGAATATTTGTTCTTCGGTTTTATTTTTTAATAAAAAACCCTTCTTCATTAAGCCTTTATATTTTTGACAAATTTTATTGAAAGCATACGTTCAAAAAATAAAAGTAACTTGAAAAATAAAATGAAAGATCTACAAATAAATATATAAAGGTGTTTACTTTAATCTTCAGGCTGAAAAATGTATCTAATAAAAAAATTTTCAACAATATGTATGCTTAAGACACATGTCATTAAAACATAATTTCATATAATGAAAATATTTTTTGAAATATTAAAAAAATCAACTTTCAATTGCAAAACAAAAAATAATTATTTATTCACAGTAGTTGTTTGATATCAATAAATTTTTAGCTTACTAATTTTCTGCTAAAATGTAAATATATTTTTAAAAAACTAAATATGAAAACCATATGATTATTAAAAAACAAATATTTAATAATTTTACCAATAAAAAAAGATAAAAATGAGTATAAAGTTATTTTTCTGTTATCATGTTGTCAAAAAAAAAAAAAAAGCTTTAACCAATTTTTTTATCAGATGGTCAAGCTTTATTTGAGATTTCTAGAAAGTAAATTTGCATTTTTCTTCCCCTGGTGAAAATTTTGTGGAACTTTTTTTTTTATGTTTTTAAAATTCACATATATTTATTTTCTAATATTTTAAATACAAAAAAAATTCAAAAGATAGTGAAAAAATCCAATAGATGATCCATCAAAGCATCTCAAGCTTTAGCAATGATGGGCCCCCATTATATATATTGCATTCTCACCTTTGCAAGATTACTTATAGAAAATGTGATGACCGGGAAAATATTATGATGTTGTATAAACTTGATTTTTTGAAAAGTTTATAATTATATTTGTATCACAATCGTGTAATAATTATTAAAAATCAAAAATAAATGTTATTACATATTTATTTTTTACAGAAATGTTTTATTTTTAAATATAAAATATTTTCTTTTAAATATTGTTACCTATAGAGATTATGTGTGCGGTAAACACCTGTTTAGAAATGAGGTCACTCAGCAGATTGTTATAATATTTAGAGATGTCATAAAAATTATGAAATTTTTTTAAACTTTTAAAGCACAAATTGATAAATTTAGTAGTTATTAAAAATAATTTGTTCAGATTTTTAAAACAAACATCAAACAGAAAATTTTTTCATTTTGCAAATTGAATCAGCTCTACCTGAAATTTGATGAGATGACAGCATTTTGTTTTGATTAAAATCTAATTTTTAAAATAATTCCAAAAATCAAATGTGATTTTAAAAATTTATTTAATTTCTAAACAAAAATATCTATTGAATGTGGTCAAAATTATTATATTCTGATAAATAATAATGGTTTAATATCAAAATGAGTATTGAAAGCTTAAATCTAGTGAATACAGAGAAGTCTGTCCAAATGTTAATGGAAAAATGAGAGAGTTAATGCACAAATGCATTTTTTCTCAGTAGAAATTTACTATTGTGTTTTTTTTGCTATCTTGGATCACTAATAATTGCTGACCTCTAGGAACTATGTTAAAAGTAAAATATTAATCTATTAAATGTTTCTACCCATCAAAATTACAAAACATTTAAAAAAATTTTGTCTTTAAATGATAAACAATAAATTCCTGCAATTAAATGCATTCTGAACTCAATTATAGTACCGATGACACTTTTTATGCTTATCATCTAAGAAGTGAAGTCTTTGAAATTTGCTTCAATTTTTTTGTTAATCAAACAGGAAAGTGTATTTTTAATATAATATTGCAATCAATTTCATTTAGAAATAATTATTGAAAACATTCAACAAATACCAAAAGAAAAGACTATTGATGTTTAACAAAAAAAAAAACACCTCCTACTTATTACTTATGAAATATTGCAAATAATGACTAAGATTAGGAAAGGAAATTCCATTATTAAAAAATAAAATTCATTTTTAATGATATTTACTATAAGTTTTTTAAATGTAAATACAAATTTCAAGTTCTATTTGTAAATGCATTAATAATTAATAATTTATATTAAATAAATTTCTGTTAGATGAAAGCAGGAAATATTACACTTGCTATCTAAAAAAATATAGAATTTTAATATTAATGTAGGCATTTTGAAATAAATGTTAATTGCATCTCAATGTACTAATTTTCTTCTGTTATTAATTGTAAATATATTAAAACTAACATGAGTGTTGTATCTTAACAGAGATAATTAACAAAAAGTACTCTATATATTTAAATAATATCCAAGTGCTTTCGGCACTGATGTATCCTTATCAAGGACACGTCAGTGTGAAAGCATTGGATAATTGCATCTTACAATATTGCAGTTAGCGAATAAAACTAAGTGACATTTATAAATCATAATATTAATTAATCATTTTTTACTGATATTAATAAATTTTTAATATCTTTATTATTAAAATCATTGCTATATAAGAATAGTATTAATATTACATATGTCCAGTTGTCACTTTACAATTTAATAAAGTAAATTACAAATATTCAAAACATTTAGTACAGAGAATGGAATAATTTGATAGCTGTGCTAAAGATTCTTTAATGAACAAAATGAGAAATATATACTATGTTTCCCAAAAATAAGACTAGGTCTTGTATTAATTTTTGCCCCAAAAGATGATGTAGGGCTTATTTTCAGGGGCTGTCTTATTTTTTCAAGTACAAAAATCTATATTTATTCAAGTACAAAAATGTAAATGTATTCTCTCTACCGAAAGCTGTACGATTCTTATCCTGGGAGCCCCCCCCCCCCAATTCCTTTCTTGTACTCTCAGGAATAGTTCCTTCTTTTGCATTCATCTTATCTGGTGATCAAAATATTATTCTGTTCAAATTTACCATTAAATTAAGTGTTCGTGTTGAAAGAGGAATGATAACAAAATGATTGCAGTTAAGAATAGTTTGTCAACACAGAAGCAACAAAAAAATGGAAGCACAAAAATTCAGCAAATATTTAGATATTTTTTAAAAAAACTTTTCTTTAGGAGAAAGATTGATCATTTAAATTAAGGTAAACTTTTTATTATGAAAATCATTTCTGTCATTTATAATCTTGTAGGGGGGGGGGGATGTTTAAGAAATCAAACTATTTTTTCTTTTATCTTGAATATTTAAAAAATATCATGATGAAACTCTAAAATTAAATCAGGCATTCTAAATCTAAGTACTAAATATAAATATAGGGGATTTGAACTCAGACACTCAAGCCACTTCATCCACTCCCACTATCTCATACTACTGATATGAAATATGTATATTGGTGATTATTTATCTTTTCTGCATGTGTGTGGTCATGTGTATCAATAGTATGAGATAGTGTGGGTGGTTGAAGTGGCTTGAAAGTCTGAGTTCAAGCCCCCTATATTTACAATTGGGCTCCAGGTATAAGAGGGCCTGGTATTTCAAATTGTACTAAATATAAATAAGTATCTAAAATTATATAAATGAAATTATAAATTGTCCAATATATTGATTTATGGTAGATCAATTGATCTATTCAGGTAGAATTATGTTTGACAAAAATGATTGATGGGAAAATATAAAAGAACCCTATAATTTACATTCCCATTTATTTAAAGCATTAATGTCAATAATATCGTCTATTTATACATTCATTATTTTATAATTCAATATGCCCATGTGTGTTAGTTTACCAACAAGTTATAAAATTAAATAAATGGCTTTATTAAAAAAGATGCAATTAAATAAATTATTAATAATTTTGGAATGGTTATTAATGATCTGAATAGTAATTATAAATTTTATTAAACGCATATTATTATATTAAGTAATATTTACTAAGGCTGTAACCTTATGAATAAATGTCTGAAAAATTCGAAGGTAGGGACCTCTACAGGTCTTAGCCACAAGCTTACGCTCAGAAGAAAAGAGGGAAACCTTCTTTACTTCAACCTACTTTCTATATAAATAGGTGAAGCTGAAGCGGTTAGATCTAAGAGTGTGAAGCTATTCAATACTTCACTAATTAAGTCCACAATTCTTATTATACATTAATACTCACGAAATCTTTCGATTTACAACGAGTCAATGGAAAGATCTTATAGTAATAAAACTATTACGATAATTTAAAGTTGTAATTATAAATTTTATTAAATACATATTATTATATTAAGTAATATTTATTAAGGCAGTAACCTTATGAATAAGCGTCTGAAAAATTCGAAGGTAGGGACCTAATTAGTGAATTATTGAATAGCTTCACACTCTTAGATCTAACCACTTCAGCTTCACCTATTCATATATAAAAGTAGGTTGACGTAAAGAAGGTTTCTCTCTTTTCTTCTGAATGTAAGCTTGTGGCTAAGACCTGTAAAGGTCCCTACCTTCGAATTTTTCAGATGCTTATTCATAAGGTTACAGCCTTAGTAAATATTACTTAATATAATAATATGCGTTTAATAAAATTTATAATTACAACTTTAAATTATCGTAATAGTTTTCTTACTATAAGTTCTTTCCATTAACTCATTGTAAATTGTAAGATTTTGTGAGTATTAATATATAATAAGAATTGTGGACTTAATTAGTGAAGTATTGAATAGCTTCACACTCTTAGATCTAACCACTTCAGCTTCACCTGTTCATATATAAAAGTAGGTTGAAGTAAAGAAGGTTTCCCTCTTTTCTTCTGAGTGTAAGCTTGTGGATAAGACCTGTAGAGGTCCCTACCTTCGAATTTTTCAGATGCTTATTCATAAGGTTACAGACTTAGTAAATATGATCTGAATAGTGTAACAATATTGGAGAAAAGAGATTTGAATAGCTCACCACCATATTGTTAAGCAAATATGTTATTAAAATAGTAGGAGTGGAATATTATATTTTGACCACATTTATCACACATTATATATAAGTAAAAATAAAAATTTATTTAATCAAAATTGACCTGCAACATAGAAGAGATGGTACGCCTTTTGACATCTGTGATAAATGTGTAATCCTGTGATCATGCCAAATAAACCCTGTGAACTGACCCAATCTCCTTCAATAAGGGTTTTTTTTGTGATAATTTTACATCATTAATTATTGTCCAGATTTCATTCTGACAAGATGTTCATTGCTGTCAATTGCATTTTTGAACTATTTTTTTACTTCATTTGTATTTGTACTTTTGATTCAATGACTTTTACTTTCATTTCTATTCATAGTTTTGATTCAAAGATTTTTTATTCGCTACTGAAATGAATGCTGTTTTATATTTCAAGAAAATGTAAAATTGGAAGCCCTAACAAAATTGATGACAGCCTTTTCAAAACCAAGCTGGATGAAATATGGAAGAGGGATTGACGATTTATTCCGTCTGTTGGAAGGCCTATAAAAGTGCTGAATTACGAAATGCCACTGAGTGTTTTATCATGATAATTATTGATAGAACAGTAGCAATTCTTATAAAAGCTGTCAAACAAAATGTAGTAGAGGGATTGACAATTTATTCTGACTGTTGGAAAACCTATAAAGGTGCTGAATTATAAAGTGCCTATTACGGACATTTTCATGCGAACCATCACGTTTTAAGTAAGTGTGCATTTTGGGAAAAATAAAATTTTTAGTCTCCATTTTGGGAAAATAATTTATCCAAATTAAAATAAAGTAGAATTGGCACATCGATTGTTTCATCTTGATAATTCCTGTTATATATTATAGTAAAAACTGTATGACATATTTTACGGTTTTTTGATAATATTTTAAACTATTTTTGTAATTTAGTGATTGTTTTGTTTTTATTTTTGGGTGAAATTCATATTTTTAGTATATTGTTAGAAATTAATATTCAGCATCATATTAATTTTATTATTTATTTATTCTAATGTTGTATCCTGTGTTACTATATTAGCAGCATGTAGGTATATGTGTGGGTATGTATTGTAGTTCAGGTCATCCAGGAGCGAAGGCACCGTTTTCCGTACAGATCAATTGTAGTTTTCCAATTTTAAAATAAACATCGTGAGTTCACAATTATGAGTTAATGTTAAAGAGTACATTTTTAAAATAATGCACACAAATCATACTTTTTGTATTATTACAAAAATGTACTTTTTAACATTAATACAAAATTTGTGAAATTCATGATATTTGGAAAACTACAATTGATCTGTACAGAAAATAGTGCATGGGAACAGGCAGAGCTTCACTCCTGGGCAACCTGAACTACAATACATACCCACCCATATACATACATGCTGCTAAGATAACACAGGATACAACATTAGCTTTTTGGTAATATTTTAAAGTATTTTTATAATTTAGTAATTGTTTTAGTATTAGACCTGCAACATGTATTAGATCGGCAGATCCTTTTCACATTTTGCTGATAATTGTCTAAATCTTGCGAAAATATCATATACACGTGGTCTGTTTGGATGAATTTATTATTTTAAGTTTGTAGAAGATCCAAGTATACACATTATTTTGGCCAGATCAAAAGATTAGAAACTTGTCAGTAGATTAATACAAATGTGAAAAGGTGCTGCAGATCTAATACGTATTTACCAAAAATAATTTAACAACTATTGAAATAATTATTAGGTGCACAGCAGATTTTTCAATTAAAATAAGAGAATTAATTATCAAGTGATGAAAAATGGAATTGAAAGAAGTATGCCATTTCTTGAATTTAATATTGCTAAATTATACTAAAACAGTGCACAAATGTATTCATGGAATGAGGTGTGTGTGTGTGTGTGTGGGTGGGTGGGGGGGCTTGTGATATGGTAAAAATATCTACAGTTGTAATAATATTATTAAAATAACTCAATGATTTTTTGTGTGGTGGAAATATTATTCTTAATCTAATTTTCAATCAATAGATATTATAATAAATTGCTTCTCTAATTCAGAAAATATATTGTGTTTATTTAAAAAGTCTGTGAAAGGATATAATGAGCTTAACGAGAGATACTTTAATATATTAATCACTGAGAAAACATAAATTGAACACCCATAATCCGGAAATTGATAGTTTCTCTTTTTTCCATGTGTCATAGCATCGGCCGGGACGCGAACCCACAACCGTCTGCAACCAACTACTTGCTTGCATGGCGGCTGCGATACCTCTCGGCTAACAACGCAAGACTAGTTTCTCTTTTAATATAGGCTTACAAAAAAGTTTTAAAATTTCAACTATTGATAAACTTAATTATTGTAACATGAGGTAATATTTATTTAAGTAATATTTTCTATTTAATTTTGAAAAAATAAGAATAGTGATATCAATAGAGCAAATAAGTGAATAACATTATTGCATTTTTCTTCTCTCAATTGATTATTTTCCGCAATAAGAGAAAATTGTTCTATTTGGATTTTCATTCTTACTTACAAAATAGCAACTAAAAAAAAATACTGGTTTGGTCAAAACTAGTGCTAAGATTTAAAATAGTTACAAATGTTTAATCTTTTTTGCATAGTGGACCATCTCTATTTATTGAATTAAATACATATCAAAGAAGTATGGAGAGCTGCATGTTGGGAGTAACAAGAAGAGATCGAAAATGCAATGTATGGGTAAGACAACAAACAGGTGTTACTGACTTCATTGTAAAAATTAAAAGACTGAAGTGGAGTTGGGCTGCACATATTGCTAGAAGAGATGATAATAGATGGACAATTGCAATTTTAAACTGGATTCCAAGAGATTGTAAAAGACCCAGAAAGAGACCACATGTGAGATGGATGGATGAAATAAGAAAGTGTGCAGGGATGATACGGAAAAGAGAAGCTAAAGATAGGAAAAGATGGATTGAACTTAGAGAGACCTTCATCCTGCAGTGAGTTGATAATGGTTGTTGATGATGATTGATTAAATTGCATTGTTTATTCAAAAATAAATATTACATTTAAAATATATCTATTTTTATTATTTGATTAGATGCGTATTCATAAAACAAAATGTGTTATAGTTTTTACATTATATAATGTTTATTATCTCTTTCATGTGTGTTTAAACTAATAGTATAGTCTAATTGGCTGCAGATAGGAGTTTGATGTTAACTGAAAAGAGATCCTTTGATTCCTCTTGCAATAAGAAAAAAGATGGAACTATTTCTAAAAAGAGAGATGACACCATGAAATGGGTAGAAAAGTTCTATCAAGAATTATATAGTAATAAAGAACAAGTACCTCCTACATTATATCTTCTGAATTGCCCAAGATTTTAAATGAAGAGATGAGACATGCAATTAAATTTATGAAGAAGGGAAAAGCTCTAGATAACGATGGAATTATAATTGATATATTAAAAGAAGCAGATGGAGAAATAGATTTTTTTTTGACAAAGTTATATACCAAATGTCAAAATGATAAAGATGTACCACATGATAGGAAGAATGCAGTATTAATATTAATATTTAAAAAAGGTGATAAAGAAGATATTAGAAATTACAGACCTATCAGCCTTTTATCAGTTTTATACAAAAATTTTACTAAGATAATTATAACTCATGTCAGAGAACATTGGATTTCAATCAACCAAAAGAACAAGTTGGATTTAAAAGTGGTTTTAGTATAGAAGATCACATCCAAGCATTGAGAGAAGTTATAGAAATGACGGATGAATATGAGTTGCCATTATGTTTTGGATTTGTAAATTATGAAAGGCATTTGATTCTATACACATTTCTTCAGTGATTAAAGCATTGGATAATCAAGATATAGACTCGGGATACTATCATATTCTGAAGAATATTTGTAAAAATGCAACAGCAACAATTAGATTATATAATGGTACTAAGAAGGAGAAAGGTTAAGACAGGATAACTCCATATCTCCAAAACTTTTTACAGCAGTGCTACAAGAAGTATTTTGTGGATTAAAATGGGAAGCTGAAGGAGTAATGTAAATGGAGATTATTTAAGTCATTTACATTTTGCAGATGATGTAATTGTTTTTGTTTTTTTTTGCAAATAATGCTTCAGAGCTTCAAGAAATGTTGCAAGACTTATCAGATTAAAGTAAGAAAGTAGGACTAAAGATAAATTGTAAAAAGACTAAAGTAATGGATTTTCTCAAAAGATGAAAATAAAGATTGTCTATGACAAATTAGAAGTTAATAACTACAAATATCTTGGTGAGATTATTACTACAGATGAAAATATAATGGATGAAATTAATCATAGAATTTAACTTAATTGGAGTGTTTTTGGTAGAAACAACTTAATATTAATAGGAAATATGCCTGTGTTTGAAAAAGGTTTTAATAAATATATTTTACCCATTCTTACTTATGGATCTGAGACTTGGATACTTAATAGAAGAGTAATACAAAGACTTCAGACCACTCAAGGAAGTATGGAGAGATGCATGTTAGGACTGACAAGAACAGATTGAAAACACAATACATGGGTAAGAGAGCCAAAAAGACTCAAATGGAATTGGGCAGGACATATCAGCAGAAGAGATGATAATAGATGGATAATTGAAATTTTAAACTGGATGCCAAGAGATTGTAAAAGACCCAGAAGGAGACCACATGTAAGATGGATGGATAAAATAAGGAAGTATGCAGGGGTGATGTGAAGAGAGTCTAGAGATCGGAGATGGATTGAACTTGGAGAGATCTTCATCCTGCAGTGGATTGATAATGGTTGATGATGATGATCTAATTACATTATTAGGTTTTTTTTTGGAAAAGCAACTATGAAGCTTTTTTCAGCAGTAAACTTAATTATTTTTAATATTATCATTTGTGAATAAAAATTAAACACATACACCTGTGGGGGGGGGGTTGCTTCTCTTTTAAATTTTATATGTGTGAACAAAGAAATATTGAGAAATAATGTTTTTGAATTTTAAAGTTGAAATTAAAATTGTTTATTTTATAAATAAATATTTGAAACTCAAAGTAATGACATTCTACTTACTTTAATTAATGAAAGAATAATTTTGTAAGATAGTGGTAATACTAGTAATAGAAAGATCGCCATCAAATTTATGGGACTTTAGAAGACTGTTTCATGTAGAGTGTAGAAGATATCCATCATGGAATACAATCAAACTCTGCTTAAAATGACTTCGTTTAGTGCTGTTTTTTTTTTTTTTAATAAAATAAATTCTAAATGAATGATTTGCTAATAAATTAATCATATTGAAAAGTGATAGTTGTTTTAAAAAACAAAACAAAAAGAATATTAAAATTAATGACTTTCCATCCATATAATAAAAGGACAATTTTTTTTAAAGCAATGGGAACTCTAAAAATAGAGATTTCCATTCCCATCAATTTTCCAGGAATTTAGACAGATAGTTTCAGATCAAATATATAAAACCTTGCTTAAAACTAATTTGTATAGAGATATTTTGTTACAAAGCGCATGCTCAGTGTCCGTTTTTCTAATAGAATAAGTATAATAAAAAATTGTTATTTACCCCCCTTTTTTTTTTTTTACAAAAAAGAGAAAAAAGGTTAAAGTATTAGAGAAAGTTTAAAAAATAAAAGAAAGATTTCTGCATTTTAATTATTAATAAATGTGATTTTTTTTTTTTTAAAAAACAACCTTTTATACGTTTATATTAAAGAAGCATTATTTATTTATATTATATATTCAGTAATGTTTTGTGAATTATCTTATGTTTTATATACGCAAATGTTACTGTTTAAATTTTTTTATAAGGTTATATATTATTTGAAACATATTTCCATTAATAGAATTTAAATGGTAAAAGTAATGGATACCCTGCAATTAAGAAGTTTGATAATTAATGAAAGTATGATTTGTTAATGGTGAAAGGTTATTTGTTCATTGTTGAAAATATATGTTTCTAGATATTTATATATGTCTGCATGGAGAATCATTAACAGTCTTTCCTTAATGAGTATAGCCATTCTAACTCTAGAAATAAAAGAGAAAGGATGACAGAAAAATAAAAAAATTAAAGATGAGTTTTTGCAATGACTATATAAACAAATCACAAATATATATTGTAATGGTATGGAATGAGGAGTGTACATGAGAGTTGTGACAACATCATCATTCCCATAAAATACATCAAATTCAATGTAAAAGGAATACATTGAATATAAAATAGAATGAATAAGAACAGAGAATCAGCATGAACAAAACCATAATGTGCATTTCCAGCATTACAGAAGAATAATGAAATCAAAAGCTCAACAGCCAATCAACAAAGAACAATCAAAAATCAACAGACAACCATGTGACTGGATTTAAAGGAGATGCACTATAAAACAGGCTACTTATCTATCCACTGTCAAACTCAGGGCAATATAATAATTTATTTGGTTGCATATACTTAAGTGCCAGTCATTCACTCATAATAATAAAAACATGCTGAGATACATAAATATGTTGATCATCATCAATGCTCTGGCTATATAGTACTATTTTCTGTACTGGCTAACTATCAAATAAATTTATAATGAAAACAAAATACCATGAATGGATTTTAAATGTGATATCTTTGAACCACCCAGCATCATCATCTGGATCTCCAAAATGATGTAAACCACTATATCCATATAACTAACCATCATGTTCTAATCTAGCTCAGGAAGCAAGAACTCTATGAACTATTACTCTGAACAAGAGATAAATATAACAGTTTATTCTAATTTATTTAAAAATAACTTTATTGGAATAATTTGAAAATAATCCCTCAAATCAAGTCACACACACTGCCAATTCATGGATCAAACAGCTGGAAGAATAAAGACATTAACACTACAACATCTCCTTAAACAAGTATTTACTAAACTAATCGATTAATAAAAAAAAATAAAAAAATGACATGATAATATGATAATTCAAATTTACAAATTCTTATCAAAAATTTAATTTCATATAGCAAAAATGATTAACCATTGAATAAATTAATTTTTGCTTTCCTTAAATTACTTCTTTTCCAATAAGTAAGAATTGAAAAATAACTTTTTCAATGTAGTCAGATAATAGGCATTTTAAATTAGTATAACCTTTTGTATAATTTTGAAGAGAAATAAATCAAATGAATAAGAAAAAAAAACATATCAAATTTAATAAAATAAGTTACTTAAAAATACTTTTTATAATTTTGAAAGGAAAAATCCCAGGAATAAAAAATGTTTCACAAGTCCATGGAGAATTATTCATTTTTATCAATTACTGTTCTATAATTTTTTTAAAATCTCTACATGAGAGTTAATGTGAACACAAACAAAAAAAAACCTGGTACCATGGTTTTAATTTTCTTGAGAGTTCTTCTTTGCATTTATAATTTTCAATGTTTCCAAATACGTTTTTTCTTGAAGGCTTTTCACTTCCAGGTTACTGTATATAGTTTTTCTACTTGGAAGTAGAAGATTTCCATTTAACAAACAAGAATTTATCCATTTTCTTTCCAATAAAATTTCAATGTCAGGCTAATACATAGAGACACTCGTGCTCTTGGTTGGAAACAAGGTTATAGATTACTTCAGGGATATCTTCTTTACATTTTTTTATTTTCAGTGAAGCAGGTTATATGGAGGAAGATAATGTTTAGCCTTTAACTAAATTTATCACATGGTTGTGTTCATTTTAGAAAATATTTTTATAGCTAAACCCATAGTGTACTCTTCACAGCTAAATTCTCCTGCTGTCTTTTTTTACAGCTTAATTAGAACTTTTTCCTCCTGATTTCTTTAGCAACTGGCTTTGAACTAACTGTTCTCTTCAACAGCTGAGTCAGGGATGATTGCTTCTTGCAAGACACTGAGCTCAAATGAATGACTCATACCCTGATTTTTGGAACAAATTTGTTTTCAGAAAATCATAATCCTATCTCTTGCATGACAAAATTTAATAATAACCAATTAGATCATTTTGACAAAAACAATTTCCCTCCTTCAACATTGATATTGGAAAAGAAGTTGAAAACCCAAATTAGAATCATAAAATTTTTGACATTCCTTTTTAATTAAATTTTTTTTTCTGCCAAAAGAAAAACAAGATAAGCAGATTAATTATATTGCTCTTTTCCCTTTGGAGAGAGATGAAGAATATAAACATTCAAAAAACTTTTCTTAATGAAAATAAAGTTTATCAAATTGTTAAAAGTTCTCTTTTTATATAAAAAACTTTATAAATACAAATTTTTATTTAACTTATCTCTGTTTAAAAAAAAATTAAATAATTTACTGTGGAGAAAGTTTTTTCACTCAGTAATTTTCAAAACTACAAATTAAATTAGGAAATAGGTAAAAATATTGAAGCGAGAGAACAAAAGAAATTATTTATTTTACAGTTCTCTCTTTTTTACAATCCTTTATAACTTATAATATACATTTCAAATATTAAATTTATGTTTAAAATATCTGAAATTTTTCATATACCATGTACTGGGCAAAAAATTAAATGAATACTCTTTATTTTTAAAAAGTCATATGGGAAGATTAAATACTACATCACATGATCACCATTATTTCTTATGATTTCTCATGCCATTAAAACAGGCAAAACTTTCCATGCAATAGTGTCACTCAGGGCAAGCCAGAGTAATCAATGCATGCAAGAAGATTTGTGCATAAAATCCCTATCTAGTGTCTACTCTTCCAATATCCCCAGACTAGTTTCTAGATTGTCTTTCATTAGTGAAGAGCCTCAGATTTGAGAGCACTGTACCTAAATGTTAGGATCTAAAGCAACCTTCCAGCAGCCACTTTAGTTAACTACAAAACTAAGAGTTTAAAATTGAAAACAATATTTTTAATCCAAGCTCATTAGCTTATTAGTGGTTTAATACAAATCCTGCATAATAGGATGGTGGTGTCTATGGTTATTAAAGAACCAAAGACACCAAAATATATTGGTACTGAACTGAGTTCAGACCTATATGACTATATGAATGCTAATGAGCTTGGATTGAAAATATTGTGTTTTCAATTTTAGACTCATAGTTTTGCAGTTAACTAAAGAGGTAAAAAATGGCTGCTGGAGGGTTGCATTAGATTCTAGGATCTAGGTGCAGTGTTCTCAAATCCAAGGCTCTCCACTGATGAAAGCCACAAACTAGAAATTAGTATGGGGATATTGGATGACTAGGCACTGGACAGAGATTTTATGCACAAACCTTTTTGCATCTGTTGATTACTTTGGGTTGCAATGAGTGGCACTACTGTATGCAGAGTTTTGCCTGTTTTAACTAATTAACTCTAAATCTAAGGAGCATGCTGCCAACTATTAATGTTAATACAGCAATGTAGCCACATGACTATAAAATGTATATTACATTTGGTCCTTTAATCAGTTTAATTGAAGGTTTGCGATACTGACGTAACTTTTTATGGAGCAAATGTTTTTTTTCTTGAAAATCTTCCTACAACTTTAATTAATTACAACTCTTCATAGTATTCTATTATCTTCAGCTATATTCTCTTAATGAAAACACTTCACTGGAACATATTTGTGAAAATCTCTATAATGTAAATGATAAAGATTTATATATTACATTATCTTCAATTTTACTATTTTTTTTGGCAAGTCTGTTATGCTTAGTCTGCTTTAAATGCTCAAGTCCCTTTGCAATAGTAGATTAAATATCTTAACATCATATTTTCAGAATATTGAGCATTTTTAAATGAAATTTTTCCAGTAGCATTGTTATATTAATACCATCCATTTCTCATTTCCATATAACACAGCATAATAACAACCCTATTTACACTTTATTCAATTATATATTTGACATAATTAATTATTGGGGTGAAATACTCTTATCTTAGAATTTGTTAGGTGCAACAGCAGATCATTAAGGTACATGCTGCATCTCATCATTCGATTCCATCTTTCTACCCAAACAATTACCAAGATGTTTAAGTTTATACCTATCCAAAAATTCAATTGGAAACATAAAAATATTTTTATAACCAGATGGAACAACTAGAGTCTATATATATTTTGTTCATTACCATATTTTAAAACTTTTTCAAATATTCAGGTATCCTAATGAGATTTATAACTTTTTCATTTTAAACATTGTAAAAGACTGTTTTAACTTCACCAAAATAGATATTTGTTAAAGTCTCAATCAATAGAATTAATATTTTTTTAAAAAACTATTTGAATTCTTATTTGATAAAAATACCCCTCCCACCATATCTTCAAAATGTTATCATTATCATGTAAAAGAGCGCCATTCATATATTTAACAGGATTATGGTATTTTTTCAGGTTCATATATTACTTTTAATGTGTCAAGAAAAAGAGACCACAATCAGCAAACAAACGTATTCTTTACAGTCTTAACCAATCATTTTTAAGTTGTCTTGTACACCTGGATCTTGTTTTACGCAATAGCTAGGTTCCTCAGAAAACACGCGCAAACGAAATCGTGCAAAAATAGACGTAACTTACATTGAAAAAGGGGGGATGCGGTCTGTGATTTTTCAAAATTCGCGTAAAAGCAAAGCACCAATGTAAAATTACTTTAAAATTCGTGCAAAAAAAAAATAAGGAAATAAAATATGACTAATAAAAAATTTCAAATTTGAAAAAAATTGATACAGGACAAACTTTTTTTAATTAGAATATTTAATTTTATTCAAAATAATATATTTTTATGCATAATTTACAGTACAGTAATTTAAATTTTTTTATACACGTTTTAATTATTATCGCTATTTGCCGAAAAACACATTCCTTTGCAAACTGGTAAAAAATCAGATTCTCACAAGAGGAAATACAACTAACGCCAAGTTCACTCTCATCTTGTGTTAATGGTTTTCTGTTGACAACGTAATTAGTAATTAATCTTTGAGACGATGATTTTATTAATTGTTTATGAACTTAGACTTATGATAATAAAAAGACATTTATTCACCACTGCTGGGAAAATTTTTATTAAAATTAACAACTAAAAATTATCTTATTTTTGTCTTTAATTTTTTAATTTTCAATTCCGTTTAAAAATCAAATTTCATTTTACATCACATTAATTTCAAGTCGCTGTAAGTAATTTTTAAATTGTTAATTACAATTAAAAATCAGTTTTTAATTTTTAATTGTCAAATTTAATTGTGCCCACTACTATTACTCACCTTTTAAAAATAAACTTGCGGACACTAAATGATTAATAATTGATTACGTTCTTTTTTAAAAAGCAAAAACAGAATGTGATTTAAAATGCAAAATTAACACGCATAATGTTTGAACAAATTTACATTATAATCTTGTAAAATTTAATGTGTGTATACATAAAATGTGGAAATCATGATTTTAATTTCATTATTGCATAAAATCTTACTATTATAAAGCACTGAAAATATTGAAATTACTAAGATGAAAGTCGAATTCCAATAATTTGCTATTACTTTCAATATAACATAAGTGCGCAAAATTTATTATTTAAAGTAATAGCACATTATCGGAGTTCGACTTTCGGTGAATCATGAATCGCGTAACTTCAAAATCGTGTTAAATAAGTCAGCCTAAAAAGAGACCCAGGTGTACTTCGTTAAACTTAATAGAAGGTATAATTAGAATATCTGACTATAATGGAAAAAAAATATGTGAGTGTTTAATTTGGGTATGTATTAGTGTGTTATTTTGTGTATGTACTAGTCTATAGTTATAAATATGTTGCAATATACCAGACATCCTATACTGAATATTTGTCACAAGAGGGTGCCACTAGGCTTCTATTGCCTAGAAAATTTATTTTAGATGACCAGACTAATTAACATTGATTATATAACTATTCCTTAATACAAGATCAAATTACTGCCACTAGGTCAGGGAGAGAAAGAGATTCTTATTCAGTTAAACAATTGATAGACAACAGTAAGCAAATATCAGGCAAATTGAACCCTTAATAACAATGTTTATTAATGACTAAAATAAAGAATATAAAAGAAAACAAATAATAAGAATATAAACTTCATTTATGTATGGTAGAATGTCTTGACTGTTAATTTATTATCATTTCCCCTTTTAACATACTCTTACTACATACAATACTGAAATAGTCTTTAAGAAACTGTTCCCCTATGATAGATATGTCTATAAACTTTGACAGAACATTTAATATTGTCATTTAAATCTTTGTCGATTTTATTAACTATCAATTCATACTTATATATTTTCTACTAAGACTTATATATTTTCTACTAAGGCTCATTCATGTGTGTGGTAAAGATTTATACCAGGAGAAAAAAGGATAACTAAAATTGTAAAGGATATTGATCAAAATTACTATGATAATTACGTGAAAGCCATGGGATTCTGTTTCTAAACTTTCCATAAAACCTCAAAAGACCACAATTTGAGTGGTTAGTAATCCTGGTTAAAAGATGAAATATATGAATGAGCCTGGCAGAAACATTACTGACCGAAGGCTAAGTAGAATTCACCAATATGTATAGTGATAATTATATAAGAGGTATGGGAAGCTGTTCCAAAGTGACAACATGCTAATATAACCAAGACCACAATTCTAGTGGTAGACACCCTGGGTAAACAAGAATATATGAACCTGATCCTGGCAGAAATGTGACTGACTAAAGGCTAGATCACATTCTCCCAGATAGAGTGATAAATACAATGATAGGTAAAATGCCCTGCAAATAAATAAATCTCAAGTTGTATTTATAAATGAATAATGCACACGTACATAAACAGAACTCTACCTGTCTTTATATATGTATGATGAACTATTATGCAAAATGCATATGATACTATTAAGATATATAAGTTTAGTAAACAGAGCAAAACTTTCCATACAGTATTGCCACCTGTGCTAAACAGAGTAATCAATGGATGCCAGAAGGCTTGTGCATAAAATCCCTATCTTCTGGCATCCATTGATTACTCTGTTTAGCACAGGTGGCAATACTGTATGGAGAGTTTTGCTCTGTTTATCAACAATTAATGTGCTAGTATAGGAAATGTGATCATTTGATGCTTAATATATAAGTTTATGTATACACATATATTAACTTAACAGTACTGTGTTTTATTAATTAAACACAAATTAATATGTTTTTTATTAAAGAATAATGATTAAAAGTTTTATTAAAGGAAAATCGTATTTAGTTTTTATTATGCTTATGAATAAAATCACTTCTCTGACATTAAGTTTTGATCACATCACAAACAACATTCACATTTTACCTCTTTCATTGTAAGAACTTTATTTTCTTGAAACTTCAAATATAATTTTTGACAGATTTTTATTTAAACTGGATTTTTTTAGCCATATTATTCCCCTTTTTTTCCCAATAAAAAGAGAAATGTTTATTTATTCATCTGAAGCTGTATGTTCGAGTTTACTTTTCCATGATAAAATCTTTGATATCTACTATAAGCTTATTAAATTAATTTTGTAATTATTTTTTCAGAAGAATAAAGAATAATAATAATAAAAAAAGAATTAAAGAAACAAGTAAAAAATAAATTTTCTTCAATAAATAAAAACAGGATGCTCATGTTAATATATATTCTTAATTATATTTCACATAAATTGATATTAGATTTAATGATTGTAATAAACCAGTAAATACACTATGATAATTCATAAATCAGATTTTATGCACAAGTCTTCTGGCATCCATTGATTACTCTGGTTGGCACAGGGTGGAACTACCGTATGGAGAGTTTTGCCTTGTGAATCATTTAAGTTTAGAGCATACATTCTATATACACCAACTCTTACAGACCATGCTTAAATTAGGGCTACTTAAGTTTAGAGCGTACATTCTATATATATAAACTAAGTCTTAACCATGCTTAAATCAGGGATGATTTAAGCATGGTCTATAAGAGTTGGTGTATATAGAATGAACATTCTAAACTTAAGTGATTCACTTAAGTTTTTTAAATTCTTACCGGCAGGAGAGTGCACGAAGTTTTATAATATTTAAGAACTAGCACATTATTGGAGATTGACTTCCGTTTGAATAATTTCAAAGTTTTCAGCACTTTATAATAATAGGTATTTACTGAATGTTTTCTTTCTTTCAATTTTATTTATAAATGTATATATTATAACGGTCAGGGTGATCATTAGAAGTTGTAGCAGTCTTATCATATCTGCCGTACAGGGCGCCACCAGGCTATTTGAACCTGGAAAATTTATAGAGTAGACAGATACGTGCTGTTAAGATCTAACTTTTACATATATATTTTATTCCGATTGTCAGCCCATGCCACTAGTTTATGGAGACACAGAGATTTAATACAAAACTTGCTTAAAAGAAATATATTAATATTTACAAAAAAAATGAAATAAGCCACTGCCAGTGATAAACACACAAAACATTTATTAATGCACATATAAATAAAATTGAGGAATAAAATTTATTTTTAGATTTTAATATTAATTTTTAAATTTAAATTACTATTTTAAACAGTCCACACAGATGGACATTTTAATAAATTTTACATTAGAATGTTGAGTATAGATAGGCTACATAGATTTCTCAGCTAAAAACTTTCAAAATAATCATTCAATCTCAGACTAAAAGTTTTTAGCCAAACCAATGCCTGCTTCCAGATATATAGTCACAAACAATGCAATATGAAGTTTCTAGCATAAAACCACACTGACAGGAATGTGCATCTGACAGCATGATATTATTTGAAGGACATGATCCTCGTCCAGTACAGGAATGTGCATCTGTCTAGCAAAGAAATCATGTATATAAAATAATTAAAGAAAAGTGCTACATATGGGGGAGAGCGGTCTATCTGCCAACTTATAGTTCCAATCCATAGAGCTAAAAAAAGGGTCAATGGCGCAGGAAATACATCTGCGTCCATTGCAATGCAATGACCACATCTTTGGGTCATGCATTCAGTTGGGCACATTGCCCTGTATGCTAAACACGCTTTACATTACATTGATATAAACACTCATATCCCTCCACCAGCATCGACCTAACTATGAAACAAATAGCCTGAAATAAAAGCCCTTTAAAATAAACATAAATGCTTTAAATACAAAGTTATTGATGGAATTGCAGAGGGAAATTTACAATAAACCCAATGGCATTCATCATAAGATGCCGCATTGACATCAATAACTTAAAAGATATACGAATAAATACATTTTTAGATACTCAACATGAGGTATCGTATTTACCGAATATTATATATTTTAATCAATATGCAAATAAAAAAAGAATAATTAAACGTTAATGAATCTATGCAATCATCTACACCCAACTTAAGTTTAATACATTTAAATAATTTAGTCAATAAATATTAATATATATATATATAAATGGAAATGATTAAATTAGAAAACTCAAATATATAAAATTAAGCATTATTAATTGGTTTTGAAATCTGAATAAGTCAAATAACAGTTCATTTTTAAAGTTCTGTTTAGCAGATTATTAAAAGCCTGTTAAATATTGACGAAAGTTCTTAATTACTTTTTAAAATCTTATAGTTCATATCTTACAGTAGAAGAGTTCCCGGTTCCTGCTGCCAATTCCCGCACAGTCTTTATTGGTCATGCTTTCATGGAAGATTGGTCTGTTGTTCATACCCAGAGGCTGCCTTAACTGGTTCAGTCCTGGTACTATTTTATTGTAGTACCCATATGATTCGGAGTCTGCAACAGTACCATTCATAATTCAACAGTCATTTCATTTGAAATAAGTGAGAGAGGGTGACAAGTGCATCTTATCACCCTTCTAAAAAAAATCAAGCTGGAACTCCTTTAATTTGAATATTTTTTCTTTTTATACCAATCATCCGGATTCACTGAACATGGTTTTCTGTTCCAAATTTTCGTTAAGGTCCAAACGTTGGTTGCTGCTTCTATTGGACATCTAATTTTTTTTTGTTCTCTTATCTATATCTTTCATCTGACTTTTTTTACATAAGAGCCTTAAGGGCTAGTTTGCTTTTCGATAATTAATAACACAATCATTTCCATTTATTGAGATTACATAGGAATCTTTTTTCATTTATGTTACTTTTTACTAAAAATATTTTATATTTAGATCTTTACTTTTTTATATAAAAAAAATACATTCAAAGACTTTTTTATTTTATTTAAAAAAATACTTTTAAAGTTTTGCATCTGTGCGAATATATATATACGTTTAACAACTCTTTAATTTTAGCTTTTAGTTTTTATTTACGAACTTAAGTTTTTATTTTAATTTTAAATTAATGTAATGGAATATTGTATACCATTACAATATAAACTAATTTATTTATTATAATAAATTAGCAAAATGTTTTTAACATTTGCAAACTGAAAAGGTTTTAATTTAATATTTGCTTTTTTAAATACAGCTGAGTGCGCTTTTGGTGTGGTACACCAAAATCACAACTCTCACTGATTGGCTAAATGCGCTGCATTATTTATTGAGGAATAATTTATTTATTGTAAAAAATTAAAAATTATCTTTGTAATTTTGTTTGATTAATAGAAATGTTTGAGTAATAAGCATTTGGATTAGTGATATTCTGTTTGTCTTAAATTATATATCTGGCCAATTTATACATTTTAATTCTTATCTGAACATTACAAATTATATAAAGTATTTTCTTACTTCAACACAAGAATTAATATCTGTCATAACAATAAATGAAAAAACAACAGTTCTTTGCCTTAGTGCCATCTATAATAAGATTGATTAATCAGTGATTACGTAATGGTAGTGTATTTAAATCTTCATCTCTACTTACTTTTATCACAGAAGTAAAGACAAAACCCAACCACTTGAGGGTATAAGTTTACTATCATCTTGGTATGTTTATATATGGTCATATATATCAACACAAACATGTGTAAATAAGTTTGTACTATATTTATTAATAGTACATAAAACAAATATACACATGTATTTACAATAAGTTTTATAATGGCTATACGATTACCATTGGTGAGATATAGCTCCTCTGTATGAACTACAGATAAAGGGACTGCAGTGCCCTTATAAGTTTCCTACCACTTCCAGCATGATTAGGTCCAATGACACTTTTGACTGTACTATGATAGTTTGCTTCATGCCAATGTTTGATTCTAGCAGTTTCTAGTCCTGAACATGGCTTGCCTCACTGCGTCAACCATTTAGCTTAACTGCTATTGTCTGGAGAATGAAAATTCTGTCTTTCAGCCCTGTGACAGCAGTTCTCTGATCCTAACTTCAAACAGACTATTTATTGCCAGATCCCCATCCTTAATGGAAACATTGATTCAGTGAGCATCATCGCCTATTGGCCTATTCTTGCCATTGGTTATGCGTTATCTATATCTATTTGCGTAGGTTCATTGCCATGAATGCTCAGTCCAATTTAGATAAGATGGAATCTGGACCAGTCCATTATTTGAAGGTAAGGTGAGATATGATACATCTGATATTCGTTGATTATTCAAACTTACTATAGATGATAGTAGAGTAGAAAACTGCTCTTGAATTAATATCTTGACAGCTAACTTAAGTTTATATTTTTATTTAAAATTCTTGATATTTAGTTATGAGTATTATTTAACTTTAAGAAGAATTATTAATATAATGTTGTATTTGTATCAAGTCATGCTAATTCTTTGTGCTGAGTGTTCTGTATCTGCACTGCTTCATATTTTCTTGCTTTCTTCTATTTTCTGTACTATAGAATATTTATACTCTCTATATCGATGGATTTATTATACACATGGACCTTTATGAAAACCATCTTCCACTACCTTCATACCATAGTGATTGCATTCCATTCCAACAATTGTTAATAAACCTTCCTCATAGCCAATATTTCTTTCTATGCAATATTACCCCATAAATAGCATGCCTGCATATATAACATTCCACCATATATAACATGATCTTAGCAAATATTTTTTATGCTATTTCTATGTACAAACATAATTTGAAGTATGACAAATTTCAACATTATTTTCATATATCTTTTCTTACAATCTCAGAAACATCAAGTATTCTCGAATGTTAATTACTTATGTGTTCAATTGTTAAAAGGAAAGTATGATTTATAAAGCTTTCCATATTAGTAAAACATTGTAAAATACATAAATTCTCTTATGCCATTCACTGATAAATTCTATAACTGTTTTGTTTAACAAAATTTCGAATATAATAGCATTAAAATGTTCAAATTTTTCTTTCATGGAATATCTACATATATAAGTTATTCAGTAATAGGTCTATCTCAAAAAATTTCTTGGACATATAGAAAATTTTATTTGAGAGATGCATGTTGGGATTAACAAGAAGAGATCATAAACGCAATATATGGGTAAGAGAACAAACAGGTGTTACTGACCTCATTGAAAAAAATTAAAAGACTGGAGTTGGGCTGGACATATTGCTAGAAGAAATGATAATAGATGGACAATTGAAATCTTAAACGGGATTCCAAGAGATTGTAAAAGACCCAGAAAGAGACCACAGGTGAGATGGATGGATGAAATAAGAAAGTGTGCAGGGGTGATGTGGAGAAGAGAAGCTAAAGATAGGAGATGGATTGAACTTGGAGAGTCTCTTCATCCGGCAGTGGATTGGTAATGGTTGTTGATGATGATGATGATAAAATATTATCAAGAAACCTAATGTATTATATAATCTAACACATAACTGTGATATTCCTAAAAGAATGGGAATTATCTAAGGTTCTGTCTTCTATTATCAAAGATAATAGGCATAATAACAAACTTTATAAATATATACACTTATCGTAAGAAAAGCTATTAACGAATGAGTATTTGTTAATAGCTTTTCTTAGGATAGTGCTTAAGCCCATAGATTTATAAATTACAGCTGTATAAGAAAAGTTCGTTATCTTTTGAATTACAATAATGGACTTTAATATATATTACTATGGTTTATTAGTACTATTATATAAGTAAAGAGTTTATTATTTTATTTTAATTCATTGTTAAACATTCATGGTGTATTTAAATATATAAAATTCAAAATATATGCATTTTCATCAGTGGTATAATGAGGCATGTCAAAGGTGTTCAAATAACATAGGCCCAAGTGAAATAAAGAGATAGGTGAAATAAAGGATGTATTAATCAAAATAATTTATGACACTGATAATAATGTTTACAATTTTATGCATTTTTAATATTTAAAATAATTGAAAAATTAATATTGACAAATCTGAAATTATATGAATAAGTATTTTGACAATCTTTTTAAAGGTGAAAATTGCAGAGGCTAAATGACATTTCAAAGTGAATCCTTATTGACATTCTTAAATATAGTTGTAAATAAAAATATAATATTTCAAAGAGTGAAATAAAACAGTTATTATATTTTCTAGTATATTTTGAAAATGTTACTCTCTTTGTCGGAAAATGAATTAATTAACGAAGCAGACTATTTTCTACAAAACTATAATAACGATTTTACAAAGCTTATTTTACAGTGATGTGTGATATATAGGGTATATGATCACAGACTTTCACACGCTCCAACACTCTCCACATTATCTCATAACACTGATACACTTGAACACATATATGTTGAAAAGATAAATAATCACCAATAAATGTATTTCATGCTAAACCAGCAATCATCAGTTGGTCCAGATTACCATCTCTACACATATATGCTATAAGTGCTCAGATATATATTAAGATAGCCAATCCTCATACTTTAATGGACAGGCTTCAATCTAATCCACACTCCAACTCTTCAACCGTCCATCCAATTGAAAATCTGATGATGAAATGCTCAAAGGCCACACTGAGGCTGAGATTCTTGTCACACCCATGTTGACCTAAGGTCAATCTGATCCCTCATGTACAGGACATGATGGAAATAGTCATCAAATACCACAGATATATAAATATTTCCTTTATTCTAGAAAGTGTTATTTAAAAAAGAAATTGCTATATGTGATATGGCTGCAGATTATTATAAATTTTGTTCAATAACATTCTCATTTAAGTTTGGAATGCAATAATACTCTTTTTGTCTGTTCCCAAGATTGCAATAGATGCTGAATGACATTTTCTTAACCAAAGTTAATCAATAGTTATATGTTAGATCACTCAAATTAGATTATCTGATATAAGTATATTATTTATTGAAAATAAAGCGTTACATCTCTTAATATAGAAAATATTATACTTGCTCAGACAAAGTTTAAAAAATAAGTTTGAAATAAATTGACTATTGATTTTTCTTCTCTTATTATATACAAACTCGTTATAATTGATTTAAAGGTAAAAGTTGAAATTCAAGATTATACAATGCCCTAAGCCAGCTTTCGGCAGACCACTTCTAGGATCATAGTGCTACGTTAGTTAAGCAGTTGAAAATTATGCCTATATATATAGATGCATTTCATTTACATATTAAGCCTAATTTATATTATAAAGCATATGTGTAATTTCTAATTGCTTAATTAACATAGCACTATGACTCTGGCAGTGGTCTGCCGGAAAGTTGGCTTAGTGCATTATAAAAATCTTGAATTTCAACTGAGTTTATAAGAATTACATTAATTAAAGAAAAGAGAAATTATTATTATTATTATGATGATGTATTTTTAAATCATAGTTACGTTATGAGAGAAGGGGGAGCAAAACATTTGACCTAGATAATCAAAACGTTATTTACAAGACTAATTTTTATAGTGGTTATTTCTGGAATTTAATCATAAATGTTATATTTATAAACATAACTTAATACTTTAGTTTTCAGGCAAAATTTTTTATTTAGTAAGTAATAACTTTTTCTTGTTTTTATAGAAGAATGTGTGCCCTCTTTGTGGCAATTTAATGTAGTATTGAAATTATAATAACATTTTCACACACTATAAATTAATTTGAATTTGAAAAAAAAAACAACATTGTTTAATCTTCATGTAATCTTTATGGAGAAAATGAAATATTAATATTGCAACTTTATACATATTTTAAATGCATATTATTAAATATTCATTTATTTACATTTTTTCATGTAGGTGACAATTTAACTTATTAATAAATGTGTGTAATACAGATATAAATTTTGTGATAGAAAATATTTTATTCTTACATTCTTGTAATTTTATTTTAATATTAACATAAATGAGGCAAAACTCTCCATACAGTAGTTCCACCCTGTGCCAACCAGAGTAATCAATGGATGCCTGAAGGCATGTGCATAAAATCCCTATTTAGTGCCTACTCATCCAATATCCCCAGACTTGTTTCTGGCTTGTGGCCTTCATCAGTGAGGAGCCTTGGATCTGAGAACACTGCACCTAGATCCATTGATTACTCTGGTTGGCACAGAGTGGCACTACTGTATGGAGAGTTTTGCCTTGTTTAAAAACAATTATGTGCTAGTATAAGAGATGGTGATCATGTGATAATATTAAATGTATTATATTACATTTACTATTGCAATATTTAATAATGAATTAATAACTTTATAATTATGGAAATAATATTTTGAAATGAAATTTCTTTAATTACGTGTAGATTAATATATGATGGCAGTTAAAAAAAATCAAATGTTTTATCGCTTGGGAATTCCTAAACCTAAATTTGAGCTCCAAAAATGTCAGAACTGGTCTGCGATTCATGGACCTTAAGTTCTAGAGTTTATCACTTTATTACTGGACCAAATCATGTAGGATTATGGTGTCAGCTTACAAAGTACAATAAGTTCTTGTTTGAGATTCATTCATGGCTTCTATAGGAAAGTTAGTTGTGCAACAGATGAGCATTAATTTTCAAATTAATTATTAGTATATTATTAAAGAGAACATACAAAATTATTTTGTCATTATAGAAAATTAAAATTTAATATAGATATTTTTAATTTTCTATGTTTTCTTATATGAGTTCTTTTTGATCATAAGATAATATTCCTCAGATAAAACAAACAATCCATTTTAATGATTAAACAATTTAAATGACCCTCAGAATTTAATTTATTTTTCTTATGATAAAAATTAATAAAGATTTTCAATTTATATAAATATAATTTATCCAAACCACCTCAAACCCTTTTTAACAAAACCCCTTATTTGTACATATATATATAATAAATAAAGTTTGATATCTGTATTCGTTTCACAATATATGTAATATACAAATCAATATATATATATCAAAATACAGTACAATTTATATAAATTATATTCTTTTAGAAGTACTTTCGACTATACACTTTGTAGTCTTTATCAACTATATATATATACCTATGTTTCGACTGTCTTGCAGTCTTCTTCAGACTCAGTTCACTTTAATCTCTTAAAAAAATGTTTTTTTTCCCTCCAAAAATTATCTTATAAGATATTACAGCAAAATAAAGAAAAGAGTGATTTTGGTAGTATTTTCAATTTATCTTGGTGATATAAATAATTCATGTATTGAAGACGAATTTAACAACTACAGATGATCCAACACATGACATTTAGAAAGCAATTTATCACAAAGGTAAACAAATAAAAGATAGAATTATTGCTGTTATTTTTTTACTCAGTTATATTCTTTAAGACCAAGTGAGTGATTAAATTGTTCTGTAGATTTGATCTAGTTTTTCACAGTACTAATAAATTCAATAATAATATTTAGTAAAAATAAAATACCCCCCCCATTTCTTAATTTGTTTTTAAAAATCTTTTGCGATGATTAATTTCGATTAAAGTTGACATACCCATATCAATTTTAGACAACATTGTCTCTAATTTTTTTTGCTTTGCTCAGAATGATTTTCATTTCTAAAACTATATTGATTAATACACCTGTATATGGCGTCAAAGTTGTGAGTGGAGGGAATTTGACAATGGTAAATGAAAATGTAACAATTTACTCTAGATAAATACTTTGCATATAATAGAGATATATATGAGAGATAGTGACCTGGGCCAATTGGTGAGTGGTGGTTCAGCACGAAATGCATCTTTGGGGATCATTTGTCTTTTATCATATCTTTATTTATATGAATTTAAAAAGAATGGGTAAGTATGGAGGTGTTTATTATATCAGTATATTTTAAAGCACACTGTTTCAATATAAACTAGTACAATATTTATTTGCACTTTCAAATTATAATTTATCAAAATTATTTTTAGTAAATAATTGGTAATTAAAAATTATCCTTGCATAATTATTTTTTTCATTGTTAAGTATGTTTAATTGTTCTGCTTTAATCAAAATTTTATGTAAACTATGAAATTTCTATTAGAAATTCAAATCAAAATATAGAATTTAAGGGACAAATGTCTAAGTAATCATTAAAAAAAAATGTTTAATTTTATTTTATTTAATGATTATATATACTCATCTTCCTTTATAGTTTTTATTGTTATTTTTGGTAATTTAATTTTTAGTAATATATAATAGCGTATCTTAAATGTTCACAAACGGAAGTTCTTGTGATAATTATATTTTAAATTCTATTATTTCACATAATGGCAGCTATCATAATTTTGTCTGTGTTATAGTAGGTTTTGGATGATCTAATATCGGATTATTTGTAGGCAATACGTATAAACCTTTTTCAGTTTTAATTATTTTATTTTTATATTGTGTTTCTTTAATTTGATATTTATATAGGCAGCCCTAATTAACTTTTTATAGATTTGGTTGAAGATGTAATTTTCCAATAACTTCCGATTCCATGATATGAAGATAAAATATTATATGCCATAAAGTTATCTGATATCAATATAGCATTTTTGTTTTTATGCACTGCTTGATCTGTTGAAGCAAGCTATAGTGGGATAAGTAATTGATAGATTTTAAATTCTGTGTACTTTATATACATAAATAGTTAAAAAAATTGAATAGAAAATATTTTGAAAAAAGCTAAAATTTTCCCCATGTTACATTAAATAGTTTTTTGATTGATATACGCATGAGGAATGCTGAGTAAGAAAAGTTTATGAATAAAAGTTTTATTATAGTATGCCGAGCTGATTTCAATATCTTAATTTTTATATCATACTCATGGCAATGACTTATGGGTGAGAGGGTTGTGGTTAAAAGATAGAATGTAAATTTCATGTAAAGGTACACAACTAAATTAAATGGCCGACTTTTTAGAGAGGGTAAAACAGAATTCCTTTTTATTTATCAAGTTAGCATTAATGGTGATATGCCAAGTCTCCTTTATTTTTCATTTAGAATCATTCCTTTCTATACATACAACGCTAGCTGTTGCAGACTTGAATGTGTGGCTGAGTTTGTTTTCATACTCTAGAAATATGGATTTGTGGTCTGAATTGTTTTTAGCCCTTCTATAGAAATATAGGTGTTTTTTTATTTTTATAAATTAATCTAAAAATAGACCTTACAGTTTTCATTTATAGCATTACAATATGCTTTTTTCTCATTTTTATAAAAAAATCTAAAAACAAACCTTGGGTTCTTCATATTTTTTTTTTCTTCAAAGTAATCTAAAAATAAATATATGTTTGTATTTATAAGATAATAAAATATTCAGTTTATTGGAAAATGGAACATTTAGGTGTGTATTTCATAAATGAAAAATGAAGCATTTCCCTCTAACAATAACTAGACATTAGATCACCAATTTTTACATTTTGGAATTTGTTTTCTGTTTAGCAAATCCATTTGCAAATCTTCCATCACACTTGTGGTTTGTTATAATTTATATAGGGAAGTATGTTCAGGTGTCATGTGAATTGAAGCTAAAGGACAAATGGTAAAAATCGACAAACAATTATACAAATAGACGAAGTGAGATTCATGGGTTTTCATAAATACTACTGTGGGAGGAGGGTACTGCAAGGTGACCAATCATCCAAGTTAACGATTTTACTGTCCATGCTGTTAAACAAAGGAAATGATTACTCTTGAGTAGTGGATCCTTGGTGTTTGAGTTGAAAGCAGGATATGATTGTAGCTATTTCTGTGTTATACCAAGAAAGATAGACTTTTATTCTCATTTTTGAGAAATAATGTGTACTGGGATCAGGCATCTATTCAGATGAATGGCTATTCTACAGAAATTTCAATGACAAAATATTTTTTAAGTATTCAACTATCAATTATCAAAAGTATTATGTTGATTGGTAACTGGAGTAAACATCCAGGCCATTAAATCTTTAGGCATTAAAACCAATTAAAAATTCTGAAAAAGATGAGAAACATATTTCTTGAACTATTGCAGTCTCATCTAGATCACATATGCTAGGAAATGTCTCTGCAAAATAGTAGCAAACTGAATATTTTTCTAGCCTTTCTTTGTGATGTCCATTCAGTTTATTGCTAGTAATCAAAACAAAAAGTTGTCATTTTACCCTTCTTTTTATTTGTTATTACAGAGCTAGTTCATTTCTATTTTTATTGTAATTTATATTAAATAACTAATTTTTTTTTAGTAAAAAAATATTGTGACTTATAGTTATTTTGGCCTTTGGTATTATTTTCATAAAACTCTACACTTATAATTGACCTTATTTTTTCTCACTTTTCTAAGATAAGTAAGAAAATTAAAAATTTGAAAAACAATAAAAGTTTGAAACAAATATGTCAGTTACAATTTTAATAACAAATTTGAAATTATATATTTAATTTACAATTAATTTGTACTTCAGTATTATGTATTATTGCAATAAATAACTTTTCAAAAAAAAAAACCTTTCAATTTATTAGTTAGTTTTCCTAATATGGCTTCAATGGCTTCATGCAGCAGATAAACAGAAATGAGATATAATATGCTAATTATATTGGTACCAGTTACCATACCATGAAAAACAATGAAACTGAGAAAATACAATCATTTTTATAAAATGAATACAAAAAAATATTTTGAATATTTTTAGTTATTAATTTTATATTTATTTATATGAATTTTGCTAGATAAGTTTTCAAATGAACATTGCAGTAAAATTTTTATTACATTCTTCATAAAATTATAATTAAAATGTTTTGTTATAATTCATATTACTGATAATTTATGTTATATGAGGAATAACATGTTTTCCCCAATAAAATAAGTCACATAAATATTATATCAGACAATTGTTCTCAAGTATTTATTTAAAAATAGCATAGTAAATTATAATTTGAAAATTGCAAATATATATTATTAACTGTATGTTTGTGTGCAATTTATATGCACACAAACTACATATGGACAATTACTTGCATAAATTATCACCCATAACTTTAAATTGTTTTTTAAAATATAGTAATCTTATTTTCTGGAAAATAATTTTGGAATATTAATTTATTGGAGCCTTTATAAATATTCATATCTTACTAGAGAAAATGTATTAATAGTAAAGAAAAATATACAAATTTATAAATATTTACTCTCATCCATGACTATCAATGGCTTCTTCATTATTTATTTTAAATTTGAATTTAAATTTTTTTAAAAGATTAGTTAAACTTTAATATCAAATGCAGAAAAACATGCCCACCAACATTGGAAAGTTTATTAAATATCCTATAAATTGGTCTATCAAATGCATGCATACTCCATTTTGTTTTCTCACCAATTTAAATGAAAGAATTAAAAAAACCCATTTAAAATGAGATTATAATTCCATGTAGTTGGGTCATTCAAATCAATCTGGGTAACTTGAGAACTAATGATTTTGGCTTGAAGTTTAATCAGTTATTTATTTGAATGTTACATGATCTGAGCAACCAACCATTTTTAGTAGTCAATTATTATTTATCATCTTATTAAATCATTTATTTTTATATCAAATGATATTTTATAAAAAAAACAGAGAAATTGAATCCTTTTTAAATGAAGATTAAACGACTACTTTTTGTTGTTGTTTCATTGTGTTTTTTTATTTATGTAGAAAGAAACGTGTGGTAATATCGTGTTTCTCCAGAAATAAAACTAACCAGAAAATAAGCCCTACCCCAAATATAAGCACTAGTTAAAATCATGGGCCAGATAGATGGCCGATGGACATATTGAATTATAAAGTAAGCAGTGTATAAATAAACAATATTATTGATGTTAATGCTTTGAATAAATAGTGATACAATTAGCATAGTTCTTTTTTATTTTCTAGCAGACAATTTTTAACAAACGTAATTCTACTGAATAGAGAAACTCCTCAATTGGAAAATTTATAATTTCATTGATGTATTTTATTTGATTTATATTTAATACTTAGATTTAAGATGCTTACTTCAGTTTTAGAATTTCATCATGGTAGCTTGTAAATGCTCAAAATAAAAAAAAAATTAGTTTGATTTCTTAAACATTTTTTTTTCCTTTAAAAGGCTTTATTAGAATAATAGAAGAGATTTTAATAAGCAAAGTATAGCCCTTAAGTTAAATCATCAGTCTTTCTTCTGAAGAAATTTTTAAAAAAGAATACCCAAGCAAGGTAATTTGGAAAGTGTTTACAATGTGTGCCCTTGATATTGTTGTATGTTATAATGGATGTACTTAATGTGCATATATGAAATATAAAACATTTTCTGAATTTTTGTGCTTGCATTTCTGTCATATCTGATCCTGCCTTCAGAAGTGGATTATTCCAGATTCCTTACCTGATTGGCTAATACCCAGTTGTTACCCAAAGGGATTAGATCCTTTACTGGGGTGCACACACCAAATCCGCATGTTTCCAGTAAGGTAGGGGATCTGCCTTTAAATAGTCAGCCTTTTAGAGGCAAGGCAGAGAGCAATTACTCTGTTAACCTGAATGACAGAACATGCTCTCCATTAAATCCTCTGTCATCAGCAAAGGTATTTCTCTAGTCATTATCATGACATCCATGCAGTGAGGCAAGTCCACCTATGGACTGGAAACTGCTATGTCCGAATTAGAGCTGACTCGAGGCAAACTAAATACATAGCTGGAAGAGTCTTACCAGAACTCACAAGGCAGGCTAATCATTAGCTGGAAATGAGTTTCATACTCAGCTCAATTATCTCGGCATTCAAGTCTATCAACTGTATTTATTCATTTGTTCAACTAACATGTGTATATTTTTTGGACAAATAAATTGTACATATTAATTGCTGAGTAGTTATTCTTTTTGTGTCTGTTGGTTTGGAAATGAACCTGTAAGCCTAACCAAACACAACAGATCTGGCGCAGTCACAGAAAAAATTTTCTCTCATGGCTGGAAAAATTATAGAATAAACTATGCCAGTTACCAACAGATCTGGCGCAGTCAGGCAAACAATTTTTCCCTCATGGTTGGAAAAATTACATTATAAAATATGCCAGTTTCAACATATCTAAACATATGAAATAAATGCATGAGTGCGTATTTTGCATATTTGTTTTATTTTTATTTTTGAAAAAATTTACATTCCCGTAATTTCATTATGGTGATTTAAAAAAAAAAAAAACTACGTAAAACTGTTAAATAAAATTGACTGCAAGCACAAAGGCATGTCAATTTGAAGCTTCAACCAATCGTGAGAACCTTATTCACAAGACAGTGACAAAAGCTCACTCTAGTAGTTTAAAAGCTTCGTTGAGTTACTTACGATAATGTAACAGTAAAACCAAAATAATTACAAGTGGTTACTCACATAAGTAAATAAAGATGGCTAAAGCAGTTGGCTCTATGGAATCTTTTGGTCTGGCTCAACCTGAGAGCTGGCCAAATTATAAAGAGCACTTGATTTTTTATCTACAGGCTAACCAGATAAAAAAGCCTGAGGTAAAGTTAGGCACACTAATGACCATAATAGGTTCGCAAACATATGATTTACTCAAGTCTCAATCTATGGCTGTAACCCCAGCTGAGCTGGATTTTGATAGAGTGTTGACAATTCTCACAGAGTGTTTTTCTCCTAAACACTTGACAAAAATGCAGAGATACCATTTTAAATCTCAGCATACAAGAACAGGATGAAACAGCTAGAGAATTTGCAACATGAATCCATATATTAGTCTTGAAAGTCTTGAAGTGCGCTTTCAAAGACTTCATGAATGAAGCACTTTGTAATCATTTTATTTGTGGCATAAACGATCACAATTTGAGGCTGAAAATGTTAATAATTCTGGACCTAGATTTTGAGACAGCGGTTAGCTCAGGCAGGACTAGCAGAAACAATAGCTAATCAAGCTAACCCATTAAAAAAACTTACAAAGTATGAAGTGCAAAAAATAGAGCATAACACTGGGTCACCCAAATACACAGTCAGCTCAGAGAACAGCATCAAATAGCCCACGGGTTTGTTATAGATGCAATGAGAACATGCACACAGAATGCCCATACCACAAAGCAGCATGTCTGAAATTAAAAAAAACAAACAGCCAAGTCTAAAATAGAAACACCTATTCCTAAAAACAGCAAAGGCACTTGTAAGAAACATAAACAAGTTGCCTATATACACCATATCAGAGATGACAAGTCTGGGTTTATACATACTGTCATAAATAAATATAATCCTTAGCAGTAGGTCAATATCAGACTACCAAGGAAATAAAATAAAAATTTTGGGTCAGACAAGAGTTAAAATTACTTTGCATAGCAAGATGAGATACCTACCACTGGTAATGGCATCTGGTGATCACAACAAACTTGTAAGGCCATGACTGGTTCAGTCACTTATGGTTCAAAGTAACCAAAGTGAACCAGCTCACAACATTATAAAGGATGAAGTCTAATTACTCAGAAGACTTCAACAAAATGCTGAACATGAAAATGGTTGGAAGCTGAAACACCAGAGTTGCCAGGACTCTGCCAGCACAACCCTATACTCCGAGCACAGTAACAGGGAAGACTCCTGCAGAACTGTTATTCAACTGATCCTTAAGAACTAGGCTATCAACTCTGAAACCTGATGCCAATCTTGAACAAGAAGATAAAAAAAAATACAACTTCAAATAGGAACACGTACTATGCCATATGTACTATGGGCCCACAAAATGGATACCAGCAGTAGTGACTCAAATAAAGGGTCTTTATACTGTCATTGTGCAAACAGAAGATGGTCATCATCATCATCACCATCATAATCAGCTAAGACTCAACCACACATCAGAAGCTAATAAAAGCAGTGGTCAACCTGGGATGACTACCTCAAGCAGGGAAGAAGATGAAGAAGACAGGAACAATAATCAACCAGAGAAACCAACTAAGTGGACAATACATTGTTCAGTGCATCTCGATGACTATGTCATCCAGAGCTAATTTTATCCAGGAAGAGGGATGTCATATCTGACCCTGCCTTTTAGAAATGGACTATTCCAGATTCCTTACCTGATTGGCTAACACCCAGTTGCTACCCAACAGGATTAAATCCTTCACTGGGGTTTGCACACCAAATCTGCATGTTTCCAGTAAGGTAGGGGATCTGTCTTTAAATAGTCAGACTTTTGGAGGCAAGGCAGAGAGCAATTACTTCAGTTAACCTGAATGACAGAACGTGCTCTCCATTAAATCCTCTGCCATCAGCAACGGTATTTCTCTAGTCATTATCATGACATCCATGCAGTGAGGCAAGTCCACCTACAGACTGAAAACTGCTACGTCCGAATTAGAGCCGACTTGAGGCAAACTAAATACATAACTGGAAGAGTCTTACCAGAATTCATGAGGCAGGCTAATCATTAGCTGGAAGCAAGTTCCATATTTGTCTCGACTATCTCAGCATTCAGGTCTATCAACTATATTTATTCGTTTGTTCACTAATGTGTGTGTATTTTTTAGACTAATAAATTGTACATATTTATTGCTGAATAGTTATTCTTTTTGGGTCTGTTGGTTTGGAAACAAACCTGTAAGCCTAACCAAACACAACAATTTCTTCATTACTTTTGTGTGCACAAATTCTTAACTGTAATCATTTTTGTTACCACTTCTGTCCAATTAACGCTTGATTTAATGTAAATTTAAATGAAATAATATTCTGATTATCAGATAAGATGAGTGCAAAAAGAAAAACTATTCCAGTGAGTACAAGAAAATAATTGTTGGGGAGGGGTGGGGGCTCCCAGGGTAAGAATCTTACAGATTTTTGTAAAGAAAAGGTACTTCAATAAATCTAGATTTTTGTATATGGAAAAATAAGATATTCTCTGGAATAAGCCTTACAGTGTCTTCTGGATGAAAAATTAATATAAGACTCCTTCTTATTTTCAGGGAAACATAGTAAATTTGGTTTTTGGGTCTCCTAAAAGCCTTTTCTATAATGTTTTTAGTAGTATTGTTTTCTGTTTCTATAGTGTTTTTTAAATTTGTTTTTATAATTAGATTTTATTTATTTGTTTATTTATTTATTTCATCAGCTCCCCAATGAGTTTCCCCCCAGGTCAACAGCTGAAAGCATTGGGACGATTCTATCGCTGTTATATTTATGACAGTAGAAATCACTGTCAGCATAGTAATTACTTGAAAATATTAGTTGATGGAGACCTTCACAAGAGTCAAATTAATTGGAATAAGATTTAGTATTAATTTAGAAAATTTGATGACTATGACTTTACATGGAGATGATTTTTTTCATATGTTTACACATATTTTTAAAGCATTCCCTTCACTCTACTCTTTAGCCATCCACTGTAAGCTTGGGCAATCAATCATCATCAGTTGGTATACTATTGTATAGCTTCATCTTAAAACAGGTAAACTCTCCATACAGTAGTGCCACTCAGTTCAAGCCAGAGTAATCAATGGATGCCAGAAGGCTTGTGCATAAAATCCCTATCTAATGCCTACTCATCCAATATTCCCAGACTAGTTTCTAGCTTGTGGCTTTTAATCAGTGAAAAGACTTGGATCTGAGAGCACTGATGAAAGCCACAAGCTAGAAACTAGTCTGTGGATATTGGATGAGTAGGCACTTGATAGGGATTTTATGCATAAGCCTTCTGGCATCCTTTGATTACCCTGGCTTGCACTGAGTGGCACTATTTTATGGAGAGTGCCTGTTTTAATAACAGTTATGAGAAAGCATAAGAAATGGTGATCATGTGATGTTTAGTGGTTATCTTCAACTTCAGACCATTTCCTAGCTTTTGCCTTTCAAAGCTGGAACTAGTGCACTTATGCATAGGATATCATTATTGATATTATCTTACCTAAGTATAGAAAGATATGTATAGTTGGCTATAAACTGAGGTTTGTAAAATGTATAGAAACTTATTTGGTTAACAGATCTAGTGTAAAGGAATATATTACTTTCAGGTTTGAGTCTTTGTTTTCACTGACAAAGACAAAACCATCTGGGGATGAAAATATTGTAGCCTTATGCTATCCAGTTTTCATTGAATGCTCAAACTGGTATGTTGTAAATATATGGGTTGTTTTTTTCGTTATAGCTAAGAGCACACTCATGTACATAAGTTAACATTACTGTTGAATAAATAATGACAGTAATAATAGCAACACCACTAAACTTTTATTTATAATTTATTATAAGGATTCTATATAGATTAAAAATAATCTAAATATATAAAATCCATGTAAATGTATGTTTGTCCATAATGTTTTATTGGAGGACCATCTGAATTTTTTTTTCAGAGAGTGCTCCAGTAAATAATATTATATATTGTTGTCTGTACATTATCAAATTCACATATCAAATATAACAGGTATATTTAAAAATGTAAATTTTAATTTAGCTTTATTAATACCTTGCCGGGTACATTTTTGAAGTGTACCAAACAGTTTATTTCAAAAGCAATGGCCTTTCAGGCTGGGCACATTTTTCACATTTATATAATATTAAAATCTTTTGTTTAATTTACATTAAATCTTAAAAAAAAATTGTTAAAACAATCAATTAAAAAAAAGAATGACATTTTCTTAGGTCAGATACATCTGGTAATAATAATAGTACAGAGTAATTTGAAATGTCTAGATAATAGACTATAAAATTAATAGAGGTAATATTTAAATTCAATGTTTGTTTAATTTCAATACCCTATAATATCTTAAATCCACAAATATTTTAATTAGTAGTATTACATTTCATAATCTAGAAAAATCGTAATCCAGCAAATGATAAAAACTTTTATTAATAATTGATACTTCACTATAATATACTAAATAGCTCTTATTTGCCTTGCAAAATATTTTTCCAATAGTATGCTAATTTGCAAGAGAAATTTATATATAGATATGTTTTATAACAGGATATTTTATTATATGAACACATATAAAAATATACATATATAGAATATTAAATCATTCTCTCAAATGTTAAGTAATTTCAGCTACACCCCTCCAATGGCATACTGCAATATATTAGTGTGGGTGTGCATGAGTATATAAAGTTAAAAGGAAAAGAAGAAATAAATACGGACAAAAAATTTTTGTAAATATTTTTTATATTACACTGGAATAATAGTCAAGGATTAAATAATTTTAAATTTAAAAAAATTTATTATAAATTAAACATTTTAAAAGGTCTAATTAATATTTTATTAATTCTGATTTTGAAAGTAAAACAAACATATATTTATGTTATAATAGATATACTGGTAATTATAAAATTCCACTCTCTTTTGATTAAATTCTTTTCTAATTAAAGCTTGTATAACATATTTTGATAAAGATCATGCAGGTTTGTTTTTGAAAGAATTAAGATAAATTGAAAAGAGTCATTAACTTTTTTTCAATCAATATAAATAAAACTTATTTTTAACTACTGTGCTTTTTCCACTCTGATTATAAAAAGGTTGGGAAAAAGATTAGGAGGACTTTTTAGAGTTTTTAATGTTTTTACACATTGTGACAGCAGGATAACTATGAAGTTATAACTGAAGGCAAGAGTCTATGTATCAAGCTGCTGCTAGTACAACACTGAAAAAGTTTTAGTTCATATGGAGGCCAGAGCCAGCTTTTCCATTGTTCATTAGCCTGTATATATTGTGTACCAGCCAGAATGCCTGAAGTTATTAAATTCTAGACTAAATGGAGCTCTACTGTATGTGATTATACATTTTCTGAAGATGACCATAAGCCATTCTACTGTTTTAAAAGGGATCAGCTTGCCAAGAAATTACATCAGCTTGCTGAAGAATGTGTATACATATAGTGTTTTATCTATATGCAGAGAAGCACAGATAAAGGTACTGAGACTGATAATATTTTAAACAATTTCTTGAAAATGACACTTGTAATTTTTAAATTACAATTTAAGTGAATAACTTTATTCAACTAAAAGTAAGATGCATTTTCAGTATTTTTTTTTTTTTTTAAAAAAGTAAACTCCAAAAATGTTTCTAGATTAGGGAACAAAAGAACTTGCTGGAGTATTTTTAAAGATATTTACAATTAATTAGGAATGATGTGTGTGTGTTTTTATAGAAATAATGAATTGATAACTTTGATTCATCCTATTTTTTTGTATATATACACACATACATGTGAAATTTATATATATTTTCAACATGAAATTAATTGGAAAAATATATTTTTAATAAGTTTATTATTTTGACAAATTAAAATTTGATATAAATGTTAGTGTGGACACATATTTCCATGGGTACTCACATATATGTGATAACAGTCATTTACGTATCATTAAAATATAGCTTTTTTATTATTATAATTCCCATATGTTACAGCACATCTGTATGCTTATGTAGATGAGTGCCATGTATAGTATACAAATATATGTTAAAATCAATCATACTTTATGAATTATTAAAATGAATTATTGAGTTTTATTATTAGTTTATCACTATTTAAATATGTTCATTTTTATATTCATGTGTGCTGATATATGTGTTTTATGTAAACCTATTATGAGGTATTGTAAATCACAATCTGATAGTTTATGGTATTAATCAAAATCAGAATACCAAATTTATATTTACAGCATACTCGGCAGACTTAATTTTATTTAAATTTAATTATTATTAATAAATTTGTATTTCATTGTTTAAATGATTCCAGTGAATTTATTTAATCTTAAAATATTATAAATTATTATATGTTGTATTATATTTCTTGATCACAGTAACAATTATAGAGCTTTTGCTCTCTGAGTTATAATGTTCTGTTATATAAAAGGGGGTTATGTTTAGTGTTGTGGACTTCCAGATAATGATGATGCTGGATAGCACAGAGGAGATACACTTTCAATTCAATGCACTGTATTTCATTTTATTTATTATTTCTTTAGAAATTAAATTTATAGTTGACCAGTACAATAGTGATACTAAGTAGCTAGGGCATTAGCGATGGCCAGCATGTTTGAACATCCCAATATTATTTTTTAATTGTTATATTCTTATGGATTAGTTTGTGCATCTGAATTATTTTGTACTGCTCCCTAAGTTTGGCAAGAGCTAAATAATTAGCCTGGACTAGAGTAGATTCATTTCAAATCCAGTCACAAGATTGATTGTTGATTTATTTTTAATGTTAACCATTCATGATGATGAATGATTATTACTTTTGTGTAACATTGGTATACTTATAGTTAGTTCTGTGCCGATCTTTTGTACTCATTCTTTTTATATTTAATTTTTTATTTTGGGGATGATGATGGGTTTCCCATCTTCTCATAATTCACACCTGATTCTCCACCATTACAATATATAAAAATTTGAATCTTAAACAAAACAGCCGCTCCCAAATAATTTTATGCACTGGGGTTCGAGAGGTCAGCGCGATTGCCTTGCACTTGCAGGCAGTTGCCCGGGTTGTGGGTTCGCTAACTTTATTATATGACTGCGTATGATATGTTTTTTTTTGTTGGTATATGTTTGACTTATAAATCCAAATTCACTGCTGGGTTATTTAATGATTTAACTAGTAACATCATATGCTTGATAGATATATACAGAAATGTATAAAATGATGCTTTTCACTGTGTCTTGGTAGAATATATAGATATAAATAGGATACATGAAGGTGATGAGAAGGACTGATAGATATGTTTTAGAAAAGTATGAATTGTTTTGCTTTGGACCTATTTTAGATTAAGTTCTAAACATTTTTTCAATTACCAAAAATGGGGGAAGGAATTAAAAAACTTTTGCAGTATATATTTAAAAATGTAGTTTTCGCTGATTTTTATTCTTTTTTTTTTTTTTTATAATAAAAAAAAGGAGGGGGGGGGCGGGATTAGGAAAGAGATAGGTAGTAGGTGACGTAGGGAAAAAAGATATTTTAACTTCGAAACTTAATAGCTTTTTTCCATATGTCATAGCATCGGCCGGGACGCGAACCCACAACCGTCTGCATCCAACTACTTGCTTGCAAGGCGGCTGCGATGACCTCTCGGCTAACAACGCTTGACAACTTAATAGCTTTTACATCTAACTTTGATAGTCGAATCAACGAGTAGAAATTTTTAAACAAATTACCACACTTGATATAATTTTGCTGCAAACACTCATCATTTATTCTGTAATATCTTTTTGTTATTAGTATTATTCATTACTATTTCTTACATTTTTTGTGGTTATTTTTAGTATTCCCCTTTTTTAAAAATAAATTTAAATTATTATTAACCACATCTATCATTTCTTTTTTTTTTTTTTTTACTATCTTGCACTTGTAGAAAAATGTTATTGATTATTTTGGCTGGTATTTATCACATCTCTAATTTGAAGAGCGCAGCTCTGAACTATAAGAACTCGGGATGTCCTTTAATAATTTGGTTTTGTATATCACTATGTGTTTGAAAAAAAAGAAGAAGTTATGTTTGCCCTCTATTTAATGATCAAAATATATTCGTTTCTTAGTAATAGCAGAGCCGTAGGTTTTTGAGAGCTTATTTCACCGAGTTCGAAGAATTTTTTATGCTGTAAAATTCTAGTCTTCATTTTATTAAAACTAATCAATTTGATTCTAGTGTTTTTAAAATTATGCAGATTAAAAAAAAAAAGATTGGTTCAACTAAACGAAAGATTAAAAGATAATCATATATTTTCATCTTTCATATCATCTTTTTGATGACATTGACATTTCTAACTGGTCTGACAAAAAGTGACATCATCATGCAGTGTTTTAGGGGGAAAAAACAAAAAAACATAAGGAGCTAGGTGATAGAGATTATTAAAAGAAGTCACAATTTTTTATAATCTTAAAAGGGAAAGCTTATTTGTTATGTGTAAGCGTGTGTATATATATATCAATGAAGAAAATGATTTTTGCTTTATATGTTGATTGTAAATAATGGTTTATTTTCCTAGAGTTACCATTGAAATCAATGTTGAATAAAATACAAAACTTTCAACCAAAACTTCATTGTAAAAGGACAAACCGAATACTCATAAGACATGTTTGGTAGGAAACCATTGCTTCTATCAGTTATACCAGAATTATCAACACATTCTAAACAGTAAATATAGTGGCAGCAGCCATATGTATTTAAGAAATATACTTTATAGTCCAGTTAAAGGGTGTGAAAAACTAGAATAGGAATTGTAATTTTTTATTCCATTTATTATATTTTTTATCACACTGATAATGTTTTGATAAACTAATCTTCAATAATTTATGAATGATTTTGCATGCTAGTTTGCTAACAAATTTAAGAATGTTTCCAAATTTGGAAGATTTTGTGGTGTACTGGTTAGCAGATTTTTTTTGCAGCGTCTGTGCCTTGGAATTCTAATCTGGGTAGAAGTTTGACATTTTTTCTCTTCAAGTAACTATATATAAGCAACTTAGCCATCTAATTGTTGGATAGTAAATAACTGGATGGTAAAAATTTCAGGTCAGTTTGACCAAATGAGAGATAGGCCCATAAAAATATATGAATGCAGCCTTCATTATTGTGAGGGGAGTATCATACTAGGGTTGTTGAGCTTATACATTGTCACTTTCAGTTATTACTATTTACCATTATTACTAACAAATATATACACCAATAAATGATACAAAAGCTGTTGATAAATAAGCTGGAGTCTGACATAACTGTGATGAAGATTGATAGATTTCTGGACAATGGTAAATTTTACATAAAAATGTGGCTATGTGATGACCCTTCCCCCAAGTGAAACTTGCATAGCAGTGTACAGTATTATAAATCAAATAGTTGGTAACATGATGAGAATTTTTGTATAAGAAAAGTATAATGGAAGAAAGTGCAAGTTCTTATCTGTTGCAAATAAATGCATGGTTTATCAGAACTGAAATTTACAAGATGCTGCTCATAGACGTCACATAACCCACCCCCTCTTATGCTTGTGTATAACTGTTGTTAAAACAGGCAAAACTCACTATATATATTGCCACACACAGCAAGCTAGATGCAGTGCTCTCAGATCCAAGGCTCCTCACTGACGAAGGTCATAAGCCAGAAACTGGTCTGGGGATATTTGATGAGTAGGCACTAGATGGGGATTTTATGCACAAGTCTTCTGGCATCCATTGATTACTCTAGCTTGCTGTGTGTTGCAATATATATATATATAGAGTGAGTTTTGCCTGCTCATAGATGTGTGTACTCTAGCTTGCTGTGTGTTGCAATATATATATATATAGAGTGAGTTTTGCCTGCTCATAGATGTGTGTGGTACCATTGTAGAAATGGTGCAAATTGTTTATATAAGAATATTTTTGACAAATCTTGATCTTTACTTTTTTTTTTTTGGAGAAGATCTTTGAAAAATCAGTGCAGCGTTGAAAATGAATATATAGAAAAGTATTTTAAGGCTGAATTCTACTAAAGAATTTTTTTTTTTCAATAGTAATTGTATAGATAAAAGTAAAACAATCTTTTTAATACATAGTCCACTACAGCACAAAACTCCCCAACAGTCCACTGCCATGTGCTCCATAGAGAACAGGGAAGGGATTGTGGGAATGAATATTTTTTTCCCACTTGTTTTGCCCTCTAAGTAAGCAAAGCTAGATACCCATTTTTTGATGAATATGGCCAATAAAATGTTGGATCTTTTGAAAAGAAATTCACTTGACCCTAATTCAAAGTCATAGGCATGGGAAGTAGATGTACTATCTCTGCTGTTTGAGTCTTATTATATGCATATATGTAATATTCTAGTCTCTGATTTTAATCCATTTCTTATAGCTAGTAATAATGATTTTTTATACTCTTCTTCCAGATTTCTTTATCTTATCCATCTCACACGTAATCTATTACTAGGTCTTTTACAGTCTGTTTGAATCCAGTTTAGGACTATTATTTCATCTTCATTTTTTTCTCACAATTCTTTCATCAATGTTAATGAAATTTGTCTGTTCTTTCATTTATATATTGATCTCCATATTTTTTGTATAGTTTCCCGTTTGTGCCTTGCTCCTGTATTAATTGTTTTCAATTCAGATTTATATGTTAGCATTGACAGAACCCATTTATTAAAAATCTTGCTTTTCAGCTGCAGGCAAATATTCTTTTATTGTTTCTGAAATTTAATTCTAGGATTAACTTTATCCATTATGGTTTGTCTGAATTAATATTTTGACCAATAACATTTATAGTTACTAATTTCTTCTCAGTCATTACTATCATTTTTTTTTTTTTGCAAAACCATTGATTATTCCTTTAACTCTATTAGTATTTACCTTGACTTCTATGTTTGTTTGTTTTTTTAATTGACAATTTTTTTATCGTTTTTTAGAGTTCTGGAACTTTATTTGTAAAAGTAATTACACATCATTTGCAAAATTGAATAAATAAATTTTCATGCAAATTTTATTTACCTTATTTCCTATTTTATATTTTGGACATGCAGTGTTATCATTGCTAATATTTTAAGTGTCATCATGTAATCTAATTATTTATAAACAAGGCAAAACTCTCCATACAGTAGTGCCACTCTGTGCCAACCAGAGTAATCAATGGATGCCAGAAGGCTTGTGCATAAAATCCCTATCTAATGCCTACTCATCCAATATTCCCAGACTAGTTTCTGGCTTGTGGTGATCATGTGATGCTTAATGGTTTAATCTAATTATTACTATCACATTTTGTTAAATATTTTTCAGAAATTAATCAACTTTCTGTTTTTATATCATGATATTCAAAAGTTTTGATTACAGCAGAAATGCTTATGAAACTGAATTCCTTTTGTGGTCTATATATTTAGCTTGTTTTTTAAATTAGCGTGAGTCCAAAAATCTCTTCAGATGATTCGTAATCGTCTTATTAAATATATACAACTGATAACTTTAACTATTTTTCTTTTTATAAAGGTAATAATTCCATTCCTTCTTGGAGGTTTTCTATTCTTGTAGATTCAATTGCAAGTCTCATCCCTATTTTGAAATACATAGAAGTAACTTCTCAATTTCAAAATGTTATTTCATATCTTTGAGACATTTCTTCACTTCTGTAGCTTCATTTGTTATTTCACAGTTATATTATTGCATATCCAAGAGTAATTATCTTTAACCCCATTCTAAAGCCATATACTCCAAGCTTGAATAATTAATGGATACAGATGATAGAGTGAAGATAATTTCTGTCAGAAGTATATGATTATGCATATGAGAGTTCATATGACATTATCTTTTCTATTTCTTTTTGCCCAATTCCAGATTGCAATTCTTAAGAATAGATCATTTTTAATTATTTATATTTTCTCCATAATTGAAAATTTATCAGAAAATTATTGATTTTTGTTCCTGTATCTATTGTCTTATTGATCACATTCAAACCTGGAGCCAACTGTAATGTTTATTCTTCTTCTTACTCTGCATAGTTTGGCATAGTTTCTAGAGCATCGAGTTGGGATGAGGAGATTCCGGGATTGATTCTGGCGCTTGGACTTCTTATGAACTCCTGATCAATAATGCCATTATCATTTTTTTGCCCTGTATGGTTTGGTGCAGTTGGTAGAGTGTCCAACATGGGATTGGGAGGTCCCAGGATTGATTCTGGTGCTTGCAGGTTTGGCACTCGAACTTATTATGGATTCCTGAGCATAAATCTATATGCCCTTTTTTTGCCCTGCATAGTTTGGCACAGTTGGTAGAGCATCATTTTGTGATCAGGAATCCCAGGATCGATTTTGGTACTCGCAGATCTGATGCTCAAACTTCTCATGATCCCCTGAGCAATAAAGCCATATGCCCTTTTTAAAATTCCCCTTGCATATGCAAATTCCACACCTGAAAATTCCTTTATCTACATTCAAAAAAAAAAATTATATAAATAATTAGAAAAAAAAAGGTACTAATTTTATATTTTAATTATTTGATGTACAATAAATATACAGCAATACACAACTATATATATATGTATGTGTAAAATACATGCTTTCAACAGATATTTATAATATTTACATATACCTATATATTAGTATATGTGTTAAAACATATTTATGGCATGACTTGCAATAGGAAAGCATTGCATGTTAATGTTGAAATTAAATGATCATATCTAATCTTATATTTAGGGGTATATTTTTTAAGATAATACACATCTGGCTAATAATATTCTTTTTCATAGTAGCTTTTATCATTTTATCTTTGCTTTTGCATGTCTTACATGTTTAATGATGATCTTCATCTATATTAAACATTTTTAAGTCCATTACTTTCTTTATTTAGATGCTTTTGTTTCTATTTTCTCTTTGGATTTTTCTCAAAAAAAAAAAACAAAACAAAAACAATATCATAATATCCAGTTCTTCTCTCTCCCTAAATTTCACTTTCATAAATTTGCCCCTTTTCCATTTCTGTTCTATATCCGAATTTATCCAATGCAATTCTGTTTACAAATGTTTTCTAATTATAGCATTGAAATTTTTGATGACAATTGTAACATGTTGAGTGGATTGTTCAAAAGCATTCTACATAAAAGTTCTTGATTTTTGTTGTCAAAATGACAGGACTTTATTCTATCTTAAATTAAATAATTCATTCTTATCACTCGGTCTGATTAAAATCTATAATGTTGTTTTTTCATATGTTATCATCATTATTTTCAATCATTATCAATTCATTGCAGAATGAAGGTCTCTCCAAATTCAATCCATCTTCTCCGATCTCCAATCTTTCTTTTCCATATCACACCAGCACATTTCCTTATTTCATCTATCCATCTCATGTGGTCTCTTTCTAGATTTTTACAATCTCTTGGACATCCAGTTTAAGATTTCAACTGTCCATCTATTATTATCTCTTCTTGCTGTGTCCAGCCCAACTCCATTTCAGTCTTTTAATTCTTTCAACGATGTTAGTAACACCTATGCTAAATCTCATTGCATTCAATTTTCAATTATTTGTGCTGTTGTAGTAAAGTACATGTTTTTCAGATTTTCTCTTCACTCTTTTAACTTCACATAATCTGATAAGAATTGGAATAAATATTAAACAATTCATTTTCCAGTTCTTATAATTTTTTTTTTTTTGCCTGGAAGTGATAGGTTACAAAAATAATAGCTAGCAATTTTGGACCATAACCCAATCATCCCTTTGCCCAATTTACCTTGGCTGACAACTTCTTATCTTATGGTAATTGATAGCCATACTTTATTTGTGGGTGTCATATTGCAATTGTAATTACAAAAAAAAAAAAAAGATGCAAATTCATATGCAACCACATAAATATCTTGATCTCAAAAAGAATTCAACCGATGTCTTACAACTATTCTACAAAATTCCTTTCTTTCAGTCTTATATTAAGAGATAACTGCCAATGAATTGGCCCTATTCACTCATATATTAGAAAGCATTCTACTTATATTTATTTAACATATGAATACTCACATAGAAGTGATACATGCAACGGTAAAAACCATAGGGAGACACATTAGGAAACCTGTTCAGCGTTATTAAGGCATTGGAGAGGAATGGAGTACTTGTTCTTTCAGTTAATGGCAAACTTTTTTTCTATATTTATATTTAAGTATAGTAATATTAATTTATAATTTTAATTTCCTAGTTTTTCTGGCTTAACAATTTTGATGACTAATAGAATATGCCATATTCATTTCTTCTTGTTATAAACCTGCCATATTTACAAAGGACTCTCAAAATGTTGAAACATAAATATTAAATATTTTTAATATCTATAATATTGGATATATTAAACTTTTTATATTGCATTTTTTTTCTCATGTGTCAAATGCGTTGACCGGGAAGCGAACCCGAGCCAGCTGCTTGGAAGGCAGCTATGCTAACCACTAGGCCACCAATGCTTGACTATTGCATTTTTATATAATAGTACAGCAGGATTACTACATCTTTGTTATTAGGTTCTGAACTGTACACAAGACTGAAAATCACTAATAATAATATATAGTTTGCACTTTTTACAATATATTCATAACAGATATTTTAAACATATAACTACATGCCTATAATACATTTAATTTAAAAATTATACACATTAAGACATCACTAAAAATAATTAACAAAAAATATAATAATGCAGTTACGGTAAAAAATAGTGAAGTAATAAATTAAAAAGAGAGGGGGGGGGTATTTATATATTGTACATTTATCTAAATGATTCACTCTGGCATCCCCAAAAATGATGTTTATTAATTTTTATTTACTCTTCTTGTGATGAAAATTAATGATAATGTAATACAAAAGATGAAATATCTGTGATATTAGTCAAAATAAGAGTCATAGATCACATGACTCTATTCTCTTAAGCTTGTAAGTTATAAACAATGAGGATTGCCAATTCCTCAACAAGCCTTATGATAAATGCTTAACTAGAGAAAGCATTTAAAATATCTCTGTCAGCACCCCCTCCCAAATGTCTGACCATGTTTTCGTGCTCTGGTACTCATCAGAGAGATGCTAGGGTAGGTTCAGACACTAAATTTGTAAGTTTCATGTATATTTGATATACAAATAACAGCAGCTATATTTTGGTGACATTTTGTGATTGTTGTGACAACATTTACGCTATGAATTAGAAAATTAAAATTTCATTTGTAATGGTCCTAGCACACAAGTTAATGATGATAACAATTATAATAAGCCTAAAAGAGTCTTGAAATGTGTTGTTTCTAAATTCTTACTAATTTTTGAATTTATAAAACTATTTTATATGTGATAAAGTACATAATAATGTTTTCAGTGAATTCTTTACTAAGTTTTCATGTTACTCGATTTTTGATGCAATACTTGTCATTCTTTTTGTTAATGTCATTTCATCCATAAATTTCATACAATTCAGTCTTAAACCACTAAACATCACATGATCACCATCTCTTATACTAGTACATAATTGTTAACCCATTGATTACTCTGGTTGGCACAGGGTGGCACTAGTGTATGGAGAGTTTTGCTTTGTTAACAATTCAGTCTTCCTTAAATATTTATTATGTAATGTGATTCAGCAGTTTTGGGAATCCAAGTATTCCTAGTGCTATTTTTGCCTCAGCCCCATATTTTACTATTTCATGAATTTCAAATACAGGCATTTTTCACATACCTTGAACTTAATTGTAAATATAGGGAATTGGAACACAGACTTCCAAGAACCCTTCAACTATCCATACTATCTCATACTACTTCTACATGTGTGTGGTCATGTGTATCAGTAGTATGAGATAGTATGGATAGTTGAAGGGTTCTTGAAAGTCTGTGCTCAAATCCCCTATATTTCATGGATTGATTTTTTTTTCCAAATTGACTTTTTGTTTTTAATATGTGTAACAAGAAAATGACTCTGTCATATCGTACAAGCAATTAATGTGAAATCTACAAATTTCTACATTTTTATTTGATATTTTTTTCAAATTGCAGGTTAATTGAAATCGGGAGTTTTTAGAAAATAGTCATGTGGTTAGTCCAACAATAATAATAATGTCAAGCGTTGTTAGCCGAGAGGTCAGTGCAGCTGCCTTGCAAGCAAGTAGTTGGTTGGAGACAGTTGTGGGTTCGCCTCCCGGACGATGCTATGACATATGGAAAAAAAAAACTATAATAATAATAAAATATTTATTGGTTTATTTTTGCCCATATTTTATAAAGTGCAAATACATTAAATAATAATAATGCTGTAATTATTAATTTCAATGTATTATCAAATATTTTAATATTATTTCACACAATGGAAAAAAAATTACCATTTAATATTTTTTCTTTTCATTTTCTAGTATAAAATGCTATTCAGTTTATTTAGAAATTTGTAATTTTTTTTAAAAATTTAACTATTATTTTTTTTTAAGGATCAACTTCACATAATTTTTTTTGAAAAATTGGCACTTACAAAAAATTGCTAATCATTAAATTAAATAAAGCTATTGGATTAAAAAGAGATAAAATCGACGTTACATTATATAAATAATTTTTATTAGTCATTCAAGTGGGAGATTATCCACTTAATGAATAATATTTCTGTAGGGTAATTTTCACTACATGACTCTCTTGGAAGGTAGAGACTGATTTCCTCATATGTCAAATGCATTGACTGGGAAGTGAACCTGGGCCATCTGCTTGGAAGGCAGCTATGCTAACCACTAGGCCATCAACACTTGAGAGGTAGAGACTGATTTCCTCATATGTCAAATGCATTGACCGGGAAGTGAACCTGGGCCATCTGCTTGGAAGGCAGCTATGCTAACCACTAGGCCATCAACACTTGAGAGGTAGAGACTGATTTCCTCATATGTCAAATGCATTGACTGGGAAGTGAACCTGGGCCATCTGCTTGGAAGGCAGCTATGCTAACCACTAGGCCATTAACACTTGAGAGGTAGAGACTGAATTCCTCATATGTCAAATGCATTGACCGGGAAGTGAACCTGGGCCATCTGCTTGGAAGGCAGCTATGCTAACCACTAGGTCATCAACACTTGAGAGGTAGAGACTGATTTCTATCCATTTTTAACACCTTGTGGAAAACTATAATCATAAATATATGACCAAAGATATGAAAAAGATATACGATCCCCAAGAAACACATTTTATGCTGAACCAACACTCACCCGTTAGTTACATTAAGTAGTTTGTGCCAAAGTTGGAAGGACAATGAGTTTGACACTTATCAATTAAAGTATAGTAATTTGCAATCTATATATACTGGACAATGGTAAAGATATGTGTAAGAAATATTGTGATCTAGGCCAACTGATGAATGTTGGGTTAGCATGGAATGTGCATCTTGGGCATTATACATCTTTAATGTCTTTGGTCATATATTTATGATTACATTCCTACACAAGATGTTAAAAATGGATAGAAACCAGTCCCGACTTTGCACGAGAGTCATGTAATGAAAATTACACTACAGAAATATTATTCATTATATTACATTAGTTAGGCTTGTTTACTTATAGATATTTTTGGACTTTTTTTAAAAATTTGTATTTTAAAATATATGTATGTTAATTTGTATTCTTTTTTAATGCCTGAGTTTTTAAGACTAAATTAAAATATGACTTAGGTAAATTTACAAATTAATAATAAACATCACATGACCACCACTTCTTATACTTGTGTATAACTGTTTTAAAACAGGCAAAACTCACTATACGTATTGCCACACACAGCAATCTAGAGTAATCAATGGATGCCAGAAGGCTTGTGCATAAAATCCCCATGTTTAAATTTACAAATTACATTAAAAATTTTTTTGTGTGGTAGTTTAAAAATTCCATTTATAAAATTGTCTGGATGTTAGAATTTTTGATAGCTGATTAATGGCATATACAGAATGCTATAGTTTCTTTATAAATGAAATTTTTTATATGTTTTCATTTTATCAGTTCTTATTTATGAATCTGAGACTTGGGCACTTAACAAAAGAGCAATACAGAGATTTCTGACCATTCAAAGAAGTATGGAGAGATGCATGTTAGGAATAACAAGAAGAGATTGAAAAGGAAATACATGGGTGATAGAACAAATAAGTATTTTTGGCATCATTGAAAGAACTAAGAAAGGGAGGTGGATTTGGGGTGAATGTATTGCTAGAAGAAATGATAGATGGATAGTTGAAATCTTAAACTGGATTCCAATAGATTATAAAAGACCTAGAAAAAGACCACATGTGAAATGGATCGATGAAATAAGGAAATGTGTTGGGGTGATGTGGAGAAGAAAGGCTAAAGATCAGAAAAGATGGATTGAACTTGGTGAGACCTTCATCCAGCAGTCGATTTATAATAGTTGAAAATGACGCACAGAAAAAAGGGTCTGTTCCGCTACAGTAAGACAATATTTTTAAAATAATTTTTATTAAATTAGCAGCAGTTAAATATTTAGATAATTTTTTTCTCAATTCTTTTTCTCTTCAATCTAAATAGTTTAATTTTTAAACTTTTTTTTTTGTTTACTCTTACAATTTTATTGAACAATCTTTTAATTAAATAAGTGTCCATTAACTGAAATGTAAACAAAAGAGTTTGAGAATCTGCTCTTTTCTTTTAGTCTTGAAACAGTATTTTTCAACTAGACTGAATATACTGAAATTCCAAATGATAAAGTGAACGAAGTTTCTAAAACATGGTTAAAAGATAAAACTAAAAAATATTTTTGCTGATACTCTTCCAGAGCTATAAAAATTCAGAAAAATAAATTAATATGCAGGATTTTGTGCGTGTGCGCGCGATTTATTTAATTTAATTTTTTTTATATGTCAACGCGTTGACCAGGAAGCGAACCCGGGCCAGCTATGCTAACCGCTAGGCTACCAACGCTTGACTAATTTCATTTTTCTGTATTTTTTTTTTTTTAAGTATATATGTTTTTAAATGAATATATTCCTCTTAATGAAGAATATTTCTGTCGTATAATTTTCACTACACCACTCTCACGTAAGCTAGGAACTGGTTTCTATCCATTTTTAACATGTAAAAAAGGTGTATGATCCCCAAGATGCACATTTTGTGCTGAATCAGCACTCATCTGCTGGTCCAGATCACAATTTCTTACACATATCTTTATCATTGTTTAATATATATATAGATAGCCAATTACTGATCTCACAACTTTGACACAAGCCATATAATGAAAGTATATTAATAATTTTTATTAGTCATTCAATAGACTAGAGATTATCTACTTAATGAATAATGTTTCTCTAGTGTAATTTTCATTACACCACTCTCAAGCAAGTTAGAGACTGGTTTTTATTCGCTTTAACATCTTGTCATATGTTTATGAATACACCCTTCAATAAGGTGTTTAAAATAGATAGAATCCAATCCCTATCTTGCGTGAAAGTGGGGTAGTGAAAATTACACTACAGAAATATTCATTAAACGGATAATGACTAATAAAAGTTATTAATGTATTTCTTTTTATTTCGTGTTTTTTTTTTTCATTTTACATCTTTGATTTTTTCACTTGGCCAGTTTAAATGAATAGCTAAAATTAAAATAAATATGCCAGTGCTGGTCAAAGTCCTTCCTAACAGTTCGTCATAGAGAAATAATCAAGTCAAAGGCCGTGTTCACCAGTCCTGCCATTTGCATGATGATGAAGGTTTGAGTAGTTTACCATTCTTTGTTTCCAAATCTAGCCTAGAAGTTACCCATTTAAAGACAAATAGTGGATGGGTAATTATGTTAATTAAATGATAAGATCATAATTTATTTGTATTAACAAATAATATGTTAACTCTTCAACCATTCATTTCATTGAAAATCCAAGGATGGAATACTTAAAACCATTGTTGATGCCAATATTATTGTCATACTTTATTATTGTCATACCCATGTTGACCTTAAGTCAATCTGAATCCTCATACATAGAACCTTAATATGTCCATTTAATTATGCAGAAGAAGAATGGGAAGAATATAGTCTGAATACTTAATATTTAAATATATATATATTGTCTATACTAAACCTAATGTAATTATAAAGGACTTGAACTCGAATTTTCAAGCTCCCAACATCTATCCAATCAATTTTATACCACTGATACATATGACCACATGTAAAAAAAAACAAAACAAGGTTGTGAGCATTTCATACTGGGATTTTCAATGAAATGGTTAATATACCATGTATCATTTATTATTATTTTTAATATTGTTGCGATTTGAAGCTTAACTATTTAATTCATTTAAACTTGACAAGTTAAAAAAAATAAAGAATTTAATCTGCCGTCTAAAAGTTTCTTAACAATATTTGCCTAAATTGCATAACTTTTTTTAAAAATAGTTTACAACAATTAAAATAATGAGTTTTAAAGTGGTTAGTAACATATCTTTTATTATTACATCAACTTGATTTACGTTTTAACTTTTCCTTTTTTTTTCAACTAGAAAAAAAAAAAGTTATCCAATCATTTAGTTATTATTGTAAAGGGAGGGGACCCGATTTTTTTCTGTATTTTCAAGTTTCAGATTTTTGATTTATATTATAACAATTAAATTCCACAAAAACGTCACGTTTCTAATAGGGAGAGGGTTAGCTAAAAGAAAATTAAAAATAATTATTGTATATTAAAAATAGTTATATATATTACGAAAATAATTTAATAAATGCTGCTTGGAAGTTCGTATAAAGTTCGATTACCGGAAGTTTAAGAATTGAAACGTAATCCATGAACCTTGGGTTTTAGAGCCCGCCATTCATTTGACTCTGTAAGACAAAGTATATTAATGAACAATGCTAATAATAAAAATTTAGATATTTACAATATATATAAATTATAGATCTTCAAAATATCACTAATTTATCAGATCAAAGTATTTGAGATTGCAGCTTCTGTTGAATAGTTGAGTGTCTTCTGTAGAATATAATTTTGGTATTAGGGTTCCAAAACATTAACATTATGATTGCATTTTAATATAGAGAAATTTAACCATTCTATATAATTTTTATATTTAATCAGGATTTGAAATGCCCTGCCATCTTTAAAATAATGTTTGTTGTAGATTCTTATTCATATTCTCACTGATCTGAAACAGAAATGGATAGAAATAATTTATCAAACTATGATTCTAAGAAAGATTAGCAATATGGCAGTTTCTTCTTGCTATCTATATATGATTAGAAATTATCATACTTTCTTGAAATGGTCTTACTATTCTTAACGTTTTTCATATGTAGATAAAACATTGTTTTATTGATAAGACAACCTTGGCACTAATGTGGGCTTTGAACTTTCTATCATCAGATTTTCAATGAAATGGATGGCTGAAAAGTTGTGATTTGGAGTAGTTTGAAGCCTGTTTATTAAAGTATGAAGATTGGCAATCTTAATATAAAGCTGAGCACTGATTGTATATATATATATGTAGAGATAGTAATCTAGACCAACTAATGATTACTGGTTTAGCATGAAATATGTATATTGGTGATTATTTATCTTTTCAACATGTGTGTGATCAGGTGGGTCAGCAATATGAGATGGCATGGAGAGTTGAGGGTCGTGTGAAAGTCTGAGTTTGAATCCCTTATATATTATATATGTGCAGGTGGGTAAGCTTGTGCAGTGTATTAAATTATATTTGCTTTAATGCATTTATTCATTATCAATATTTTTAGCAGCATTGCTCAATCTAATGGGAGGTGAAGAAACATTAATAGTTCTTTGTTTTTCATATTTCTGTCCATTGCAAATTTGATTAGCTAGTTCATAAATATAATATTATCATGTCCATTTGCCACTTTCATAATTATTTTATGCAATCTTTATTTTGTTCATAATTGTTTGGATTATTCAAAGAAGTCATAATGAAATAATAGTTTAATCAAATATTTAGGAAGAATAATGACATACAATTCCTTGAGTATATTTTCAGCTATTATCTACCTACTGCAGGATGAAGATCTCTCCAAATTCAGTTTTTCTGATCAATAGCTTCTCTTCTCACTACAGCATACCGACAAACGTTCTTATTTTATCCATTTATCTTTATCTCTTTCTAGGTCTTTTACAACCTCTTGGAATCCAATTTAAGATTGCAAATGTCTTTCTATTATCATCTCTTCTAGAAATATATCCAACCCAGTTCCATTTAAATCTTTCACTTCTTTCAATCAAGTCCTTCACTTTCAATTCTTTCTTGTTTCTTCCAACATGCAAACCCCTACACTCTGGTGAGTGAACATGAGGTCTAAGTATTTTTTTCTATTAAGTATCTAAGTTTCAGGTTTATTTGTAAGAATTTTGATAATACACATCCATTAAGAAGCTTTCTTTTTAAACAAATGGTCACATTTTTTAATATCAAGTTATTTCTACCAAAAGTACTCCCAAATTTAATTCTGCGATTAGTTCCATCCATATATGTCCATTTGTATTAATAATCTGATCAAATTATTTGTGCTTTGTTAATTTATTTTAATTCATGATTATCAATTTTTATATTCATCTTCAAAGAAAATTTGTTGAACATTATTTTAATTTTTTTTAAGCATTTACTTTTAGTATTTTACTTTTGTCTGATAACTCCTGCAACATTTCCTGAAGCTCGAAGCATTATTTTTTCAAGAAAATATTAATGTTTGCAAAATCTAGATGACTTAAATAGTCTTATATTTTTATTTCCTTAGTTTTCTATATTAATTCATAAAACATCACATGATCACTATTTCTTATGTGCTAGCATAAGAAATAGTGATCATGTAATGTTTAGTAGTTTTTTTTCCATATGTCATAGCATCGGCCAGGAGGCGAACCCACAACCGTCTGCAAACAACTACTTGCTTGCAAGGCTGCTGTGATGACCTCTCGGCTAACAATGCTTGACGGATGGTAGTTTAACACCAATTCTGCCTAATAGGATATTAAAGAGCCAAAGACACCAAAATGTATGGGTATTGAACTGGGTTCAGATCCATATGACTGTCTAAGCTATTGAGCTTGGATTGAAAATACTATTTTGTTTTCAATTTTATTCTCATAGTTTTGTAGTTAAATAGAGATAAAAAGTGGCTGCTAGAGGGTCAGATCCAAAGCTCCTCACTGACGAAGGCCACAAGCCAGAAACTAGTCTGGGGATATTAGATGAGTATGCACTAGATGGGGATTTTTTGCACAAGCCTTCTGGCATCCATTGATTACTCTGGTTGGCACTGAGTGGCACTGCTGAGTTTTGCCTGTTTTAATTCATGAAACACAGGTATTTTTATATTAACCTATCAACCAAGCTCAAGCACCATTTTTTTTTATTTATAATTATGCAGTTTCAGGAGAATCAATAAATCTTTCAACAAAATGGCTGAAAAAAGTGATTTTATTTAATATTTACAGTTTCATTTTTATTTATTATTATTATTATTTTAAAAAAATCTGAAAAATTAATTATATTTCCACTTAATTTTTTATTTTTTTTTATTAAGTAAACTTATTAATATAAAAATAAATAAATAATTCAGATTATATATAAATGAATAGAATTACAAAAAAAAAAATCAAGTCAGATGTCACATGACCTAATTTAATAAGCTTGTGTTTACAACTGTTATATATAGAGCTCTCAAAGCTTGTTAAGATCTTATTTTACAAGCTCTCTATATAATAACTGAATAGATAGTAACTGAAGCTTCCAATGAGTTATATCACATTTGCAATCCTATCATAACCATCTATCTGCCCAGAAGTCAGACCAGCATCAAGGAATCCATATAAGATTTGTTACAATTCAACTTCATATACACATTATTTGTAGAGAAATGCCAAAATTAATTATATATTTTCTTATGGATTATTTATCTTTTCCATATGTCTTTATCATATGTTTTAGTAGTGTGTAATGGAATTGTATTTAATAAAAATAATAATTTGGCATTTCTTTAGAAATGATGTGTATAAGAAGTTGAATTGTAACATGTCCTATATGGATTGCTTGAGAATGTTGTTTCTAATGTCTCTATGGTCTGAGAGGTTGCTCTGACTTTCTGGGCTGATGGATGGTTATAATAGGATTGCACATGTGATATAACTTATTGGAAGCTTTAGTTACTTCTTGTTCTGTTAATATAAAAATCATAAAAATCTAAGAAATAATGTTCACATTGTGTCTATTAATGCAAGCTTCAGCATATTGATATAAAAAAAAATACGAACAAAGTCTCATATCATGCCCACTAACACAGACTTTTCGGAAGGACAGGATCCCATGATTTTGGAATACTCCACTGCATGCTGTTCTGTTTGAGGAAAATTCTAAATTTTCAACATTTTGCCAAAATTGTAGTCACAAAAATAAAGATGGTGAATGTAAACAAACTACGACAATATTCAGAATATTCGGAGCGTGTTGGCATTTAGATGTTATAATAAAATAAACTTTCTGTATGGAATTTATAATCAGTTTATTAATTTTTTAAAACTTAACATCTAACACATATTTGGTAAAATAAAGTTGAAAAAAAAAAAAACAACCCATAAACAAATACTTGTAGGGCAACATTATTTTAATTAAAATTCAAATATTTTGATAAATTTTTGAATTTACTGAATTTAAACATTTAATTTGTAGTTCAATATATTTTAATTTATTTTAAATTAAATTTTTTAATTTGAGATCAGCAAAAACATTTATAATAATTTCTACATCAGGGGATTTAACGATTTTTCTTTGAATAGGACAGGGGTCCCCAACCCTATGCCCGCGGGCACCATAGTGCCCGCTGACCATTTTACGTCTGCCCGCCGCTATCCAAACATGATAAAAAATTATTTATCTGATACAAATAAATTTAATTTTTAAAATTTCTTATAAATTATTGTATTATATTGTAATCAAATTGTAGGGCATACTATACTTTTACAGCCTAAAAATATAAACGTTAATTATATGTTAAAATTTTATTTTTGAAATAAATATTTTTTTGTACATTATGTATATTATTAACAATATCCAACTATAAATTTACATTGAAAAAATAAATGGTGCCCGCCACCTGGTAGAAAAAATAAATGGTGCCGCCACTTGGCGGGCATTATAGAATGTGCTCTTAAGTGCAAAAAGGTTGGGGATCCCTGGAATAGGTGATAAACTTAAATCAAATAATCTAATTTAGTTCACAGAATTTCTTAAATAATTTTTTATTTTCTTTGATATATAAAATGATAATTCAGTGCTTGCTAAAATCACAATATCAAAAGAGCGTTATTGCTTTAAATGAGAATGTTACTAAAAATTTTTTTCTAACAATTAAGTCTTAACATATCTGCTGCAATTTCTCTTCTAGCAATTTTATTTTTAAATAACTTACTTAATGGAACTAATTGTAAAATAAACTCCTTTGTAAAATATATTAGGAAATGTTTTGCTAATTAAATTAATTCATTTCAAGTAAAGTTGATAAGGCTTTTATGAATATATATGAATTACTAATTACTTGGTTTCTTCTTTTGAAATAATTGTAATTTTGATTTGGATATGTATTTATATTAATATTCAGTTGCTCAACGTAATCTGTTAATATAATTTCGTATTTGTTGATCAACCTTATATTATTAACCTTATATTATTATTCTATAAAATTGGGAGCACTATTATCATTGTCTAAAATTTTGTTCATAGGCGCCTCTTTATTTCATTTGTTCCGTGACATTTGAACCAAGTGATACGCACAAATACGTCACTTTAGATTTAGTTGATTATTTCTTTTTATTTGAAGAGCAGTAAACTTTTTTATTATATAAAATGAAGCGTACACATTCTAACAAATGTCTTGTTTATTAGACAGTAGAGGGCTAAATATAGACATTCTACAAAATTTTTTAATACTTATTTTGAAAATAAAGTATAATAAATAAATATATATAAAAAAGAGAAAATTCTACAATTTATAATTAATCTATTGCTATTATTATTTTTCGCCCTCCATTTTTACAATTAATTAGAATATTAAATAGGCACAGGAGGCATTATTTTTAACAGGTAATAAGATTATTATTTTCTCCATAAGCAATCTTGATCGCTTTGTTTGCTTATTATCTTAACACAAATATTTGTTTTGATAAGTATTATTCTTATACCATTAAGCACACTGTATGGAGAGTTTTGCTCTGTTTATTATTCTTATAATTAGAAAAATTCTACGCCAAGAAATGACAGTTTAAATTATCAATAATCTTTATAGTTGCATCTTATAATTCGTTAAAAAATGTATTTTCTTGCTCGTTTTTCATCCACTATTATAAATAAATGATCAAATTTGTGGTTTTGCAATTTTTATGTATTTAAGATTATAAATTATTTAAATACAAATTTTATCACGTTTTCGTGTTAATTCTTTGCATAAGGAAGGTCATTCCAATGAATAAATTTACAAGTATTAATTTTGATTTATGATATGTAACGATAATTCTGATGCATTGTTTAATATCTAACGTGGATACATTGCACATTAATCTTCACCCACTGAAGTACTGAGCGCATATGTAAAGCTTTCTTTAATTTAATGGTAGAAAAGTAAGTTGTCATAGAACTGTTTATTGACTAATGCTTTTAATGATGTAAGAGCTCATTAAATTTTATGTTATATCTCTAGAATTGAGATTTTAGAATAAACTGTGTTAAGAGGATGACAAGTTCGGGCAAACTGTCATCTATGTTGATCAAGTGTTATTGATTGGTTGTAATACTAATTTTATTGCTTAGTTACTTCAGTGGTTGCGAATATTAATGGTTCTAATGAGATATTTTGAGTATACTTTTCTGTTAGAAATCAAAGCTTTACATGAATACGTCATTGAATAGTTTTGATTATATAATAGCCTTGTGCATTTTATAAAGTACAATGATAGAACAGTGGATTCTGGAACCCAAGTTCCTGACTTCACTCTGTTATTTCCCGGGCTTGAATTTCTTGTGAATTCGATAGTAAATCACTTATTTATATAAGTCTCGTTTTTTAAATCATTAAACTTGTTAATTAATATCATTTATTTATACTTATTATATACTTGTTTTAACAAGTTTTTTTTGTATCATAATTTTTTTTTCTTTTGTATTTTCAACTTGATATTAGTTTAATTATATGTAGGTATATGCTATTTTCCAGGTGACACACAACAAAGGCAATGATCTATTCATCTCATGCATTTTATTAATGTAAAAGGATAATTAAAGTTTATGTATCTCTAAATATTGAACTATTAAAACAAATTATGTTAAGACAAGAACTAGCTACTATTAATTAATCATCATTCCCATTGCCTAATTATTTTAACCTGTTTCCAAGCAAAGAATTTATATACACTCGGGTCTTGTTTTATGCGGATTTATTTAATGCGATTTTGAAGTTATGCGATTCATGATTCTTCTTGATATCTTTGTATGCGGTTTTCTTTTATGCGATAAAAATTATTAGATCAGAAGTCAAACCCCGATAATGCGCTATTACTTTAAATATTATAAATTTCGTGCACTCACATCATATTTAAAGTAATAGCGCATTATCGGAGTTCGACTTCCATCTAATAATTTCAATATTTTCAGCGCTTTATAATAGTATTGTAATAGATTTTATGTAATAAAGAAGCTCATAATTCACTTAAAATCCGAATTTTCCCATTTTATATACACACATTAAATTTTACAAGACTATAATGTAAATCTGTTCAAACATTGTAGATGAAAAATACTATGTTTGTTGTTGTTTTTGCATTTTAAATCACGTTCTATTTTTGCTTTTTATAAAAAGAGTACGTAATTAATTAATCATTTAGTGTCCACAAGTAATAAATTTTACAAAATTATAATGCAAATCTGTTCAAACGTTATAGATGCCTATATGATGTAGGTTGTTGTTTTTGCATTTTAAATCACGTTCAATTTTTGCTTTTTATGAAACAAGTACGTAATCAATTAATCATTTAGTGTCTGCAAGTTTGTTTTTAAAAGGTGAGTAACAGCGGAGGACACAATTAAATTTGGCAATTAAAATCTGATTTTTAATTGTAATTAACAATTTAAAAATTACGTAACGTTAAGGTGATGTGAAACGATGAAATTTGATTTTTAAATGGAATTGAAAATTAAAAAATTAAAGACAAAAATAAGAATTTAATTTTTAATTGTTAGTTTTAATTAAATTTTGCCCAACAGTGGTGAGTCAGTATCTTTTTTATTATCGTAAGTCTTAAGTTCTTATTTTTATTTTAAACTTTTAGTTTACTCGAATGGAGAGAAAAGAAACACCCAAGAAAATGAATTTTTTTGGAAGCAAAAATTTTAATTTTAGATCGCTTAGTGAAATGGGAAGGATCACTAGCGATTGGAAAATGTTTTAATTGTATTTCCTCTTGACTTCGTTTAGGAGAAGCTACAGTACCTCACATCACATCACATAATGACGAATCTGATGTCTCAAATAATGATCATAATTAAAATACCATACATGTATGAAAAAAATGTAAATTATGCATAAAAATATATTGTTTTGAATAAAATTAAATACTGTAGTTAATAAAAAAAAGTAAAAAAAGTTTGTCTTGTATCAATTTTTTTCAAATTTGAAATTTTTTATTAGTCATATTTTATTTTCTTATTTTTTTTAATGCGAATTTTAAAGTAATTTTATGTTGTTGCTATGCTTTTATGCGATTTTTGGAAAATCACAGTATATATCCCCCATTTTTCAAGGTTAGTTAAGTCTATTTTTGTGCGATTTCTTTTGTGCACGTTTTCTGAGGAACCTATCTACCACATAAAACGAGACCCAGGTGTATATGTCCACAACCTCAGTTTGAATCTGAGCCAAGCAAACTTGAAAATTTTTTAAAAACTTGAGTTTTTTTTTAAAGAAACTGGCCAATATAATAAATTCAATTCAATTAAACATCCAGTATTAATAAATAAAAGATATACAGTTGCTTTTAACCAGAGAGGAAAACAAGAATGGGAAAATACTCAAATTATCACTTGATTTAAAGCAGCAAACCTTGTTATATTATGTTCTCCTGTATTATTGTTCTAAATGATTATTATATATTTATTTAGCCTTGAGCATTATTATAGTTATTATTTATATATATATATTGCAGTTAAACCATTAAACATCACCATGACTACTATTTTTCCTTGCAGAAGCTATCAAAATAGTGGCCATTTTCTCCATACAGTAGTGCCACATAGTGCAAATTATTTTAATAATTTGTGCAAGGAAAGACATGATAATAAGGTGATGTTTTAATACCAATTCTAGCCAAAGGATGATAGTGACTATGGTTATAAAAAAAAAAGATATCAAAATATATCAATGCTGAACTAGATTCAGGTCTTTATGATTGTGCAAGCAAATTAACTTAGATCAGAAACATTATTGTGTTTTCAGTTTGACTTCATTGTTTCATAGTTGACTAAATAGGTAAAAGGTAATTACTGGAGGAATAGATCCCAAAGATCTAAGTACTACTTTGATTTCAGATCCAAGACTCCTCGCTGATAACAGATATATGCTCGAAACTAATCTGAGGATATTGGATGAGTAGGCACTAGATAGGGATTTAAATACGTAAATCTTTTGGAATCTATTGATTAATATGGCTTGCACTATATGGCAGTATAATATGAAAGTTGCTATTATTATATTGCGATTAATTGTATGGTTGTATCATTAGTTGAAAGAATCCTAACTTAACATTATAAATTATAAATTTATATATATATTTTTTACTGTATATATTGAATTGGGTGGTGTTGTAGATTGCTTGGGGAACTCACTCTAGCATGAACTTTCACTCTTTAATAAAATCTAATTATGAAATATAAACTTGTGAAACAATATTGTAAGACTTACTTTTATACATAAATATACGATGCAATTATTTATTAATTCGATCTACACCAATGCAATTTAATTATTGCACCACTATGCTCCCTTAGGCAGAGAAGCATAATACTCAGAGGGTATCCATGCCCAAGCCAGAGCTATATTGTACCGGTCAAAATAGTATGCTCACTTAACAAGATTCAAATCCTAAGCGAAAGTACCTCGAATCCAATCATGCTCGAGATACACAGGTCTGGAGCAGTCCTGAATTCTAACCTATTTGCCTATTCTTCGAATCTCTGACTCAGTGAACAACAATTCTGATGACACAGTAAAATTATTTTAAATCCGTGCCCAGAAGCAAAGCAAAGCGGTAGAGCATAAGATCAGAATGATGATGATGATCGAGGTCGGAGTAGCCCAGTTATTACATTATCATAGTTATTTATTAATGCTAAGCTCTTAGCTAAAGAAAATAATTCTAAATATTAACTAGAAACTAATAATTCAACACAAACCAGGATTAATATGAAAATATATATATTTAATAAATGCATAAAACGCATATATATGTTACAAAATTGTTTCACGCTTGGAGTGATTTTATACATTATGAAAACTTGGGATTTGTTTTATAAAATCCCCATTACATCAATTATTTAATAGATACCATTTTATCGAATGTGTTATAAGTTGTGCGGGGTTAATATGCCAAAATGTGGATGTACAAAATAATCTACAAGATCGGAACAGATTCGGATTACAGGAAGATACACGATAATTTAACGTTAATCATTTTGACAAATAAATATAAATTTACGGTCTCAATCATTTATTTACAATCTTAAAATCATTACATATGTTTGATAAGCATCGTTTGGACATAGCGTCTCTAGAATAAGTATGCATAAGAAACAAACAATGTGCAATATTTACTAGAATAAATTATACAAATTGATTTGCGTCTCTGGGAATCGATAAAGCTTTTTAAAGGAAAACAGTTTTTAGATCAACATACTGAACGTATTTTACGAAATGAATCTTTATCTTTAACACATCATTGCGACTTACTAAGATTAGACAGACGGATGATCAAATTAAAGAGCCCAGTAACGGTACTAGCATACAATAACGAAAATAAGGCCTCATGGCGATTATGGATATTTTATCATTTAAAAGAATACTTTGAAACGAACTTAGATTGGATATATCCACGCCTTCTGGCGGAGCGATATCAAGAGAGGGTCTGGGTTTGAGAGCCCAGAATCTGGATGCGCTGTCTTCTGCAGCACATAAATATCATAACCCTCGTAAACTTTACGTTTCCACAGGAAGCATTGTACCTGATTGTGAACGATTCTGAGAAGTAGGATGGGAGCTTTAGACGTTCCCCACTGACTAAACAATCAAGAAATGGAGAAGATAAAATATCAGAATAATGGAAATGTATGCCAGCAACATTATTGGACATGAATATAATTTTCAAACTTGGAAATTGTCTAACCTCTTGCGCAATAATCTGTTTTCAATTCTGAGTCATTTAACTAATCATAATGAATAATAACGCTTCTATTTATAATATTATTAAACTAACATTTATATTTAAAGAATCGATTCCCAAATACGTATTAACAGGTAGAGTTTGCCTTTCAGGCACCAGCAAAAAGGAATGGATTAATTATATGAAGGTTCACGATCTTTTTAAAATAGAAAATTAAAGCAAAATTCATCCACAGTAAAAGTTTTTAATTTACTTTAAGAATAATGAATTTAAAATGAAACCAAACTCGCGAGCAATTTCTATTTAATATAGACAAAACTTTATTGATAAGTTTTAAATAAAGCCCACCCTTTTCCCAAGTAAAACAATTATTTCCCCCCTTACTCGCGAATTTAGCGATTTTGGCACATTAAAGAAAATAAATCATATATATACATTAAACAAAATACATGAAATAATAATGGAATCGCACATATTTATATATAATTTAATTAAGCGTGAAAGGTAAGTTAAAATACATGATATTAATAAAAGATCACTGAGAGAGAGAGTTTAAAAGCAAAATTAGCAGAAGCTTATAAAACAATATATAAATTAAGATATGAAGGTTGAACTATAGATTACAAAAGTATTGTCGTATAAAGGCAGTTCTACGTTAAAAGGCTACCTAAGGAAAAGACAGCATAGCAGCGTCATTAGCAATCAGCAGTCGGAAGCAATCATGTTGTATGGTCGGCCGGATGGGACATGGCAATTGACAGGCAGACAGTTCTTCGAGAGAAGAAGAGATCGGTGCTAGATTCCACTACTCACGCTCCATCTACAGCACTTGTGTTGGCTTCTTAAAGGTAATTACCTCCACTGATTAAAAACTCCTCTGCACTTAACTAACAACTGAAAGTAAAAAAAAACTCCCCTATTCCTCTGTTCTGTGGTTCCTTTTATAACCTTTCAATACTGCCCAGAATTCAATTTCATACCCCACCCTTATCTCTGTAGTCCTTTTAAAAACAACATTTAATTAGTAAAATATTTTCAATAGATAAGGCTTGAAATACCCCTTTTAGCTGTTTTGAAAGATTTGAAAACAACTGATAAACGATTTGTTTTTCGATTGTAATTAAGATTTATAAGTTTTAATTATAGACAACGATCTGACTAGTGATAAAGATAATTTCAATATTTCAAGCCTTCCCCATTTTTCTTTGTTGTTACATTGAATATACACAGATATAAAAATAATTACAAATATCTAAGCAAATGTATTTTTATAGCAATAAAACTATTGCTTTAGTCATAATATATATACGCATCATTCAAACTACTGTTTCATTTTTACTAAACAAAATTAATTTTACTCATCTTTAGAATAATTTGACATACAGTGTGTGAGTGAATAGCATATATTTATAGCAGGGTCTGAATTGCAGGCCCCATATGAGGTTAGTGTAGATGGTTAAGCATGAAGCTCAATGATGATTAGACATTGACTGCTTCAATATATAAAATATATATAACTGTGACCACGTTTGAAAGACATAAATCTTTTCGGCTGCAGAATTCAACACCTATCATTCAAAGCACTTTTTTGTTTTGGAGTCAACTCCAGGCACCAATTAGCTCAAGAACTAACGTCCTGAATGATGGCAAACTAATTCAGCACCTAAAAAATCCCAACTAGCTCAATCAAAGAATAATATAATGCATTACTGCTTTAATTAGTGTTAAAAGAATTGACTGATAGACAAAGTTTTAAAGACAATGTATTTTAATTAAATGATTACTATTATAATTTTAAATAAGTTCTTAATTGACATAACAATAGTATTTTATATAATGACCATGCCCACACTCTTAATTCATACAATAAAATATAAGATATCATAAAGCATTAAATAAATACATGACATTTAAAACACACACATCAATAGTTCATTTTATGCATGCTATAGAGTTCATTTGCTTTTCTGACTGGAGGCTTCAAATTATTGCAATGGCTACATTAATATCAGAAATGTTTTAAGAAATGTTATTTATTACCTATAGGATTTTGGATGTTGACTTCTTGCTGTTTGCTGCTTCATGTGAATTTTTACCAAATTGTTGGATTTGAGGTTTTTGTGGAGGTTCCTATGATTGCTATTTTGTGACATATTATTAAAGACAGATATCTCTGGCGGTTTCAAATTATTAGCCAGACATCACTTTTATTCGGCAGATTTCTGATGTTCCATTGGACTGAGGCTGGACTGGCCATATGCTTCCGATGACTGCTAACACTGCATTTATCATGAAAAAACACTGATTCTGGATATGTGACAGACTGACTGAAGACTGCTTGTAAAAACTGATTATAAACTCAACTGATTGAATGATGAAAAACTGACTATTTATGTGAAGACTTGCCATTTTTTAATTGGTTTCTGTACCTGCCAGCTATATCCATTGTTGAAAATTCATCCACTGCTTTTGATTAATTAATTAATCCTGTTTTTAATTAGTAGCCATTGCTAATTCTGTTGTTTATGGATTTTTACTTAGTAGCCATTGCTAAATTCTGTTTTTAGGTAGCTTCTGAGTATTTGCAATATTTTTGAGACATTTTTAACTTATACACTTTCATTTATTTTTTAATATCCAATTTTCAAATTTCATTAAAATAACATGCACACATTTTACTATACTTCTTCATTTTTAAAATCAACTCATTATAAATAATCTTATTTATTTTAAAATGAATGGGAAGTGAATTTTTTTCTTTAACTTAAATGAAAAGAGATATTTTTAATTTTATGTAAAAGATTTATTTTTCAAACTTTTATACTTTTAACTTTTAAACAAATAACTTTAACTTTTAATTACTTGAAATTCAACTGCCTTTAACTTTTCTAAGTTAACTTCTCTCCCTCTTCCAATTACTCTTTAATACGTAAACTATGAATTAATTGACTTTTAACAAACTGTATTTTGTTTTAAACTAATAATAATAAGAAAAAAAGTCTTCAGACTTCTATAAATTTATTTATTTTCAAACGAGATATTTTTTCCTTTTTAATTCAATTATTTGCAGACAGATTATTCTGCAGTGATTTTATTTATTAGGATTTTAATTTTAAAATCTTTTGCGTTATTTAGGAAAATTTTTATGTTTTATAATTGTGACCAACAATTTCACATGGAGCAGCATTCTTCATGAGTGGTACAATATATATTGAATAATTTAACTGATTTGAATTTTTTTAAAAAAAAAAACATTTCTTCATAAATGTCACTAATTTATCATTTCATTTGTTTTGCTGAAATATTTTATATTTGGGCACCTTTCTTCAAAAATTTTATAGCATTTTTTTATTATATATATATATATACACACAACCTAACATTTCGACTGTCCTACAGTCTTCCTCAGAGCTATGATATAATGATAAATAAATTAAAATAAATAATACAATAAACAAATGTAATTAAAATATAAAAATAAAAATAAGTAATACAAAATATAATAAAAGTAAAATTGAATGTGATAAATTAAAGCCAATAAAATAAAATATTCCAGATAATATAAGATAAAATATACAATACTAAATTGAAATATAAAATAAATATAGATTATACATATATATTCCTGTTCTTATATGTATTCATGAACAACTGTTAATTTAAATATCTATTTTTTAATAGTCCCTAATTATTACTATTCCTTATGAATTTAATCAATATGAAATTATAAGTTTATTATTTCCAAATTAATAAAATACTTATGAATTTATCTTAATATATTTCTTTGTTCAACATAGAATAGAAAATTAAAAATGGGTTTTAGGATGACTTTATGAGTCAATCAATATGACTCAAGTACTTCTATATATATTATAAGGTAATCTTTTAATTTTTTATATATTTTTGAAAGTTTTTATTATTTTGCTTTATTGTAGGTCTCTATTCTGCCCCATTTAGGGCCTTCCATGAAAGGAATTCATACTATAACAATTTACAGGGTATAGAGATAATCTTAATAATGAATATAGGTAAATATCTCTCATGAAAAACATGTTCAGATCACCATAAAATACTTTTTGTTTACAAAGTCTGTATCCCATTCACCTGCTTGGTGCAGTGAAGATGTGCCTTTAAAGAATGTAGATTCTTAAAATTGAATCTACAATTATAAGTACACCTTCATCGAACTGATTCACCTTCAATAAGCTAAATCATCTTGAATGAGGTTTATGATCTTCCTTTATATTTTCCAAACATTAGACAGTGTATTTTTAAATCTTTTCCCATTTTTATGTTTACATTGATGAGGTATCCATTTATTGTTTTTATATAATAAATTTACAAAATAACCTCTATATATTAATAACCTTTAGAGGTAGTAATTATCTCGTTATAGTTATTAACATGAAATATCAATTCATATGAAAGATTATATATAGAGCTCGCAAAATAAGCTCCTAACAAGCTTTGAGAATTTTCTCAACTCCGGACCGGTTTCTACTTCTGGCATCATCAGTGAGGTGCCAGGATATTACATTAATAATACTAGGACAAGCCCAGCACTTTATCTGATGTTTAACTATTGAGTAGAAAATCTGAAATTGTCAGACATCCATATGTTTTACCGAGTATTTTTAATCTAATACTTGAATATCCTGGCACCTCACTGACGATGCCAGAAGCAGAAACGATTCTGGAGTTGAGGATATTCTCAATGCTTGTTAAGATCTTATTTTGCGAGCTCTATATATAACATTTGTAAGTACAAGCTTTATTAAATTAAGTCATGTGACATCTGACTTGATTTTTTATCATTTCATCATATGAAAGATATTTGAATTTTCTATGAAATCTGATTGTGAATGTGTAATTAGCCTGCTTCTAGTATCAACATTTGTTCATTTATCTGCATTATTAATGATCTTATGCTATAGTATGGAAGGGAATCTTTAAGAGTCAAAGATTTCTGAATCCACCTTGTTTCCCTCAAAATAAGACATGGTCTTATATTAATTTTTGCTCCAAAAGATGGCTTAGGGCTTATTTTTAGAGGATGTCTGATTTTTTTCATATACAAAAATATATATTTGTTCAAATACAAAAATCTACATTTATTCAAGTGCAAAAATTTATGTTTATTCAATATTACCAATTTCAACACCACATAAAGAACTTTTATTACAAACAGTGAGGATTGCCAATTCCTCCACAAGCTTTGTGATAAATGCTTAGTCAGAGAAAGCATTTAAAATATCTCTGCCAGGGTAGGTTCAGACACTAGATCTAAAAATACCAACCTGTCTGAACCTACCCTGGCACCTCTCTGAGGAGTGCCAAAGCATGAAACCATGGTAAAGACTCTATCCTATCACTCAATCTAGACAAATTTTTAATCCTTCTAATATCATTAAATGGAAATTATTAAAAACTAAACTCCACAAACCCATACTAAAAAACCCAATTACCAATACCCTTATAAATTAAAACCCAATAAAAACATACATTCTTTCAACCCAAACTCAAACAACAAACATAATATACATAAATGACATTCAAATATATCAATAATTAAAAACAAAAATTATATCAATAATAAAATGTCAATAATTAATATCAATAATAAAATATCAATAATAAAATATATCAATAATAAAAGAAAAAGAAAAAAAAATCTTTACACTATATCAACAAAACTACTCTTAAACGCAAAAAAACTCATTAAAATGTAAACATTACAAGCATAAAGCTAAACTAGTCAATATAAAATCAAAACTACCCCAAATCCAAAATTAAACCAGACCAGCATAAAAATAATATTAAAACACAACCTAAGGTTTCAATGCAACAAGCAGACTTCTCATTAAGCTGGTTTGATTAATTTGTGAACTAAGATCGCAATTAATAATGTTTCAGCCTTTTCGGATATCATTGTTTGTATTTACGGTTGAACATCAGAGGAAAGAGGAACTCTCATATCAGACTGAATTAAGATGCATTAATAAATGAAAATAAAAATTGTGTTTGCAAGTTTATTAAAATAATTAGTTATCAGTCTGCTTGCAAAATAATTTTGAGTAACATTTATGCAAGTACACCTGGGTCTCGTTTTACACGATAGATAGGTTCCTCAGAAAACACGCGCAAAAGAAATTGCGTGAAAATAGACGTAACTTACCTTGATAAAGAGGGGATATGGACTGTGATTTTTCGAAAATCGCATAAAAGCAAAGTACCAATGTAAAATTACTTTAAAATTCGCGCAAAAAAAAAAAAAAAAAAGGAAATAAAATATGACTAATAAAAAATTTCAAATTTGAAAAAAATTGATACAAGACAAACTTTTTTTAACTATAATATTTAATTTTATTCAAAACAATATATTTTTATGCATAATTTACAGTTCAGTAATTGACATTTTTTTATACACGTTTTAATTATTATCGCTTCTTGCCGATAAACAGGTTCGTTTGCAAACTGGTAAAAAAATCAGATTTTTCACAAGAGGAAATACAACTAGCACTAACTTCACTCTCATGCTGTGTTAATGGTTATCTGGTGACAACGTAATTAATCTTTGAGACGATGATTTTATTAATTGTTTATGAAGCTCGCGATATCCAGACATACAACCATTTAGCTCTCGTTGGAATTTAAGAGCACGTTCGTGATTAGTGTCATTAATAAGAAAATAATTAAAAATAAACTTGCGGGCACTAAATGATTAATAATTGATTACGTTCTTTTTTAAAAATCAAAAACAGAATGTGATTTAAAATGCAAAATTAACACGCACAATGTTTGAACAAATTTACATTATAATCTTGTAAAATTTAATGTGGGTATACATAAAATGTGGAAATCATGATTTTAATTTCATTATTGCATAAAATCTTACTATTATAAAGCACTGAAAATATTGAAATTACTAAGATGAAAGTCGAATTCCAATAATGTGCTATTACTTTCAATATGACGTAAGTGCGCAAAATTTATTATTTAAAATAATAGCACATTATCGGAGTTCGACTTCCGAAGAAACATGAATCGTGTAACTTCAAAATCGCGTTAAATAAATCCGTGTAAAATGAGACCCAGGTGTACAAAAATCTATGTTTATATTTATTTATACATTTATTACTTTAATTCAAAATGTTTTTTTCTTTTATTATGTTAGTTGTAATGTATATATATATATAAATGTTTTGAACTTTATATTCATTACTTTATAATTGTATATGTCTGTCGTGTGTTTCAATCGATGAATGTCATCCATCCATCAGACTGATTGTCTTAACTAGGTTTTATATTTGGGATAGGGCTAAGTTATATTATCAACATCCTGAAAAATCATGCTAGGGTTTATTTTCTGGTTAAGTCTTATTTTCAGGGAAACACAGTATTTTTATCTGAATAAAGTAAAAAAAAAAATCAATTTAGTTGATTAAACGATATTTTTCTGTTCGGCCTATTAATTAGATGCTACCCTACATAGTTTGGCAAAGACAGTAGAGCATTTGATTTGGGATTGGAAGATCCCAGGTAAATTTTGGCACTTGCAGAGTTGGCGCTTAAGTTTCTTATGAACTCCCGAGCAATAAAGCCATCTGCTTTTTTTAGATGCTCAAATATCATATGACTTTCTGAGCACGTAATCATATGATAATTTTTTTTCTCATGTGTCATAGTATCAGTTGGGAAGCGAACCCGCTAACCCGGAACCACTGCTTGTAAGGCAGCTGTCGCTGATTTAAGGACATACAAGTAGGAATTGTAAACATGAGTCATTTTCCGAAATCAAATAGAAACGCTTAGTATGGAAATGATAGATGAAAGTTTAAAAAACAAAACAATCATGCCTATTATCCATCTTAAAGAATAGCAGATAGATCAGAGTGTATCTGCATTCATTAATTAAACTGAACTTTATGAAAAAATAACTCTGAAATAAAAAATGAAGTCCATGTTCGAAATCATTTCTTGATCAGAACTATATTATAAGAAAGAATCCATTTTTTATCTCATACTTTGTAAAGATATCACATGCTTTGGTCGTTGACTTAAGAATTTTTAAAAAAGCATGGTACCAAGTGTAAAAAAATATTCAGAGAACTGGTTGATAAAAAAAGCATCTTTTTTTTTATCCCATTGACTGCCATGAGCATCACCGGTGATACTCAGTAAAAATATATCACTGTGCCATGAGGATCTCGTGTGTTTCTCAGCAGCTATATGAATAATGTTTTATATTGACATAGCTTGTAAATGAAAGATAAGGATATGTAGTATGGAACACAAGAAATTCTAATGTACATAATTTTAACCTAATTTGAACTGTGTTTCCATCTGAAATGATTTTTTGAATTAATATCATATGGTGTATTGATATCGGCATGGTGGTGTTGAATTTATTAGTGTGAATTGGTGATTTTTTTAACATTTTGGCACTTTGGTAAGTAAGATATAGATTTAAATTATATTTTTTTAGTAAGTTTAGTGATTATTTCATATCTAAAATATTTCAACTAATCATTGCAGTTTATATTAGATTGCATGGAAAATGTGATAAATTATGGCAAAGCCTGCAAAGTGGATAACCGTAGACACTAGTGTTTCTGACTTCTAAGCTGTTATCAATACAGTATAGTCCAAGTTAAAAGATGGACATAACTTAGGAACTACGCACATGGAGTTCGGGTATTGCAGGCTTTGCCATAATTTATCACTCTTTCTGTGATCTACTTCCTGCATTAAATTTTCATCTCCAAGTTGGATTTCATGTTTATTCCTGAAGAAACATTAGTGGTCAATAAATCTCTTGTTCCCTTCGAAGGACAATTTTTATATGCCTAATAAAAAATTCTAATACAGTCTAAAAATATTCAAGTTATGTACTCCAGTTGGTTATACATTACATATGGAACTATTTACTGGATGAGGCAATGCTAATGAAAAAAGATTAGCACATCAGGTTGTTCTTGATTATAGAAATGAAGAAAGAATTATAATGACGGATAGGTTTTACGTAGTTATTCTTTTAGCTAAAGATTTGTTGGAATAAAACATGCATCTTTTAAGAAGGCTGTGGAAAAATAGAAAAGATCTATCAAAAGAAGTTCTTGCAGTGAAAGTAATATGTGGGAAATAATAGAAAAAGAAAATATAGATGACATAATCATAGTTAAAAGGAAATATAAAAGAGGCGTGCTATTTTTGAGTACAAAATATAGAACACAAATAAAAGAATTAGATCAGCATAACAGAAAAGGGGGAAAAGTTAAGAAACCAGAAGCTATAATAGAATACAATAAAGGAAAAGATGGGAAAAACATGTCAGATCAAATGACTAGTTATTTTTTCCACCAAGAAAGGCTATATGCTGGTATCACATAGTTGTGTTCAAGCTTTTATTAAATACAAATGTACTAAATAGTCTTATAATATTTAACTCTTATAAAAACAAAGAAAAGATAATGCAAATTCCATCATTTAGAAAGTCAGTTATACTACCATTTTTGAGCACTAAGGTTCCAAAAAATTTGGTGACTGTCAACAAAAATGAATAGGAAAAAGAGAAAGAGATGCATGCAGTGTTATGAAGATGCTGTAAAAGAAGATGGAAGAGAAAATGCAAAGGAAAAAAAAATCAAAACTGTTTTCAACACTTTGTAATGACTGCAAAGAGTTCTTGTGCATTTCATGTTTTACTAAACTGCACTAAAATTAAAAATATTTAACTAGTTTATCAGAATTTCTTGTGACATCACCGCTGATTTTCGCTGTATATAAATAGGCAAATATTATCTAGGTGCCATGAAAATCACCAGTGATATCATATTTTGAACGAAACATACTCTACTCCCTACAGGGGGGGGGATCGAGGGTCTGTGTGGTCCCCGGTTTCAACTCCTGGGGAATTAGCAGGGGTCTCCGGGATGAGGGCATGAACTCTGCCAGCGCTGGTTTTCTCACTTCCTCCGGGGAGTGGGGATGTTGATGTTCATTGTGGTTTCAATCTCTGTTACCATAGATCTGTCAACATATGCTTGGTAGAATCATGAGTTAAGCTTTCTATAACACGTGATCTAAGAATGTAGATTCGAATATTTAAACCAGGGATGATGATGCCCACTGTTATTTCAATCTCTCAAATGTCATAGATGTATCTATATATACTTAGAAAAATCACTGGTTAAATTTTGTAAAACAGCAGGATAACATGTTCTGCCTGGATAATCAAATTAAAACTATTGCCAATGTAATAATATAATATTAAATTATTTTGAAACAACAATTTTTTTTTTTTTTGTACCTGTATACTTATTTCACAATTTTTTCCATATGTCATAGCATCGGCCGGGACGCGAACCCACACCCGTCTGCAACCAACTACTTGATTGCAAGGCGGGTGCGATGACCTCTCGGCTAACAACGCTTGACACTTATTTCACAATTTTTCTAATAATAAAGGTTAGTTATTCTGATTTTTTTTATTGTGGTAATCAATGGATTAATTTAACAATGGTAGCTGCTCAAAGAGTATGTGGGCCGTTTAGGACGATTTTGACTTTATTTCACTTCCTAATTATCTAAATAAAAGATCATAGAATTATATGTAAACAAACTTGATCGATATAAGCTCCAATCACAGTGCGTGAAAAACATTGATTGTTTGATTGCTATACTATATAAAAACACTATAACAATTGATGATTATGCAGATAGTAATGAGAGAGGGTTTAAACCAAAATGCATGCAACTCTGCAGAGTGATTGGTCAGTTTTTATTTTATATCGTATAGTGATAAACAATGAATGTTTCAAACATTTATTGGAGCTTACACATATTCAAATTTATTTAAACTTTTATTTTGAAAAGAATAGATTTTTCTCTAGGTTAAACCTATAACAAGTAAATAATTATTTTGATAAATAAATGGCATGAATGGAACACAATTTTTTTCTCGTGATGAGATTCAGAAAACTGTTGTTTTACAAGAATAAAGACAATGCTAAATAAATTATACTTTCAGCAGACAGATGTAGCTGATCTGGAAAAGTTTTTGTAAATGGATTTCAGAATTGGGTAAAACAACTCCGTTGGGAAAAAGGTTGATTAGTTCTTAATAACTGTAATGGGCATTGTGAAGTTTCTGAAGTGATAAAAGATTTTTAAAAATGTTTTCAAGGAAAAGAAGGAAAAAACAAAACATTTTAGAGGTTTTTTAAACATTGAAAAAGTATGCAATGCCTTTATCTTATAATATTTTAATAATGTTTCAGTCCCTTTATGTATACAGTAAATTGCTTTTCTATTTTTTTTTAAATTAGCAGCGCCATTTAGAACTGTGTCAGAATCAAGAATTTTAAATTTCTGTTATATTCCTACCTATGAAAAACATGTCGAATCTCAATTTGATTATTTAAATTGAGTTGTTTTCAATTTATCATTTGAGTGCTTTGATATCATTTGATTTACTAAGCATCTGATCATGTATTAATGTGATTAACGTAAAATTCCTTAGCATTTAGTGTTAAAGAGGTTGGATCTCTAGTTGACTAAATAATAAATTAAAAGATACTATCACTACCATCCCTCATTCCAGAAGTCAGACAAACCTCTCTCACTATAGATACATTAGAAATATATACTTTTTCAAGTAATCCATAGCACAATTTAACTTTATTCACACATTATTTGAAATATTTAAGCGTAACTTCATATAATATGTATTTAAATTTATTCCAAACTTCTATTTCATCACATATTACTGAAACATATGATCAAACAAAGACATGATAAAGATAAATGATCTCCAAGATATGCATTTCATACTGAACCAGCACTCATCAGTTAGTCCAGATTGCAATCTCTTGCACATATCTTCATTATTTGTTCATTATATATATATAACAAATTACTATAGTTTAATTGACAGGTTTCAAATTTTTTGTACTCATAATTTTAATACAAACCACTTGATAGAAATATGTTAATAACTTTTACTAATCTTTTATTAAGCTAGACATTATCCCTAGCCCAAATATATACTTTAAGTTCTACTCAATGAGTAAGATATTTGCAGTGTTATAGAGGTATCAGGATTTCCTTGTCCATGTTGACAATTTTGATAATTTTCAGTATATGTTTCTAATATATTTATAGTAAGAGGTTGGCTATTGAATTAACCACTTTAGGACTAACTTCTAAAATCTGATTTCAGGTCTTGGCCTCCTAGATGTTTTTTTTAATAGGAATAATAAAATTGAGCAGAAAATGAATTACAACATAGAAATAATGATGCAATAATTTTATTTTAATATGCTAGCAAACTATTCATTTCTTTGTATTGGTGAATCAAATCTAATCTATCAATCTTGTGGTTACATCTCCAGTAAATTGTCCCCTTTCAAATAAAAGAAATCAGCTTGCAAAAAGGACTATAATTCAATTAGTTAACTTATTTAAATTAGAAAAGTACCTTTTAAATTTATTGGGAAGGAGAGGGCTCTGTCTCGGAATTTTAAGGCTATGGTTTATAATGTTATTTGTTTATATTTATTATAATGTAAAATAAAATAAATCTCATTGGGAATCATACATCAATTTGTCATATCTTTGGTCATATGTTTATGATTACTCTTATTCGCAAAGTATTAAAAGTGGATAGAAACCAGTCTCCTACCTTATGTGAGAGTGGTGTAGGGAAAATTACACTAACTTGGATTTTAAAACTACTCTATATATAAAATGTTATTTATCTGCGTTTTTATATATTTTGAATGAAATAGCTAAAAAGAAAAACCTAATTATAATTATGAATTTATTTCTAAATGAAACAAATCCAACTAATTTTGTTTAGTTGTAAATATGTAATTATATAATATTTTATGATGAGGCCCAAATCAAAAATACACCTAAATGTTTGTGCTGTCCATTGAAGTATTTGGGTTAATTAAAATTTTACTATATCTTATTAGAAATTAAAATAGAATAAAAGGTTTTAAAAAAACGTTGTGAGGTATAAATTGGTCTGAGGAGAAAAATGAGAGTAATCTAGTCTAAGTCTCGGCTTAAGAAGAAACAGCGCACAGTGGTTTCATGAAGATAGAAGAAATTGCTGGTTAAAAACAGTCTCCATCAGAATAATTTCAGATAGCTGTATTTTAAATTATTTTTCAATACTTCATCCATTTTGGCAATTATGATGACAGCAGTTAACAAAAGACTATTTACCATGCCGGTCAAAAAACTTGGAACTATGCAATCAGATCGAGACAAACACTGAAGTTTGCTAAAAATTGCCTGCTTTGAAGAAGAAAACCATGCTGTAATGGAAGAAATAGACTTTTCTGTAAGACCTACTATATATTTCTAGAGGAACTCATTTATAATGGTACCATCACCACTGTCCTAAGAAGATAATAATAAGGGCAGAATTGATGGAGACTTGATGAAGTCCTTACCAATGGTCAAATGAGATATATATATAATCACAAATTTGTCCATAATGTTGTTTCCAATAATATTATTATTAATAATCAATTATATTTAATTGAAATAAACAACTTTTTTAATATAAATACTTTAATCAAACCGGTTTTCATCCGATATTCGGACCTTGTGTTAATGTATATGTCTTGAGAAGATCCGAATATCGATGAAAACCGGTTTGATTAAAGTATTTATATTATTAAAGAAGTTGTTTATTTCAATTAAGCATACTTGATAAAGGTGTGTGTATTATATTAAATATACGATACTGCAGAAAATGATGGTCTAAAACTTAAAAAATGTAAAAGTTGGTAAAGTCTTATCTTTATATTTATCCATGAGACCTTAAGTTCTAATGTTTATAATTATTATTATTTTTTAATATTTTGTATTGTATTTGTTATATTTATCTGATAGCAGTTGCAAAAGTATAAGCAATTGTCAAGCATTGTTAGCCGAGAGATCAGCGCAGCCGCCTTGCAAGCAAGCAGTTGGTTGCAGACGGTTGTTGCGGTTCACCTCCCGGCAGATGCTGTGACATATGGAAAAAAAGTATAAGCAATTATTTTATTTTATATTTACTTATTATAAATAAATTATTAGCTTTTTTTTTTATTATTATTGTTAACTAATTTAATTTGTTTTTGTTTTTCAAACTCATTCCAAACATAAACAATTAAACCTGAGAAATCATATGATTCATGCAAGGATAATGGTAGCAGTTTAAATTGACATCAATGATATTAAGATTCCAGAAGTAAATTTTCTATTTAGAATGTTTGGTACCTTAAGATTCATTTTAAATTGAATCTAGAAATACATTTGATATAATCATATTTTATTTAACTTTCAGTGCTAGATTATAAGGTTATTTGATCATCATCATAGTAGTGAAAACTTTAAATATATAAATATATGTTATTTCGAAAACCATTTTTAGTTATTTTTAATTATATTATATTAATTATTTATATTTCCTATACTTCTATCCATTATTTCAATCTGTTACACTATATTTATATAATAGTTTACATACTAATCCATAAACAAATGATTGAAATTATGGACTTGGAAATGAATATAAACATTTTATATTATTATGATAGTCAATGTCTTTCTTTATTCTCATAATATATATTAAATATTATCCATCTCATGTACAGAATGAATATGAGATATTTATATTATATTATTACAAATTCATATAATCTTATCATTATTTTCTTTTCAGCCAATTTAGTAATCAAAATATAATTGTAAAATTAAAGAGATATAGATAATTTTTTAGTTATGTTCTGATTTACAATTTATCTATTACTTTGAACACTTTTTAGCAAAAACCTTTTATTGACATATATTCATGCTCAAACTTACGTTTTGACTATCCTGCAGTCTTCTTCAGAGCCTTTTTTATTGACCTACATTCATGAACAATCTTATGTTTTGACTGGCTCGGAAGAAGACTGCAAGACAGTCAAAACATAAGATTGTGCGTGAATATAGGTCAATAAAAGATTTTTGCTAAAAACTGTTCAAAGTAGTGAATAAATTGTATTTTTATAAGATATTACAACAAAATAAAGGAAGTGGTGAATTTGGTAATATATTCTGATTTATTGATTGATTTATTTAAACATTTTGTTGTATTAAGATGACACTAAATTTGGTCTTTATTACTCAATATAATAAAAGACTCCTCATTATTAAGTCATTTTCAGGTCTTGTTAATATTGACAAATTGCTAAATCACATCTTTATTAATGTGTCTCATATCTGTAACCTTGGATCAATTGATTAAGCTATCATTAATGGAAGGTACGTGTTGAGAGAGAGAGAGGTGTGTGTTCATATATGATTTACATCATGTGCTTGTTGACACCCAAAAGGACATAACAAATTGTATGCATAGCCTTAGCCTTCATTAGAATGTGGATGTATTTCATTAAATTATAAATCATTAAATTTATTATTACTTGATATGTGATGTGTCATATATACTTTTTTTTATCAATCAGTTATTTAAATGAAGTATTGCATTCATTAAGCAATAATATATAAATGTATTATAGATGATTTTTATCATATATCTATTAAATCTTTGCACTCTTCACAAACCTGGAGCTTAATTGTAAATATAGGGGATTTGAACTCAGATTTTCAAGCACCCTTCAACTGTCAACACTATCTCATACAACTGCTACACATGACTACACACATGTAAATATTTATTTATATTTTCTACATGTGCGTGGTCATGTGTATCAGTTGTATGAGATAGTGTTGATAGTTGAAGAGTGCTTGAAAGTCTGAGTTCAAATCCTTTATACATATATCTATTAGAGAATATTATTTATGAATAGTTGCAAACACAAATATGCTCATTTAGGACCAGTAGAGAATTTAATTATAAAAGTTCTTGATTCATATTTGCATACATAACTATTTGAGTAGGCAGTTTCTTGATTCATAAATTTAGTGGGGATTTAGCCGTGAATTTATTTATTGCTTTAATTAAATCTCTACATGCGGGATATCTCAACTTTCAGCTACATGAAAACTGTTTTCTCAATGCAGAGTATTGAAAGTTAATTGGAGTTCAAAATGAAAAGCATTCTTTACAAACATATTATTAGATTGTCTAGTATAATACATACATATTTGTTTATTTTTTTAGGTGCACAAGTAAAGATAAAAGTATATTACTGAAAAAACAAAAAAGTCCACACTTTTTCTTTATCAATTTTTTTTTTTTAAACAATCAACACTGGAATTTTTTTTAAAATATTAGCAGAAATTTAATTTGCAGTACAGAGCAAATAACATTTTCATAAATTATTTTACATTTTTTTTCTTTTTCAAATTAGTGTAGACTTATTTAAGAACTAATTGTTGAGTTAATATTTATTTCAAAATAGAATACTGGAATAAAACTAAAATTTAACAATAAAAATTTAAAATACCCAGTTTGGTGTAAAATATTCTAAAGAAGTGTTGCCATTGTAACTAATTTTAATAAGATGTTTTAAACGTTATCATTATCATTTAAAACTATAATCAATTCAAGTTTAATCCAGTTTCTATGATCTATAGTTTTTTTTTCTCCAGATCATTCCTGACTCCTGAAATCATATTTATTTCATTCATCAAACTTGTTATCTCTTTCTAGGTTTTTTATTATCTCCAGGTTCAATATAAAGATACATCTTATATATTATAATCAAAATTACCCCCGATGCACAACTCAACCAGACTAGCCAAAAAATAAATTTTAAAGCACAACCAATGGTTTCACTGCTGCAGCAGATTTCTCAAGCATGAAGACCTACAAAATAACATATTTAAACTAAACATTACCCTCAATTCAACTTACCCCCCATACACCCTTAATATTAAAAAAAAACTTTTAAACAAGTTAATTGCTTCAGAATCATACATTTTTAATAATAAAGATTCTTTAATTTACTTTTTATTTCATTTCTCTCAAAGAAGACAACCTTAGCTTCATCAAAATTAATTGTGTGACCTGTATCTTTTTCATGGATACATAAAATATTTTTTTCTAACACTACTTTTATGTTCCTTTCTTTGAGAGAAAAGAAATAAAAAGAAGAATTAAAGAATCTTTGTTATTAAAAATGTATGATCCTGAAGCAATTAACTTGTTTAAAAGTTCGTTTAATATTAAGAGTGTATGGGAGGTAAGTTGAATTGTGGGTAATGTTGAATTGAAATATGTTGTTATTTTGTAATTCTTCATACTTGAGAAGTCTGCTTGTTGTAGTGAACCCATTGGTTGTGCTTTAGAGTTCATTTTCTGACTAGTATGATTGAGTTGTGGATTTGGGATAATTTGGATTATTTATTGTTTAGCTTAGCATTATGCTTTTAATGCTTATATATTATGCATTCATTTATATAAATTCATGAAAACACTACTATTACTGAATATTTAGTACTGTATTAAATCCAATCCTTATAGTAATTTTGGTTCAATATTCTAAAATAGTTAGTTATAAAGAGTTTTCAAAATTTAGAGAATATAGTTACTTTAATACAAATATATAAGAATCAATCTTATATCTATTTGTTGATCCATCCATTCATATGTCTATCTACTATTCTTAATCTAAATAAATTGTAATTATTGTATATATTATTCATTAGTGTTAAAATTTGTACTTTTGTTTTATAATCATGTGTTTTTAATGGCTTTAAAATAGATATCGTTGTATATATGTACTCATATGTAATAATACTTATGTTAATAATCATATTGTGCATATTTTGTAGAATCTCTTCATATGTAGCAAGTTCAAAAAGCAAACAATCTTATATATAACGTTTATAACAGTAGTGAGTTATTTTTTCCTAGGTGAAAGTAGTCACGTGGTACTCTACGTATAGTGTTTTGTCAATTTTATTATTTTTTTCTTTTTTGATTTAAAATGTTTGGTTATTGAATTTAAAATTAAATTGATTCTTATATTTTTGATAATAGCTTTACAGTAATTAATGTTAGAAACATTATAGTTATAAAAGTTTATGTCTGAATCAGCCAAAGGCCTACTAGAGACAGATTTTACCCCTGGAATGGTTTAATTAACACTGTGATATAGGGTGAGGGATTTTATAGCTTTTGGCTATTGGATTGAAGCTCAACCTATCACTTCTGGCGCTCATATCACATGACTTCTTTAGCTGTTAATGATTTGATTATTTATATTAGGAAAATTTTCTAAATTTATTATGTAATACTATTATTAATTTAAACTTTATAGATACAATAAACACATCCATACTTCTCCATTCTTTTTAAATTCATATAAATAAAGATATAATAAAAAACAAATGACCCCAAGATGCATTTCGTGCTGAACCAGCACTCATCAGTTGGCCCAAGTCACTATCTCTCATATATATCTCTATTATATGCAAAGTATTTATCTAGAGTAAATTGTTACATTTTCACTTACTATTATCAAACTCCCTCCACTCACAATATTGATGCCATCCATTTCAGATAAATACACGAATGATTATTACTAATCATTTTTGAAACTAGAGATTATCTCTAGCACAGATATAAACTTTAAACCTCAGTTAAGATTAATATAAATTTACACACACGGAGTTATTCACCTTTCTCTGTCCCGTATGTAATATCTTTATAGATACAATAAACATCTCCATACTTCCCCATTCTTTTTAAATTCAACTTATTGCATATTGTTTTGATCAAAATAAGTATATATATGATAACAAAGCTTTTATTGAAGTTATACTTCTGAGGTTTTTTTTTTAAAAAAATGGAAATAGTTTAAAAATGGAAATTGTTTTATTTAAAAAAAACCCTCACCATAACCTATTACTTTTTAATAATAACAAACGCATTGTATTATTATTTTTAAATTATAACTTGATAAACTTGGAATAAAATTCTTTTTTAAAAAATCCTATTTCTGTTTTTAAAAAGTAGGTGCATCCTGTGATTATTTATAATACCTAACTATAAATAAAATTATTATCATAAATTTATATATAAAAAAAATTGCTTTAGAAACAAACTGTCTGGAAACCAAAGATTAAAATAATTTTGTCCCAATTCTGTTTCAAATCTTTATTTTTATGAAAACCATTTGGTTTTTGAAGAATAAAAAAGTTCAAGATAATTCGTAAATAATGATAATTATTGTTTTGCTATAAGAATAATTAAACTTCTTAAAAATGACCAAAAATTAACTCATGGTGAATGAAAAGGTTGTATATATAAATTATTATATGGCTGATTTTTTTAATTTTTATATCTCTTCTCTGAAGGAAATATTTACTAATAAATGGTAATGAAACTTAAATCCCTAAGTAGAAATGGCATTAATATCTATAAAAGTTACATTTTATTGCTATATTATCTATATCCCAATTCATCACATGTTCACCATCTCATATGCTTACACGTGCTGTTAATAAGAACACCAAACTCTCCATACAGTAGTGCTTCCAAGTGCAAGTCTTTGTAATAGATAGGGATTTTATGCATAAATTTTCCTGCATCCATTGATTAAAAAGGCTTGCACCTGGTGGCACTACTGTAGAGAGAATTTGGTACTCTTATACCCAATTCCTTTATTCTTATAGTAAATGCCAATGACACCTTTTCCTCTCCAACAAAAAAAAAAGATGATAGAATTAAAAATAGTAAAAAAAAAAAAAATTTACATACTATATACTGTAGAACCATTTTATTTACTCATAAAACTATTTTAAAATGACATTTTCTAAATTATTCAGTTTTGCTTTTTAAGATTTATTATTATTGTTCTGGTTCTCTCTCCAAGCTGCCTGCAGCACCATCTCTGAATCAACACATGTGTTTTGTACCCACATAATGTAAGATATTCACAACAAAAATTTTAAGTTGTTAGCTGGTTTACGAGTTTTGTCATGAAATATAATAGTATATTTCCTAACTTAATCCGCAATGGAACAATGCTATCATTAAATTTTGTTTTAAATTGGGCAAACTGTTACTTGAATGTTTGCAATGACTGAAGTTGTTTATGGCAGTGAAGCCATGAGTTGCAAAAACATTGTCAAATGATTTTCAAAATTTCATGATGGCTGAGGATGATGATTGATGAAGGTACAAAACACATGGTCACATTTCATATGATGAACCAGTCATTGTAGCACCTTAAAATTTTTGTGGTTAATAGCTAAACTATGTCACCATGTAATACATGTATTGATTCAGAAATGGGGTTGGAGAGAGAATCAGCTTTCATTGGGACACACTGTATATCTTATGAAATTAATGATTTCACTCTTTCTTGATTCATAATGGATTAACTACACAGCTCACAAACAACTTAAATAATGAGTTGACTTTTTTTTAAAATGATAGTATTGATATACTAAACAAAGCAAACTTATGCCCATTACTCAACTTTTAAGCCAACAAACATCACATGATCACTATTTCTTATGCTTGCTTTTAACTGTTATTAAAACAGGAAAAACTCTTTATACGTATTGCCACTCAGTGCAAGCCAGAGTAATCAATGGATGCCAGAAGACTTGTGCGTAAAATCCCCATCTAGTGCCTACTTCATCCAATATCCCCAGACCAGTTTCTGGCTTGTGGCCTTCGTCAGTGAGGAGCCTTGGATCTGAGAGCACTGCACCTAGATTTTATAACTTCTAATGATGATGGTATTTTATGGTATATATTTCAGCCCTGCATTACTACCCATTAATTCACAAGTTCATCCATGTCCATTATATAGTACCCTAAATTTCGGTTATTGTAGATATATAACTTTTTTTGTGAGTGATAATTGATTTTTGAAAGTCATAGCGACTTAAATGATCAGCAATATCATAACACATTGGTTTAGCAGCCATTACAATAATTCACTCTCAATTTTTTTTTTTTTTTGCTCACAATGGATTAAAATCGTGATATTTAACTATTAAAATTGATTAATATATATATTGTGAAATGTCAATAAAAATAAATATTCATCCTGTGAACTGAATTTTAATTTCTTAAATCTTTAATATTTGTTGAGTAAAGCGAATTACTAATAAATAGTTAATTTGAATCATGGAATTTCACGTAAATGTAAATTAATAATTATAATATTTATAAACTTTAATTAAATGGAATATTTTATTAAACAAACTTTTAAAATGGGGGTGGAGGTGGAAAGAATAAACTGTTAATAAATGGGGGAAAAATATAATGATCTTTTAATAAATGTTCCTAATTTTAATTTTTCATCATATATATTTATGCTCATAGTAAATATTTGAAAACCAGGCACTCTTCACAAACCTGAAGCTTAATTGTAAGTATAGGGGATTTTAAATCAGATTTTCAAGCACCCTTCAACTATCCATACTATTTCATACAATTATACACATGACCACACACGTAGAAAAGATAAATAATTATTAATATACATATTTCGTGCTAAATCAGCACTCATCAGTTGGTCTAGATTATCATCTCCCACACATATATATAATCAGTGCTCAGTTTATATTAAGATAGCAAATCCTCACACTTTAATGTACAGGCTTCAATCTACTCCAACATCCAACTTTTCAGTCAACCATATCATTTGAAGATCTGATGATGAAAGCCCAAATCCCATACTGATGCCAATTAGCACGAAATATGTATATGGGTGATTATTTATCTTTTCTACATGTGTGTGGTCATGTGTATCAGTTGTATGAGATAGTGTGGATAGTTCAAGTGTGCTTGAAAGTCTGAGTTCAAATCCCCTATATTTATGTTCATAGGTAAGTTCAAATATTATATTATTATTATAAATGTACTAAACTTCCTCCACACTACCTCACATTCTTTTCAAATCATATAATAAAGATACAATGAAAGACCATTTGTCTTAATATATTTATAAAGATACTACATATAAGACAGAAAAATGTGAATAAATGCGTGGGTGTTAATTAAAAAAAAGCAACCCAGATATATTAATCTTTAACTAAGGTTTAAAGTTTATATGCTGACTAGATACAATCTCTAGTTTAGTAAATGATTAGTGATCGTCATTACATTTTTTATCTGGAGTAGTTGGGGTCAAAGTTGTGAGTGGAATAAGTTTGACCCCTATAATTCAAAATGTAACAATTTATTATATTATTATGAATACAGAATTGAATCTTTAATTAAATATGTTTATATAAATATATACAATCCATCAAATTAATTAAAAAAAAAACAAAAATTGTACTCCAAAGTTTCACAAGGTGTCGACATAATCAAAAGAATACATCTCATCTATATATATATTGGAACAAACAAACCATCAATCCCTTGATCCCCTCACTAAAAATGATAATTCAAACACAAAGATTGTATACTGGTTGGTCTTAAAGCACAAATGGTATTAAATCTTTTAATCTAACCTTATAAACATCTCACAATGGGCGAGATACTTTCTGTTTGCATTAGAATACTATGAATTAATTTGCTTAGTTATATGTCCTGCATGGCCTTGTGCAGCGATAAGGTAATGGACTCTGAAATTCAAGATCCACATATCATGTCCCAGATCTGTCTTCTTCTGGTGTTCAAGCTTCTTATGAACTCTGAGCAATAAACCACTCACTTATTTTATTGGTTTCATATTTTCTTCCAGTATAATGCTTAATAATTACACATGTTTCTAGATTAAAAGTGACATTGGAAACATTTATTGGGCATGTGTCCAAGGGCAAAAAGAAAATAATGTTTGAACAAGAAAATGCAATTGCATGGGTTCAACGATAATCTCACATTTAATTTCTTGAACTAGTGAAATCAAAGAATTAATTAAATGACTATTAACTATATTTAATTGCACAAATTATTTCTGGAATAATAATAGTATTATATGTATAATTTTTATTGGCATGATAAAAAAGATTATCTTTGATCAATTAATGTATTACTGTAAGTACATACTGGTGCAAAATAATTGGATGGTGATGAAAAAAGAGAACAAAAAGGAAAAGAAAAAAGGAAGAGAAGTAAAGAATGATTAAGTAAAAGAAAAAATAAGAATGAGAAGGGAGAAAGAGGAGAAAGCTAAAATAAAAGGAAGAAAATAAGGGAAGAATGAGAAGCAGCAGCATGAGAAGAAGAGGAAAAAGAAGAAAATATAAAAGATGTAGCATTAATGGACACTTAATAGTAAGAGAATTGGATTATATGAAAGTAATATTCATTAGATGCTATATTGCATCTTTAAAAAAATGAAACATTATTGATGAATGTATTAAAGACTTTAATGAAATACTGACATTTTTAGATTCAAAAAATCATATTTTCAGCTTTCACTCTTAAAATAAACCACAATTCAGATATGAGTAGGATTTTATCTATATAAGACAAATGAAAGAGTGACAGATAATAAAGATAATTTAAAACAGGCAAACCTCTCCATACATATTGCCATTCAGTGCAAGCCAGAGTAATCAGTGGATGCCAGAAGGTTTGTGCATAAAATCCCCATCTAGTCCCTACTCGTCCAATATCCCCAGATTAGTTTCTGGCTTGTGGCCTTCGTCATTGAGGAACCTTGGATCTGAGAGCCCTGAACCTAGCTCTCAGATTCAAGGCTCCTCACTGACTAAGGCCACAAGCCAAAATCTAGTCTGGGGTTATTGGATGAGTAGGCACTAGATGGGGATTTTATGCACAAGCCTTCTGGCATCCATTGAATATTCTGGCTTGCACTGAGTGGCATTACTGTATGGAGAGTTTTGCCTGTTTTAATAACAGTTATGAGCAAGCATAGGAAATGGCGATCATGTGATGTTTATTGGCTTAAAGATAATTTATTAAATATGTTGCCCATTATTATGAACAAGCACACATAAATATATATTTATGCAATGTAAAAATTTAATTATTTCCATTTTTATATAAATCTGCCGAACATATATACATGGTGGTTTCTAAAATATTGGTAGATAAAATACCAATAATTAGACAGCAGAAAAATAAATCCTGAAAGTTCATTTGTTCAAAAAGTTACAGGACTGAAAATTCATTTATTTTAATATTGAATTACTGAATTTATAGTAAATCAATAATAATATACAAATATTGAAAATTGATTAATATAATTTACTTTTTTTTACAAATACAAATTTTCACACTTTCACATTCCATTAAACATAAACAAATTGAAGCTCAAAACATTAATGTTAATTATATATATATATAGATTCCATATGCCAAAGCATCGGCCAGGAAGCGAACCCGCAACAACTGTCTGCAAGCAACTGCTTACAAGACAGCTGCGCTGACCTTTCGGGTAGCAACGCTTGACCTTTACTTTGAATAATTTGCGAAAAAAAATTTTTTTTTGCATATTTAGTTTTAAAAGTTATGTTTCAAATAATTGAAATAATGAAAATATTTTAAAAATAATATTATATCAGAAATGAAAAAAAATGTATACATTTCTGATTTTATTGGAGTAATATAAAAATATCTATATTTCCTAACATATAAATTTAAATATTTTTTAAAAATATTTTTAATATTAAATATGGAATATATTTCATTTTAAAAATTATTTTATATTTATGAAAAATGTTTTTAAGATCAAAAAATTAGCTGTAGAAATAAACTATATATATATATTTCATATGTCATAGCATCGGCCGGGAGGCGAACCCACAACTGTCTACAACCAACTACTTGTTTGCAAGGCAGCTGCAATGACCTCTCGGCCACTTTCTAAGAATAACATGAACATTTCCCACCAAAATTCTTAAGTGGGTTTGCACTTTAGAGCTTCCTTTAATTATTCCTGACAAAAAAAGCTAAAATGTAGAAAGCACTAATATTAAATGGATCCATCATTATAAAATTGCAGTACAACTATTCAACTTAGGCTGATTTAATGTTGCACTTTGTTATTGCAGGGTGAACATTACAGAATTCACAGTGCTGCCACACATTAATGTGGTATATCTCCAAAACTAGACTAAATGTATGTGTTTCAAATAAAAACACACATGACTTTATTGCTCAGGAGTTCATAAGAAGTTTGAGTGCCAGAACTGAGCACCAGAATCTATCCTGGGATTTCCTGATCCCAAATCAGATCATCTACCCAATATGCCAAACTGCACAGGGCAAAAAAGATATCTGGCTTTGTTGCTTGGGAGTTCATAAGAAATTAGAGCACTCAAATTCCAGATTCAATCGTAGGACCTCCCAATTGCAAGTTGGATGCTTTACCAACTTTGACCAACCATGTATGGTAGTGTTTTATATAAAACCATAATGTCATTATATGAAAAACCGTCTAGTGCAATTAGAAATAATGTATGCATTAATGATGTAATTTATTAATATTATTGTAATGATAAATTATCCATGTCTCAGGGCCTGTTTACAGTATGTTAATAGTGTATTGCAATAAGTTTTAAATTAAAACCTGGAAATTGATATTAGTCTTAAATATACGTAATATAGCCTTTTATTTTATGTATATTTATCTTTAACTTTGAGCATGAATACTATTATGCCTTCATTCATAGATTGAAGATGTTGAAAATAGATGTACTTCATAATGTTATTATTTTCTTAAAAAATGATTACTACGCTCGACATTTATATATGATTCTTTTCGATGGGATTTTTTGCATGGAAACATCAAGTTTTGTATAGAAGAGAGTTATGCATAGTTGAGTGATCATATACAGGCATATGCAGGATCATTGAGGAATTAATGAGTGCAATTTTGCCAAAGATCTTGTCCTAAACAAAAGAAGGCAATGGGGAAAAGAAAGTTAAGTTAGTATTGTGACTAATCATGAAATAAATCCAAAATTGATTATAGCAGATACTACCTTCATGATATTGCAAATAATTTATCTTTATATATTAGATGGAGCTTTGGCTATCTCAATAATAATTTATATATAAATATTTAGTGCTGGCCAAGCACAAACTTAATTTTTAATTTAAGCATTTTGTTTGTTTCTTTACCTTATATATAGGTGTGTTATTATATATAGACATACATGCACACATTAGTATAGAAAAAATGTTTTAAAGTTAGCTCAGTTCACTTAAATGTAAAAAAAAAAAATTTTTTTTAAAAAATATGTATTTTAAAGCCGAATTATCTTTTAGTAAAATATTTTTTCCATAGTTCAGAAACTACTTAATTAAATTTTTTTTTATCAATTCTAATCAGTTTATTATTAATGAAGACTTAACAAAATATAGTTTTCTTTCATTAAGTATTGGTATCTGGAAAATTTTAAATTCATTAATTAGAATTTGGAATTCCTTAATTAAAAATATTTGGCTTATCCAGTTCCAAAAATTTCAATCATTGGTTTGCTAATTAAAGAGATTCCTGAAATTTTTGAGTGGCCTACACAATAAACTGTAAGTCTATAAAAGAACAGCTAAAAATTATATACATAGACTCTTCTTGTATTTTGATTCTGCTATATTTAACCGCTCATCTCAATAATGAGTTCAGAACTTGCTTCAGTTATCATATTTGAAATTATGTGCTGCTAAAGCATTCAAAAATGAACACTCTCCAGCATGAACCTGTAGCCAGCATACAATAATGTCAGCACCACCATTAAAAACAACTACAGACATTGTAACAGTCAGAAAACATGTGACTCGTAAACATAGTGCAGAATTCAACCACCATACAGAACAGCAGCACCATCGAGTAGCGAAGCCACTCATGGTACTGAGTTCGAACATAGTTTATCGGTTCCACAATACAATCCATGAAACAATGCATCTGATGCGACATTAGTAAATATTTCCTTAGGCACAGTGGTCAGGGATATGCAATATTTTATTCTCAAGTTAGCCAATAATCAAACTAATATTAATTAAACATTAATATTCCATAATCGAGGAAATACTATATAGAATGGGTATCGAATAAATGAAATGTAAATGCAGACATATAGTTTAAAATTATTTATTAACACATTTTAAGAAGATCATTTACTAATAATATTTTATGGACTAACAGCTTCAGTAGCGGGATTTGCAACATGATTATATTTTAAAGAATACATTTATTTATTTAGACATTATTTTATATTGAGGATTTCAGTAGTGGTATTTCCGATACTGTAATGTTTACAAAAGGAATTCACTTATTTGGAGGCGTAATCTAGCTACCTAAAATTCTCGAGTAAGTATTTCTAATGCATGACTGGAGGGATTTATACCTTTGCCATGCAAGAGTCTAAAGTATGGGTATAAGAGTAACGGCAGACATATATTTATTTAATTAAAATACTTATTTATAACTAAGGGCAAACATTTATTTGAGAGTGAATTATGAAGATAATGCAGAGGCGGAGTGATATATAGGATAATAAAACTAAGTAAAGGAACACGTGGTACACTTTAGAAAGGCGATATGGAATGGCAGTATATTGAAACTGCAATGCCATGAATGGGTTTATAAGAATGTCAGGCTGGTCTCTGCCTCGGCCCGACGAAGTAAGGTGTCACATAAGCATAACCAGGGACAAGCAGTCCGTGTTGCAGTTTTGCCGGCTGGCTGCATGAGGTTGTCAAGTCCTACGGGAGCACCCATTATGCCCGCTTGTGTAGGACGACTGGGGTTACTTTTAACACTGAAGAATCCGGAAATTTCACAGCAGAATGGGTCATCGCATCTCTAAAATGTAACACATGTATACTGTACAAATGATTATGATGAGATTTAAATAGATTTCTGACTCGGCCCTACATTATCAACATTTACTAAAGAACATTGGCGACTCTCAAAGAAATGTAATTTGATGGAATTATTCATTAAGATTTAATATATACAAAACATATCTAAACTGGGGATGATTGCAACTAATATGCCAGCCATTTGCGAAGTTGTAGACCCCTGCATTACAATAAATGAAGCATTGAATGCGTGTTGGTTTATATGAAAATTAAATTATTTATGAAAGTAATGTTAATGAAATCTGACACGCACTCACTATTTCAAGCGATCATAGATTTAAACTTTGAACATTGAGACAATTATTAGCATGCAATAATTAAATAATAAATATAGATAGAATGTAGATTTGAGAAATACATACCCAAGAAAGATAGAGTGAGGTAAGCTAGATTATTAGAGAAATTTACATATTAAATTAATTATTCAATTTTAGTTATACAAATGATAGTTTCTACATTTTATAATTTAGATAAGTAATATGAAGAATAGCTATAGCATGTTATTAGAGTACTCTAGAGTTTGAATGCAGACAGGTACCTGTTTTATAAGAAGTTTTCTGATTCCATTAGTTTAGCAGCAAAAAAGTTCACGAGTGGCACTTCTTTCTAGTATTTAGATATTTCATTTACTTTCACAGCAGCAGCAGCTTTCTCATTTATTTCAGGCAGCAGATCTTCATGGTGAATTTATGACGGGCAATGGAAAGTTCGGCATCCGATGGGCCATCTCCCGATGGAGAATAATCTAGGTGCTTTACTCGGTCATACCTTGGCAGGAACAAATTATTTTTATATTTTTGGAGACTCTCAGTGATCGAGAGCAAAGCTAAAGTTTAAGTGAATGTCTCCAGCAAGTCTAAGATGGCCTCATTTTTTATCTTGATCTTTCACATTTTTGTTAAGGTATTTTTAGGTTCTACTTAATCTGCCCTGAGGATAATCAATGCATTTTGTTGGTTTTAATTAAAGAAAGCTGCCATTCTATTGTTTACATTTTACATTTACTAATTACATTTTGGGGAATTTTTCTTTAATTAATCTATTATCTATCACTGACCGATGGTTTTAAATTTCAAAGACAAAAAGGGAACATAAGATCATTTAAACTTTTAATTAAATATTACATCAGATTTTTTTTTAGAATTATTATTAAACGAAATTTAAACAAAGCAATAAATATGAACTTTATAATCCAAAATAAATGATTAAAATTATACAAAATTATATAATTAAAAGAAATCTAAATTATATTATTTTATCCCTATTTATTGCCTTTAATTTGAGATCGAAATGTGTGCATGTTTATGCTGAATTCTACATATATTTATACATTTCTAATATTGCTACACACACAATTCGATACCAAAAAGTTTAAATTTGGGCGGGATAGACCGGTCAGTGAGAGACGACAGAAAAAGGTGAAACTTAAGATTTGAATACGAATCTTACTGTTTCAACATCTTAGAGTTCATCAAAGCAATGCATTTCTCCTTACTCATGAACCAAAAAGAAGACTGGAAATAATATCAACATGTCAGGTTTATATATACATTTCTATATTTCATCCATACAGAAAGTAATGACCCTATACATACGTCACTATGGACATAAGGTAAACTTTATATGAACTATTCTTTAGATATAGCAGTAAGCCAGTGATATACATGAGAGTAATTTTTATATTTCTATTTTTTATTGATGTGTAATTTTATATTTCTGTTTTATTGATTTTTTAAATATATGTTGTATATTTACATTTGATGTATGTGGATGTGTACATATAGCTTTTATATAAATGTTGAACTATTTAAATTATTGGCAGTTTTTTTATTTCTCCCATATGTGTTTGAAAGTAAAATAAAAAGTTTTGCTTGTATGTCTAATGATCCCTTATATATGACAGGAGAAGTTTATTTACATATTCAGCCATTTAATTTATTCCTTTTACTACTATATGAGGTGGGTTTTGATATTTTGCATAGAGTTCAGTGATTTCCTGCCCATGCTCTTTTCTATATATTTTTATCTGTTCTAACCTATGGTTATTTACCATTTGAAATTTGCAGTCCTTTTTGATGTTTGCCTTGGGTAAAATGCTTCTTCCCAAGTTTTTATATATTCAGCTCTTTAACACAAGTTACTTGTGGACCTTTTTATTATTGCGATTTATACATTTCTTTTTGTAGTTTGGATTTTGTGCATCATATATGAACTTCATTTAGTAATATCAGTACATGTGAGTCTGTATAGTAATTAAGTCTGCTGAGTTTTGATTATAGATTAATGTTATAGCAAAAAAATGTGTGCACATCTGAAATTGTCAAGTATATGTAAAATTTCCATTATATTAACACGCAATTATTTTTAATGAACTAAAAGTAACATTGAGAGGAAGGATAATAGAGTCAGTCAACTGTCACATACATTGTCTACTTTTTTAAAAAGGTTTGTAATCGAATTTACTATATGTTTGAGCTAACTCTAGTTTAGACCTAACCATTAATGTAAGTTTTTTATTATTATTATTGTTGTTGATTGTTAGATTTGTCTGGCATTTATTTATTGTTGTCTTCCCTGCCAATTGTTTATTTTATCAAGCTTTTTATACTTTTTATGATTTTACAGCAATAATTAATCTATATATAAGAGAACAGCTGTGAAAGGCACCTAGGTGGATATCCTCATCAGCAAATTATAAATATTCTAGGCTAGAGGTCTTGTGGTTCCCTCTAATGGAGGCTATTTGGTGCAGGCTGTCTGGTATAATATATTGATATGTATATAAAGTATATGTTTAACTTAACTTAATAAAACTGTTTGTTCATAAATTATTACCTCAGGGAGTATTCTCTTTTGCATAAATATGATATTTAATTAATACTTTATAATGTTTATTTTTTTTTTTATTATTTCAATTTAAGAATCAGAAACAGATGTTTGGTTAAAGAAATGTTTAATTTTTTTTAAAAAAAAAAAATTAAGAATAGCCAAAGTAAACAGCTAAAATGATTTCTATTAAATAAAGTAAGTTATTTTATTATTTAAAAAAAAAAGTTTGTTAACATCTTAAAATATGATGCCAGCCATTCAAAATTAATTCGTAAATGGATAGAATTAAGAAAAATGAATGGTTTTGATTTTATTACATGTTCTTGCATATTTGTTATAGTAGTAGAGTGTCAGATTGGTATTCAGTGTCCCTGGATTGTGACCACCCCTGTCACTTCTGGTGCTCAAACTTCTTATGAACTCCTGAGCAAGAAGCTATTTGTCAAGCGTTGGTTGCAGACGGTTGTGGATTCACGTCCTGGCTGATGCTTTGACATATGGAAAAAAAAGAAGCTATTTGATTTTTCATTATTATTGACTTAATTGAGGTATTTGTGACAAACATTCTTATGGTAATTCAAATGGATTTTTTTTTAACTCGCTATGAATCCATTAGCAGCCATTTGTAAATGAATACAGCCATTCTAATTGCGAAACAGAGAGGTAAAGAAAGATAAGAGATTAAAAATAAAGTTAGAAAGACAAAAAGAGATGGATGTCAGAATTGATATTCATTAAATTGAAGAATAGAACTGATGCCATAAATCTGTTGTCATAGTCAATGCAGATGATTAATAGTGAATAAGACTATTTAGAAACTTTGAATTACAACAGAATAGTATCAGTGAAACCACCCTAGTGATCTATTAACAGAAAAATAAAGATGTTTGTATTGATCCAATTGTTCTGATGGTAATGATGGATTGCAGCAAATTTTCAAATCCATCGGTTGTCAATATATTCTGAGAGTTATTATTCCATAACTTGTAGCAAAGTTGGCAATTATTATTTATTTAGTAAAGTATATGATCATATATAAATGAACTGATTCTATTTTAGTCCCTTAACAATTGTGGAGTTTTATGCAAATAAAATTAAGGAAAGGCTATGTCATTTTCAGCCAGTGAAGAGTGCTTATAATGAAAAGATAACTAATATAGTAAGAAAAGAATTGGTTCATTACACAGAAGAATGTAGATTCAGATATTGATTGTATAAGCTACACTGTATTTCAGGGGTCCCCAACCTTTTTGCACTTAAGAGCACATTCTATAATACCGGCTAGTTGGCGGGCACCATTTATTTTTTCAACCAGGGGGCGGGCACTATTTATTTTTTCAATGTAAATTTGTAGTTGGATATTGTTAATAATATACAAAAAAATATTTATTTCAAAAATAAAATTTTAACGTTTATATTTTAACGCTGTACAATTCGATTACAATATAATACAATAATTTATAAGAAATTTTAAAAATTAAATTTATTTGTATCAGATAAATAATTTTTTATCATGTTTGGATAGCGGCGGGCACATGTAAAATGGTCTGTGGGTGCCATGGTGCCTGCGGGCATAGGGTTAGGGACCCCTGCTGTATTTTATGAATGAATATGTGGTTTTTATTTTTTAATCAACAGCTTTATTGGATGTAGAATGTTTTTAATGTTTCATTTTCTTATGATTATTCACTTTTAATGTTAAATTTAGATAAAGAATAATAGGTTTTGGTACTTTAGTATTAAAGCTGCAATGTAGGGGAGATAGGAGGCCTTTTCACGCCCACAATAAATGTGTAATGTTGTGATGACATCAAATTGAAAGAAAATAATCTCTGCGAGTATACGTGAAAACATGTTTTTTTAATCAACAAGATTTTTTTTTTTGTAATTCTTCAACATTTTCAGTTATTGTCTAGATTTTTTTCTGACAAGAGCCAGGATAAATAAAAACATAATAAAATTATTTTTTTTTGTACTTTTGGTTTTATTTCTTTATTAAAAAAAAAGAAGTTTATTAGCACTTCTCTGAAAATCCCAGCATACTTTGCAATCACATTTTCAGAGGGAAATTTTTTACTGTAGATCTCCATTTTCTGTGCTTTGGTTTTAACGTGTAAATTCTTGTTATATATGACATGGTAAGTGATGTAGGAATATATTTAATGTATTTTTATCCAAATTACTTAGAAATCAAAATCATTTACTGTTTGTTTGGTGTATATTTAAATGAAGTATTTTTTTGATTAATGGCATTATTATTGTAATATTGCAAATCACATTTTATTTTAAATGTCGCTCTTAAAAGTTGTTAGTGTTGAAAGTCACATTTTTTTTTGAAACTTGTTAATGTTGAAAGTCGTACATATTTATGAATGTCACATGTTTTTTTGAAACTTGTTAATGTTAAAAGTCAAATATATTTGTGAAAGTCGACTTGTTAATGTTGACATGCTTGTGAAAGTCACATTTTTTTTTTGAAACTTGTTAATGTTAAATATCATAGATATTTAAATGCATTTCTTATTGAAAATGATCTATATATTTATTATGTTTTACTATTTTTTTTACTTTTACTTATTTTTAGTCCTGCAACATGGAGCATGTATTAGACATACTGTGCCTGTTCACATTCATATCAACCTCCTGATAACTTTGTAATTCTTGCCAAAATACCATGTAGAAGATCTGTGTACATGTTCTTTTTTTGCTGGAAAAAGTCATATACAAGATCCATGTACATGTTATTTTGGTCAGATCATAAGATTACAAAGTTATCAGTGGATTGACATGAATGTGAATAGGCACAGTAGGTCTAATACATACTCTGTGTTGCAGCTTTAATACTAAAGTATCTAGGTTTTTTTGAAAATAAAAAAATATTTTGATTAATTACATATAGTTGTGATACAATTGTCTGTTGGTATTTCAGACTTGTCAAATTCATATTTATGTCATTGAAATCCATTTATTTCATTTTTGGTCTTTGTATTCTTTCAGTACTAAGTTTTCTGAACCTTTATATTTTGCTAATAATTTAGACGATCTCACTTATATGGCTGAAATAAAATAATATTTTGCTTGTGTTTCAATTGAGAATTTGCATCAAATCTGAAGTATACACAAGTTAATTTCCTTTCATTCAGACTATATATTGCCAAAAGTTCTTGCCAGCAGTGGAAATCAGATATATCACTTTTTCGCTATCTTTTTCAAGCGCTCACTTATAGAAAGTTATGAGAAATTTTGTAGCTTCAACAATTATGATCATTAATTAAAAATGTGGCCTCATATCCAAACATATTTTTCCAAGTTTTCATTACAACTCTGCCCAGAATTAGTATATCTCTTAATTGCTGGATCCGTTGTCTATGTATTCTATGCTTTCTTCATCAATTTTGAATTTGTCTGTTATCACAATATGAATATTATATTTACCTGTAATCCCATCTTTTCACTCCATTATTTAACTTTGAATATTCTCCTTTCCTGTCAACATCTTGACTCTATTACCAATAATATAAATTTACAAAAATAACACTTCTATATGCTTCACATAATGCGATTGTAATACTCTATTACACTATATTTTTAAAATATGATAAAATATTACATTTGCATTGTGTAAAGTATCAAATACTGTTATTATTGTTTATTTATATTATTTGCATGAGTCTTGAAGTCTTTTCTATTTTCAGTTATAAATATGGTGTCATCAGTGACCTTTTGTTGATATTTTTTCCATCCAGATTTGATCCCATATTTGCTTTCATACCTGTTCTGAATAATAGTTGTTATGACTATGATATGATTAATTTATTTCAGAAAATTACCATTTATAACATCGTATAACTTTTTTAGTTACAATCTTAAATAATTTAGGAGTTTCTAAAAATTGTCTATAATTATTTTCATACATAAAATATTTAAATATTATTATTTATATAGCGCGGTGTTTTTTTTATAAATTATAATAATAACGTACATGCGCTTTATGTTAAACCACGGCACATGCGCTTTACAGATGGAAATAAATTTTATGTATTACAAGCTGTCAAATATTATATAACACTTATTTTAATGTTAACACTAATGTAATCTTTGAAATTTTTTTTTATAAATGATAGATCTATTTATATACATTAGAAATGTGAGAACTTTTAAAAATATATAATTACTTTGATATAATATTATGCTTATATTACGTTCTTAAAATATTTATATAACTAAATTATACTTAAATGACTGAGTAACAATGCTTAGCTGTTACTTGGAAATTATTTGTGTTTCAGATAATATATTGTTTATGGATATTATAGAATGACATGTTTTTGTTAGGTTTGTTTTTTATTATACATTATCTACAGCTTAGATTGAATAGTATTGCTAGAGTATATAATAATTGGCTGCCAGATATATCTACATACCATATACCAATGGCAAAAGAAAAAACTAATCAATAAGAAATAAAATATATGGGTTTACATTTAGTATTATCACAAAAACATCATTTATTTTTTATAAACAAAGCAAAACTGCATACAGTAGTGTCACCCTGTGCCAACCAGAGTAATCAATAAATGCCAGAAGGCTTGTGCACAAAATCCCTATCTAATACCTACTTATCCAATATCCCCAGACTAGTTTCTGGCTTGTGGCCATCATCAGTGAGGAGCTTTGAATTTGAGAGCACTGCACCTAGATCTTAGGATCTAATGCAACCCTCCAGCACCCACCTTTTATCTCTACTTAACTACAAAACTATGAGAATGAAATTGAAAACACAAAAATATTTTCAACCTAAGCTCAATAGCTTATATAGCCATATGGGTCTGAACTCAGTTTTTGTGTTTTCAATTTCATTCTCATAGTTTTATAGTTAAGTAGAGATAAAAGGTGGGTGCTGGAGGGTTGCATTAGATCCTAAGATCTAGGTGCAGTGCTCTCAGATCCAAAGTTCCTCACTGACGATGGCCACAAGCCAGAAACTAGTCTGGGGATATTGGATGAGTAGGCATTAGATAGGGATTTTATGCACAAGCCTTCTGGCATTCATTGATTACTCTGGTTGGCACAGGGTGGCACTACTGTATGAAGAGTTTTGCTTTGTTTATAAACAATTATGTGCTAGTATAAGAGATAGTGATCATGTGATCATTTATTTTTATGGTATTAATTAAAATACTTTTTGTCATATATGGATTGCTTTTTGGAATTCAATTTTTTTTGCATGTATGTTTGGTTTTGTATCTGCATTACATTTTTTATGGACTGTTTAATGCATTTATTGCTGTCAAATTATTTTCTTATATATTATGTTTGTTAAAACATTATTTATATTCATTTTGCATTGATATAGTTGCTAAATATATTATTGTCTTGGTTTTATTTATTATACTTACTGCATGGATTATTTTTAGCTTGTTAAAATATATATTATTTTCACTGACCCATAAATAAAATATTATTTATTATGTAAAATATGAAATAAGATATGAATTGCTTTTATCTTGATAAAAAGCATTTTCTTCATTTTTTCATAAATGAAACATGTTTTTATTTATTGGGCAATATATAAAAATAAGATCTATTCATTATGAAATATTATAACTTTATCTTTCCTATCGCACTGTCAAATCCATATAATATTAATATCATCTATGTTTTTTATTACTTAGCAACAAGTGAATATACACATAAATGAAGAAATGTGGGTGATTTAGTTTGCAGATTATGTAAGGAAGGCATAGAAAATATTAAACATTTGCTAATACAATGTAAATGCTTATAAGTGGAAAGAGTACAAATAATGAAGTTGTGGGAAAATAAATATAAACAAAGGCATTATACAGAAAGTGGATTATTGGTATTTATGCTGGGATTGGGAAAAAATAATGGGGATCTAGATACAAAGTCCTGGAGTGGACAAAGATAATGTTTTGAAAATGGGTTAGAGCAGAATAGAGTAGAATATGGGAAAAACTTAAGGCAGGAAATGGAATGGTAAGATAAGATGGCTAACAGGTTTTTCTTGGATGTACTGGGTAAGAGTGTGATGACTTCAGTAAAGGTGTAGCCATGCCACATCGCATCTAAAATAAATATTGTCATTACTAATTATAATATTTTATGATAATTTCCAGTAATTATTCATAATTTTATTTAAATATTTAAATTTTTTTTTATGGTTAAGTACTTATTTAAAATAAATAATTTAACGAAATAGTGGCAAAAGTTTATATATTTCATTTAATTTTATTTGTATATTTAATCTTTCTATGTCTGGAGACTTCATAGATAGAATAAGCATATTTTTATTATTGTAAATCTTATAAATAGATATATGTGAATGTGTATGTTTTTCCTGGTGGGTCCTTAAGTCGAAAATCAGCAAGGCACCAGATTATTTTGCATCCTAGAAGTAGCCAACTACTTGCACCCCCATCCCCACCATAAAAATGCAACTTGCCAACTTTGAGTTTTTAAGAATAAATACTTTTAACTCGTCAAGCGTTGGTGGTCGAGAGGTCAGCATAGCTGCTTTACAAGCAGTTGTTCCAGGTTAGGGGATTCGCTTCCGGCCGATACTATGACACATGAAAAAAAAATGAAAAAAAACAACAACTTTTAACCCAGACTTCCAAGCTCCCTATATCTATCCACTCCATCTTATACAACCAACATACATGACCACACACATGTGAAAAATATAAATGATCTCCAATATACGTATTTCATGCTAAACTAGCACTCATCGGTTGGTCCAGATCACTATCCTTCACAAATATATACAATCAGTGCTCAGTTTATATTAGAAGAGCAAATGTTCAAACTTTAATTGACAAGCTTCACTCTTCTCTACCCTCCATCTTCAAACTTTAATGGTCAAGCTTCACTCTTCTCCACCCTCCAACGGTGGAGGATGGAGAAGAGTGAATCTTGTCCATTAAAGTTTGAAGATTTGCTAACTTAATATAAATTGAGCACTGATTGTAAATATTTGTGGAGGATGATGATCTGGACCAAGTGATGAGTGCTGGAGCAAAATACATAAATTAGAGATCATTTATCTTTTTCACATGTATATGGTATTGTGTATCGTTTGTATAAGATGGAGTTAATAGCTGTAGGGAGCTTGAACATATGATTCAAGTCCTGCCTAATTACATTAAATTTAGAATAGACAATATATATGTATTTGAATAAATATTTTGTAGAAAAAATAAACTTGGTTTTATTTCACTGAAACATTTACTTTGCATATGTATGTGATCTTTAAATGTCAGCACTATATTCCTTTTGGAGCTCTGTATTCTAGGCAGCAGTCTAGTTTGCTTAATGTTAGTTCTAACCATGCTATAAATATGAATTCAGATTAGTATAATTTATCTATGCTTCAGTGAATTATAATATTCTAGCCAAAGTTGTACAAACGACTTTATTTTTTTACTTAAGTACTGAATATTGTATTTAAAAAAAGAATTTTAGTATTAAATTTCAGTGTAAATAATAATTCAAATCTAATTTTTTTAAGAAAAAAAAACATTCAAGAATCTATTGCTTTTATAAAACTAATCCATTAGTTTTTCTAGGTTGGTATCAAACTACTAAAACATCAAATGACCATCATTTCTTAGATTTGCACAATCTGTTAAAACAGCAGCAAACTCTTCATACAGTAGTGTCATCTAGTGCAAGACATAGTAATCAATGGATGCTTGAATCTTTGTGCATCAAAATTCTTATCTATTGCCTAGTTATCCAATATCCCTAAAGTGGTTTCTAGGTGCAACTCTCAGATTCAAGTCTCCTTCTTGACCAAAGCTATAAGCTAGAAACTAGTCTGGGAGTATTGGATGAGTAGGCACTAAATAGGGTTTTTGATGCACAAATCTTCTAGCATCCATTGATTTCTATGGCTTGCTGTGGAAAGCACTACGGTATCGAGAAATGCTGTGGAAAGCACTACGGTATCGAGAAAGTTGCTATTTTTTTTTCAAATTAAGAATAATTAAATAATACATTAATTTTTTTCTTCATTATAAAGATCCTGTGTTTTTAAATCACTATAATTTATTGTTAAAAACTGCTGCAAATTTCACTTTGCTAGTTAACTTAGAGATAAGTTACCTTCACTTTTCTAATCAGCTCTGCCTTTGAAAGAGTTTTCAAAATATTCTATTCTGTTAAAAAGTTTTTTTAAGCTAGGTAAAAAATAAACTGCAGCACTGTGACCTATTTTAAATTTCATAATCTATCAATCAAATGGTTCTATAGATGAAAAAGCGATGAAGAAATTAATATATATAATTTTAATATGATCTGTTCTTTATTATTTCTTAATACTTTTTTACAACCCTTTACATTTTATATATTGTAACAGTCAGAATCATCTATCTCGCTAACACACTGCAGAATTCAAACCTCAGACACGAAACTGAACATTCCAGGAGGGATTGCCTTCTAGATATACTAAGTTCGAATCTAAAGTCCAAATTTCGCAGCGCCATCTACATGATAATGCATCTGATGCCACTACTAGTATAACCTTTGACCGGTGCCTGGTGGTCAGGGAGAAACAAAAGACTCTATACTAAAAGAAGCTTGGGTGGCTAATTAACGTCTATGGATTTACAAAAGAAATGCAGAAAATATATATATAGACCGAGACAATGATAGGAATCAAATAAAATAAGAGATCAAATTTAGTTTTAAATAATTTCACAAAATTTATTTATATAATATATATATAACGCCATTGTCTGCTTATATGAGACAGGGATGCGTATTAAATAATTGTGGGCATTATATTCCAATAAATGACAAAAAGGTTTTAAAGCAAAGTGATATATTCTATTCCTCGGGCTAATAGCATTACGATAATGTGCTTGAGGAGATAGGAACATGTGTGAGGTGCTTTGAGCAATTATACAAGTTTAATAAAATATTTGAAAATTAAGTGTTCTAAAATATTTATTGATTTCAAGAATAGCACGGACAAAAGCTTACTAAGCAACAAAGTGGGAATGTGATCAAAGCATTTATTCGATAATAATAATAAAGTTACATTTGGGAGGTCAGTATTGCTGATAATGAATTTATTAAAGTTGGAGAGTGTGACACGTTTAAGTCACGGATGCTTTGTAAAATAAATATAAAATAAAACAATATTGAAGATCCGGAATGATTACGGAGGGCATCTTGCCGCTAACCTGTAGGAAAGTATTTTTATGAACAGCCAAAACTTAGCGACTGGGTGACGAGTGCGTTTAATTCCCAGGTGTGTCATTTGTGGACACACTCTGCCTGGAAACCACAATAAGTGAAGAGAACGGACTTGGCCGTGTAAAGAATCCTTGGAAAAGTAAAACAAAGTGGTCTCAACAACCAATTCATTTACCAGCAATACGAGACTAGTGTATATAAAACATACTGAATGGGTTTTACTTGGATTAAGAGAAATATCCAATCAAATTCCCAGAAATTCATTTAAAAGAGTCCGCATATTCTCGACGTCAATGATGAACTTTGTAATTAAAGTAGAACATGGTATTAAAATAGGAAAATGCATGCTTGCGGGTTTGAAAAATAAGTATAGATTTATATACGCAATCATGCATTAAGGGACACATTTAATTATTGACCTCGCACATACTCTCATATTAGATTAAAATCAATAACATGTAGATTTTAAACTATGTGATTATATTATATATTAAAGAAAAGAATCACCCTCGAACGAGTGATTTGCAAGATAATAAAATTGGAAATTATTTAGAAATTTAAAATATACCTTCATGGCGGCGTCTTATTTTCAACGCAAGGAATAATTCACTCGGTCAAAAACGATTCTGACACATTATCATAATAAAATAACAGAAAGCTTAATCAATAGAAAATATTAACCCAAGGATAGAGAGCAAAATATTGATTATATTTAAACATGTTAAAGAAATACATAATGAAGTTACGTGAAATATCAGAAAACAATTTAAAATACCTATAGCATGTTAGTTATCACAAGAGCTCTTGGGTTAATTTAGGGTTACCTCTGGAGAAGCATTTTTAGGTAGATTGATGGTCGGCAGGTTTTTATATAATTTAACAGCAAAATCTGGAAATGTTCATATTTTTGGAAGCAGCAGCAGCAGCAGTTCCGGGGTTCCTTGTGTGATAACTTCCGATGGTCTATGGCAGCATATGACCATTCCGGAGAGAAATAGCCTTCTTGCGCTCTACTCAGTCATGTCAAGATTTACAAATTACTACAATAATTTTGGTTAGAAACATTAGACCTCAGAATGATTTCTCTTAGAAACATTAGAATGGAGAACAAAAGAAAACCCTCCTTTTTATAGTAGAATTTAACAATAGAACTTTCTGGAGCGTTACAAAAATATATCGGACTTATCAGCTGTAATTAAATCTATACGAATGTCTAAAGGAATTCAACATTAATTAATTTCTTTTGTTAATTTCCCTGTCGACATTCGAATTACAAACTAGATTTAATTAAAAATTACTTTTATTAATTAAAGAAAACCTTAAGTGGACATCTGCTGTTTTTAGATAAACTTATATAACATTAACTAATTAAACTATTGTCCCTCATTTATTTTAACAAAAATATTTGGAATGACTTTTATTAAATTAAACGAAAATTATTTTACTTTTAAATTGTAATATTTGAATCTATTTACTAAACGAATATTTACTAAATGAATTTTATTTTAAATCAAAATATATTACGACGGTAATATATTTGTAAATAGATTCAAACAAAATAACTTTAACAATTTATAATTTTGATATGTTTTAAAATGCATATCATAGTGTGTGCGCAATTACGACTTATATAACCTACTTTTTAATAAATCAAAATTATGTGAATGTATACATAATCCATAATATTTTATTTTATTTGGGAATGAGTTATATATATATATAATATGAGCATTGTGCTCGTGGTTTAAAATTTGGTGGGATTTTCGGTATATAAGCGTATTGCAGACACACTATGATAGCTTGGGGTTCAAACTAAGGTATGAGGGTAGGAAATAGGTGAGAAAAGGTGAAATGAAGATTTGCAAAGCAGACCTTACTGTTTCAATATATACATATGTTCATGTATATTTGTATTCACGTATTTGTATTGTGTTTGTTATAATTCTGAAGAAGAGATTGCTGGGGCAATCGAAACTGTCACTAGTGGATTATAAAAAAACATTGTGAAAAGTAGTAAAGAACATAAATGATATTAATATTATATGGATTTGGCAAAGCAATAAGAAAAATAAAATTTATATATATATTTATTTGTCCAAAAAATAAAAAGGAAGGTTTGCCATCTTGAATAATGATAATAAATCTAACAAATGAAACTTATTATACTGAAACAATAAAATTAAACATTTTCTTATTACTAATTTCCAAATGAAGAACTGATTTTTTTTTTTGAAGACTGATGGATTTTTTCAATTTACCATTCACTTCTCACTTCCATTGAACTTATTGGGGGTGGGTGGCTAAATTAATAACAGAAAACCTATATTTCTTAAAGTATAAGCAGTTGTGTTTCATATTAGGTATTCTATCAAAAGTTCACATTATACCTTCAAATGATCCATAACAGGGATAGGAGAACTTTTTTTTTAAAGGGCTGAAATTAAATTAAGAGGATGCAAACCTCACACTCTTATTACTTATCTGACAGCCAATCAGATGTTATGATGGCTGTTTTGAATAGCGATCAAACTGTAAATACAAGACATAGAATTTTACAAGAAAAGGGCGGTCCACCCTCTTCTTTCCTTGTCTTTCTATATATCTAAGCCAATCTGAAGTATTTAGATTTGAAAGTGTGAAGCTTTAAATATCTTTACATTTAACTCACTGAGTCTAAATTACAAACATACAGCGTGAAATCCTAAGATTTACTACACAGTAGTTTTTAGATGTTATAACTTGCAGTAACGTATGTAAATAATATTTATTTTATAAAGCGCAAACAGTATTGAAATTAAATTGACAGGCTGCAAACCTCACACACTTATTACTTATCTGACAGCCAATCAGATGTTATGATGGCTATTTAATAAAAAAAATTTAAGAATCTTTTACTCGAGCAATTTAATCACTAGAGATGCTACAATTACCATTTTTAGAATGTTATAGAATTTATAAAATTATATGAAAGCTTTTAATTTTTTCTTGAATACTGTTTATGAAATTACAAGATAAGATATTTTCTGCTGTGTGTATATATATAATTTTAAAATTTTTTATTAAAAAGAAATTATTTCCATTATCTGTTTTAAAAAATGTTTCATTCATTTAGCTTTAATTTATTTTTAATTTTAAAAAATATAAATTATTTATCGTTTGAGAGAAAATAAAATAACTTCAGTTTTTTTTTTTTTTTTTTAAAATGCAAAAATGAAAAATGTATCTTACATTGGTATTATTTATTAAGGCAATAAACCTCAAGCATAATGCGAAGGTAGGGCCCTCTACAGGTCTTAACCATAAGCTTAAGCTTTAGTTTTTAGTTCCACTTTCTGGTTGCAAATATTATATAATTGAAAATAACTTTTTGTTTCATTTGTTGATTATAACAAAATCAAAAAATAATATTTTACTATTTGTTAATTGGAAAAAAATGTAAACTTCCCAATTAAACAAGTAATATGTCTAAATGTGCTGGAACACAGTTAATGGTGAAGTTAAGATATGATTTGTAATATTAAGTGGCTGAGTGCTTTCAAATAGTTTATTTTTTCATAATCATAGTGAAATGATCATCTGAAAAGGATGTAACATATAGGCAATGAATACGTAAAATCAATGAAGCATGGCATATAGTTAATAACATTCATATTATAAACTGAAAGGAAACATGCTTTCTCCTCTCCCCAAAAATGGTCTTTCTCCACTATTTGACATATATTTAAATATTCATTTCCTATATATTACATCATTTTCAGATAATTTTTTCACTATGGTTGCGAGAAGAAAAACTTTTTGAATGGGCTCAGCTGCTTAATATTACAAGTCATATCTTAGCTTCACCTTTAACCCTGTTCCAGAACATTTAGATATATTATTTGTTAATTATAATAAGATGTTTTCATTTGTGCAGCATAGTGTGTCATGGGCTAGATAAATCCTGTTGCAGACTGTAGATTGTCAATCTCTGGTCTATAACATTAGTTGTCATTATAATAATCAATTACATTCACTTTATCAGTTGACATAGCTTTTAGTTCATCAGTTATTAGTTAATCATTACTTGGGCATAGTGATTTTAGAGTGTTATCAAAAGAGTTTTATTGCATGGTGTTATAAAATAATGGCAATAGCATTGCATAGACTTTAAAAGAACAATAGATTTCCAATCATACAATGAAATATATGTTTGGAATAACATGGAGTAGGGGGAAGAATCTAAAGCAAAATACATGGATGCAATAAGTCACCTAAAAATAGGTTGAAATAGAATTGGGCTAGACATACTGACAAGAGATATGATAACAAAAGAACATCATATCAGTACGAAGTCATGTGATGGATATAGTTCTGCTGTGCAAAAGAAAAAAACTCTAAGAAAGAATTTATTCTGGTTTTATAAAGTCCACACAAAGGATGTCAGTTGAATCATTAGTCATTAATGCTAATATTTTCCACCACTACACTGATTTTAATGGAAAAATATATTTTAAATTGATTTTGTGTAAAATTTTAGAACTCCTGTTTTTTTTTCTTTCTGGTTTTGTCAGCAAGAGTGATTTCAAGTTTTATGGGCAAGTATACTATTGTGGATTAGTTGCTGAGAGTTTGCTCAGTCACAATCATAATCCAAGAAAGAGATCAGACGATGAAGATGGAAGAAGATTCTATTTGAGTAGATGACATTAGATTTGCTACATGTTGAAAGCACAATTGTGGATGGACTCTGACAAGAGTTGTACCTCCTTTCACCAAAAGATCACAATACTCAAATAACCAATAACAGAAACAATGGAGCTTAAAATGGACAAGATACTGGTTTTTAGTTTAAAGCAAGAGTCTAACGATGGCTACTTCTATGTACAACAATAGAACATAGTCACTATACTTTCCATTATTAAAAGAGATTGCATGCATGCCTGGGTCAAAGATACAATCTAATGAGTGCCCAGTTTATAAATTTTAATTCTAGAGGATTTTGTCATTCAACTGATTGATAATCACTAGAACATTACATGGACCCAATGACTAGCTCTTAATTCGTTCACCGTGCATTCTTGGATAGACGCCTAATGCAAACTTTTAAATCAAATGTAATAACTATGTTATTTCACCTTTATTTTGTTTTAATGACACGCTGATGCGTTTCGGAGTTTAATGGTATATTTTCCAAAAACTTTTCTAATAACATCCAGATCTTTTATTTTTGAAAAGTTCAGAGTATATATATTAATCAAAATCTATTCATTTTCTTTCTTGAATGATATTAGAAATTCTTTCCATAAATGAAATTATTAATAATTTGTAATTATATTTCAAAGATTATTATCATGTTTTAACTTGTTACAGATTTTTTATTTTATTATTTTGCCTTTTTTTTTTTTTTGTGGGCTGGGGGTGGGGTAATAATGGTGACAAATACCTGAATTTAATTTTTTATTGTTTTATTTATTGCTTTGCTTGCTAAAAGGCAAGTTTAATAAACTCAATAATAATTACATTTAATTTCTTAAGAATTAATTTCATTTTTTATATAGCGCCATCTGGCAGATAGTTCAAGAAACTTAATGTAGATTATATATTTTGATATTCCAAAGTAAAACTAATTAAATTGAATGGTCCTCACAACCATAATATCATTCACAGACCATACGAAATTATTGATTTAAAAATTAGCCTGCTATATTTGATCAATTATTTAATTAATTTACCTCTCATCATTAAGGGCGAGCAACTTTTTCAACTGGCAGGTCAATTTAAACAAGGGACATCATTTTTTTGTGAATTAAAAATAAAGAAATACCATTATTATTAATGACTGTTTCGCATTTAATGACAATTTTTCCAATTTGCATTGCACCTATATTCATAATATATTTATATTCTCAATTTTTTTTAATGTTCCGAACAGATTAATTCTAGATTGAGCTAATCTTTTATAAATTCCCCTCAGAAAATGATTTCAATTTTTTTTACTTTTTTTTGAGATAATATAACTTGTTTTCACAGAATTTTCTGACTTGTTTATATTTTTTATAAAACATGTTATCTATTTGTTGAAGCTCCTTTTCAAGTTTTCTATTTTAATACTTCTTTCTTCCCCGATAAGTTTGTTATAATCAGAATGTTTTAATAAATAGTGCCTCTAATAATGTGTTATATTTATAAATTTATTTAACGCACATTGATTACTTAACTAATATTTACTAAGGCAATAAATCTTTAAGCATGTGCGCTTGAAATTACGAAGGTAGGGACCTCTACAGGTCTTAACCACAAGCTTACTCTTTGGAAGAAAAGAGTAAGCTTGTAGTTACGCACATGCTTAAAGGTTTATTGCCTTAGTAAATGCGTTATATATTGAGTGAAATACTTTCCAGATATATCATGCACATTGATTTTCTTTTTCTATAAAAAAAAATATGCATTGGTTCCTTTCTTTTCAAATACTCGATTTTCTATCAATTTTTATTATCTTAAATCTGTATAGCAATCCTAATAAAAAATAAATAAATGCAATAATAATAATAAATGAATTAAAATTCAAGTTTTATTTTTGCTTGTTATATGTTCATCTGTGAAAATCTTTATGAAAACAAATAAATTCTCTCAGCTTCATAGATTAAATCAGTAGTCAGATATACTACACAATAAAGATAATTTGTTGGAATATTACACTTCTGATAGAAAGAAATAAAATTATTTATAAAGGTTGAAGAGAGAAAAGATGTACTTGAGAAAATAAATATTTTACTTTACTTAACTCGTAATTCAATATTTGTATCTTGTACATGTTTAAATAGAAATTTTATAGGGATAGATTTTATATATATTTTTGAAAACTTTCGAGGATCAGAGTTGGCCTATGAGCCGGAGGTTCCCCATCCCTGGTTTAGTCAGTAAAATATGACAATGATGAAAAGTTAAAAGGATACTTCATAGTTTTGTCTGAATTATAAACACTTCTGATTTATAGAGAAACTAGACTATTAGTTTTTTGCTTGTAAGTTTTTTATGACATATAAATCTAAGTATTAGAATAATATTACCACAGCTAATATGTATAAACAAAGAATTGTGATTTTTGAAGAGTATTAAAATTGTAAATTTGTTATTTAGCTTAAAATATAGTTTCTTTTTTAAAAAAATCATCAGGGTTTTAACTCACCTGGAAAATATTGTAATTAAATATAAATCATTTCAAGAGTGATCGTGGATATTGTTCTTATCTATTCCATAACTGAAAGATATTTGATGTTTTTCTTTATGCATATGATTTCAAATGACTGCTAGATTTTCTTGTAAATAGAGGTCATTCAAACTATATAGAAAGTACCTTCTGTAATTCTTCATTGGCTTGATTTTTTGGTGATAAACTATTACTATTGTAAATTACATTTTGCATTTTTCAACATGTACACACACACTTATTATATAAATTTAACTTTCAAATGATATATTTTTAGCAAGCATATATTCTCAATAATTTAACATAAATTAGATCAGAACTTGTGTTATTCTTTTAACATAGATATAGATTTTATGTTTGTTGCTTTTTATATGTAATGTATATCAATTAAACGCAGATCGATGGAAAATAGCATTAAAGAAGTTATGAATGGCTTGATCTAACTGAAGAAACTTGATTGTGTCAAAATGCAGATTAAAAACTTTAGCGTATATTTTTTGCAATATTTGCAACTATATATTTGAAATGTAAAAACATTAACTGTAGTTTTTGAAAACATATATACATATATAAAAGAGAATTTTACATCTCTGACAAATATCTAACTTACTTGAAGTGATTAACCTCTAATAACTGGCTAAATTAATGAAACACCCTCTATCATCAAAGACAATCATATATATATATAAAGAATCTACATTTGTTTTAATCTATGAATTTAGTAGATACTAGGGGCATTGTATTAATATACTCTTGGAAACTATACATTCAAAAGTTACACGTATATATGGTAATAGGACATATCGATGTAGAAATGGTGATTTATACATAAATTAAAAAGAAAAAGGTAAGAATGTATCCAAGAGAAAACAAGGATTAAGTATACATATATATTGAATCCATATGCATACTGACAATTTATGATATTCAGTCAATATTTTTTTAACTTATAGCCCAGATATGTTAATGTTTGGCCATTAACAATATAGATGGTATTAAAATGTGTGAATGTATAGGCAATGGAGATATATATGTGTGTGCATTACGTCAGTAGGTCATTTTTATGATTCTCAATTTTTTTTAAAAAGAAACAAAACAAAATAATCTCTATTATAATAATGAATGAATATTAATCTTGTCATTCGTATTTTTAATAGATTAAAAAAAATAACCATTACAAAAAAATAAATTCATTTTCTTAACATTTTAAAATGTAGCAAGAAGTTATTTCATACCTAATTAGCTGATAAATTGTGATTGGTCAATTTTCTATTATTCTAGAAGAAAGATGGGTAACACTTTTACCCTTTCCTCTTGATAGGAATATATCTTAAGAATACTGTTGAAAAATGTAAAATTCTGCCACATTATTATTTTGTTAATGGCTTTATAGGGAATCAACATAGTGTGCCAAATAAAATAGGACTCTAAGGACAAGGGAGTGCTTTGAAAAATTATCATTTACATTAAAGTAAATATTCCTCCAAAATCATTCGAAAAGGGAGCGATTACGCATAGCAGAATAGGATAATAAAGCATGTAAATATATAGTTTGGATAATGAACTTCATTAGAATCGTCTAAAGGAAAGAAACACCTACTGATACTTTACATTGAAAATAAAATCTCCATATCAATAGCAATAGCAATAAGAATAATAGAAGTCAAAATATAAAGTGAGATTTTTAGTTGGATATTTAAATAATGCTTGTGTTAATACAGAAATGAAGATATGAAAATGGATTTATCGAAATTAATATTTCAGTGGTAGCTATCTTGCTAGAATTCTTGGAATCCAATGGACATTTAAAAAAAAACATTTATTAAAGAATGATACCTGTAATTTTGACATTGTACTTCATGTTACAAAAAAAACTATTTTTATATAAAAAAAATCTGTGCTTGCACGTCCACTTTGCAATTATGATATTTAAATGTTATAATTATTTATTAGAATTATTAAAAAACTAATTTTTCACTTAAGGTTCAAAGATTGTTAAAAGTAAGACTCGTTCTTCATCCTTTGAATATACTAATGGTGATTGCAAAACATTTAGTTTGTAAGTAAATTAAAAGGAAAGACAAAATTCACCATATAATTTAAAAACCAAGTCAAAAATTAAACTTATATAACAACAGAGCTAAAAGATTAGAATGGTATCATTCTATCTTTTCATTGGTTTTTGACATTACATAACTCAGTGGGAGGTAGTTACTTCCGCTTTGCAATTACAAATATTTAAAAGTTATGATTATTATTACAATTATTATAAAACAATTCTCTGACTTGATTTGTAATTATGAATACATTTGCATAATAATAATGATGAAATGTTTAGAATAAAATTTTATTACTAATATTTATATTTTTCTTATTAAAAGGGGAAATTATGTATGCAAGAATCAGATATCAGAATATAATGTATGCATCACATGATCACTATTTCTCATGCTTGCTCACAACTATTTGCACTGAGTGGGACTACTGTATGGAGAGTTTTGCCTGGTTTCATAATGTATGCATCTTAAATAAAATAATATATTCACTGAATACTAATTCATACTTGTGCTTAATCTATAAATTCTTTACATTTATGTCAAGAAAAGAATAGAGTAATTTTTGCCAGATCATTATTGTTACACAGAATTTATTACCCACTTTATGAATCACATTGTTATTTAATTCCTAACCCTCCGAAGTTGTGGCTATGTGATTATTTTTATCTTTTTTTTTCTTTTATTTGAAAAATTAATTAATTGCCTATTAAAAAACTTTCCATTTAAAAAGAGAATTTAAGTCTGGTCTGTTATTTTTAAGTTGTGCACAATTGTAAATTCACATGATTCAAATAGCAAAATAGAATTTAGTTTTTAGATTCAAATTAGATCTTATCTTTAATATTAGCTTATATTATTTTCCAAGTGAGTGAATCAACTCTAGATTATTAACTGGGAAAAGTTTAGAATTTTCATCATTTATGCATTTCTACTTGCTGGTTCCTGTGCAAAAATAATATAACAGTCATTACTTATATGTTACAAGTCTGTTACGACACGTGAGTAGACGACACTCATATATATTAGAAATATAAGAGCATTCATAATTCACAATTAAATGTAAGGGTCTTAGAATAATGTATGTGATTTGATCTGGGATATTTTTATTTAGGTACTTACAACTGCAGATCACTTTCAAGTGAAGGAAGATTGCAAGAATTAGAAGAAGAACTGTCTTATATTAAATGGGACATTATTGGACTTTGTGAAGTTAGAAGAAAAGGAGAAGAAACAATTGATTTAAAAAATGGACATATTCTTTATTATAAAGGCACACATATTGGAAATACAAGTGGAGTAGGATTCATTATAAATAAAAAGTGGAAGAACAATATTGTGGAGATTGATGGTGTATCGGACAGAGTGGCAAGATTAATTATACAACTTAATAGCAGATACCAAATGCAGATAATTCAGGTTTATGCCCCAACAAGTTCTCATTGTGATGAAGTAATAGAAGATTTTATATGGATGTACAAAAGGCTTTTTATCAGAGTAAACAACATTTTAAAATTGTTATGGGAGACTTTAATGCTAGAATTGGTAGACAAATGAAAGATGAAATTGCTGTAGGTAATTTTGGTTATGGCAATAGAAATGAGAGAGGACATAGACTTGTGGAGTTTGCAGAAAAAGAAAAACTTTATATTATGAATTCATTTTTTGAGAAAAATGTTAAAAGGAAATGGACATGGAAGCCTCCAAATGAAGGTACAGCAGAATTGGATTATATTTTGACTAACAGAAAATACATATTTCAAGATTGTAATGTTTTTAATAAATTTAACACAGGAAGTGATCATCGATTAGTAAGGTGTAAGTTACGTGTTAATGTAAAACTAGAGAGACAAAAATTATTAAGAAAAACAATATTTACAGTTGATATTCCTAATCTTCAGAAACATTCTAATGAATTTAAATTAGAACTTATAAATAGGTTTCAAGTGTTAGGAGATTTTGAACATGATTCAGATTTGAATGAAATTAATATGAAAATAACTGATACACTTTTAAAAACTGTAACAAACATAGCTAGTAGAAAAAAGCAGCAATTGACTAATAAAATTTCTACTGAGACTAGAGAATTTATGAAGAAAAGAAGGAATATGAAGATATACAAAAATGATGTATTAAAAAGAATTGAATATCTTGAATTTTGTAAAATGGTACGGAAAAGAGTTGAAAATGATATAAGAAAGTATAACTGAAATAGCAAGGAAAGCTATAGAAGAAAATAAAAGTCTCAAAAATGTTAAACAACATTTTGGTATTGGTAGGAAATTTATATCTGCAATAAGAAAAAAAGATGGAATTATTACTAAAAAGAGAGATGACATCATGAAATTGGTAGAAGATTTTTATCAAGAATTATATAGTAATAAAGAACAAGTACCTCCTATATCTATTACATCTTCCGAATTGCCCAGAATTTTAAATGAAGAAGTGAGACATGCAATTAAGTGTATGAAGAAAGGAAAGGCTCCAGGAAATGATGGAATTATAATTGATATATTAAAAGAAGCAGGTGAAGAAATAGAAACAATTTTAGCAAAGTTATATACCAAATGTCTAAATGATAAAGATGTACTGGAAGATTGGAAGAATGCAGTAATAATATTAATATTTAAAAAAGGTGATAAAGAAGATATTAGAAATTACAGACCTATCAGCCTTTTATCAGTTTTATATAAAATTTTTACAAAGATAATTACAACTCGTCTACAGAGAACTTTGGATTTCCACCAACCAAGAGAACAAGCTGGATTTAAAAATGGTTTTAGTACAATAGATCATATCCAGGTATTGAGAGAAGTCATAGAAAGGACAAACGAATATGAGTTGTCATTATGTTTTGGATTTGTAGATTATGAAAAGGCATTCGATTCTATACACATTTCTTCAGTGATTAAAGCATTGGATCATCAAGGTATAGATCCAGGATATTGTCATATTTTAAAGAATATTTATATAAATGCAACAGGAACAATTAGATTACATAATGATACTGGAAAAATCAACATTGAGAAAGGTGTAAGACAAGGTGACTCCATATCTCCAAAACTCTTTACAGCAGTGCTGCAAGAAGTATTTTGTGGATTAAAATGGGAAACTAAAGGAGTGAAAGTAAATGGAGAGTATTTAAGTCATTTAGATTTCGCAGATGATGTAGTTGTTTTTGAAAATAATGCTTTAGAGCTGCAGGAAATGTTGCAGGAGTTAGCAGATGAAAGTAGAAAAGTAGGACTAAAGATAAATGTTAAAAAGACTAAAGTAATCTTTAATCGATTTGCTCAAAATATGAAAATAAAGATTGATTATGAAGAATTAGAAGAAGTTAACAGTTACAAATACCTTGGTCAGATTATTAATACAGATGGAAACATAATGGAGGAAATTAATCATAGAATTAAACTTGGTTGGAGTGCTTTTGGTAGAAATAACTTGATATTAAAAGGAAATATGCCTATGTGTTTGAAAAGGATGGTTTTTAACAAATGTGTTTTACCAGTTCTTACTTATGGATCTGAGACTTGGACACTTAATAGAAGAGCAATACAGAGACTTCAGACCACTCAAAGGAGTATGGAGAGATGTATGTTGGGAGTAACAAGAAGAGATCGAAAACGCAATCTATGGGTAAGACAACAAACAGGTGTTACTGACCTTATTGAAAAAATTAAAAGATTGAAATGGAGTTGGGCTGGACATATTGCTAGAAGAGATGATAATAGATGGACAATTGAAATTTTAAACTGGATTCCAAGAGATTGTAAAAGACCCAGAAAGAGACCACATGTGAGATGGATGGATGAAATAAGAAAATGTGCAGGGGGACATATTGCTAGAAGAGATGATAATAGATGGACAATTGAAATTTTAAACTGGATTCCAAGAGATTGTAAAAGACCCAGAAAGAGACCACATGTGAGATGGATGGATGAAATAAGAAAATGTGCAGGGGTGTTGTGGAGAAGAGAAGCTAAAGATCGGAGAAGATGGATTAAACTTGGAGAGACCTTCATCCTGCAGTGGATTGATAATTGTTGATGATGATGATGATGATGAATATCAGGAGACATAAAATTAAATTGATTATTTTTTGATTATACATTTAGATTAGCTTTATACGTAAACTCATTTAAAGATCAGCCTTTTCAAGCTATTCTGCATGAGCTTTTTACGAGTGTTAATATTAACACTCGTAAAAAGTGCATGCACAATAGCTTGAAAAGGCTGATCTTTAATGTATTACAGCTTATAAAACATAGCGCTATAAATGCTTATTTACATAAACTCATTTAATATCTTATTAATAGTCTATGGATGGATCAGTGATCTGCATAGTCAATTGATGTCCAGCTAATGGTGAAATATAAAAATTATATCATCTTCATAGTAAATGATATGTGATCCTAGGCTGTTCTATTACATTATGAATTTTTGGTATTTAGGAATTCAATGAAATAAATCATTTAAGCATTAGGGAGATATATTTAAAGTCATTTAGTAGAAATCTCAAAGGATATGCCTTAGCTTTGGGATAGAACAAGTCTATCAACAAAAAGATGCAATTGAAAAGCAAAAATAAAAGAGAACAAAAAAGGAAAAATGAAGGGCACCCATCCAGACAATTAGAGGGTATAAAGAAAATCAAAATGTGGTAACAACATTATGATTATGATGAGGAATATTGAAATGCAGAATGATTCCTAATGAGTCTCATCCTTATAAAGTTTAGTAACAAATAATTTTGATTAAAATAATGGGTTGTTTTCTCTTAGCATGTTGAAACCGCTTGAGGGCATAATTTTTATGTTAACAAACAGAATTATAATGTGACCGGACCGTTGTTCTTTCCCTCCCAACTTTATAGTGCTTTTTTTGATTTAAAATAAAATCATAAATAATGAAATGGATCTAAAATAAATTGGATAAACCTTTTTTTTTAAAATTTTTATTTTTCTAAAATGAAATTTGTAATTTTAACAATAATAAAAACAATATCGTGTTGACGACGCAACATGAAGAAAAATAAATAATTTCTCCAAAACAAAAACATGGCCACACAAATAAAATTGTTAATTTTAACAAGAATAAAAAGAAATAATTTCCTCAAAACAACATTGTGACCACACAAATATAATTTGTAATTTTAATAAGAATAAAAAGAAAGAATTTATTCAAAACAACATCATGGCCAAAAATAAAGCCGGTATTTTCGATTGGTCTCGCGATTTATCTCACGCAAACATGAATTTTAGCGTGATTTCATAAAAATCATGCTTACACCTTCCCTTTAAAATTGATTAAAGTATCACCCTTGTCTAGAGAAGCGGGGCAAAGTTTTCACAATTTTTATTACCTCATATTACATCATTGGATTTGGAAAATAATGACTTGGGCATTCAAATTTGGAGATTTTTGACAGTCTCAATTACAGACACCCTCACAAAATACCGTAGCGAAATTTAAAATGGGATTGTTTGTAGAAACTGTGTAACACCAAGTTCAACTTAAATGGCAGTGGCCGCTGCGGCAGGATAAACATCCTACTTCTATGCTGCAAATACCCGTATCCGTAATTGTTAATATATGCGATTGTTCATATAAACTGCGGCAGAATAATACATCCTATTTCTGAGCTGTAGCATAGAAATAGATACCGTAGCTAAATTTAAAATGGGATTGTTCGTATAAATTGCGTAATACAAAGTTCACTGTAAGTGGTGGCAACCTCTGCGGCATGAATAAACGTCCTATTTCTGTGCAGTAGCATAGAAATAGGTGCAGCAGACAAGTAAATGGATTATTTCTATGCTTAACCATTGGAATAGAATATTATATAGTGGCATGGCTGCTTAAATGACATATTTCTGTGCATTTGCATAGAAATTATGCCCTCAAGCAGTTTCATTATGCTAAGAGAAAACAACCAAAACAATGCTATTGTTATTTTTAGAAGATTGTATAAAATGGTGAATTTGGAGAGAATTGATAACCTTGTTAAGGAATTTTTGAAAGGTTGAAAAGAAAATATGGTCCACAGTTATATGAATATGGGGAAAAAGTTAAAAGAAATTATGGGGCAGAGTTAAGTAAGTACTGAGAAAGAGTTGAAAGAAAATATGAATATTGAAATGAGATTTGAGAATATAAACAGGATTTGCGAGCAAAATAAAATGAATTTAGAAATCAAAATAGAATAGAGTCAATAATATATGAAGGACAAAATAGAAAACTTAAATGGGAAACTTGAAAAGATAGTTCATTTTAAACAAAGACTTGGAAATAATATAGACTTGAAATTAAAAGATGGAGAGAGAGAGAGAGAGAGAGAGAGAGAGAGAGGGAGAGAGAGAGGGAGAGAGAGAGGGAGGGAGGGAGGGAGAAAGGGAGGGGGAGGGGAGGGAGGGGGAGGGGGGAGGGAGAGAGGGAGAGAGAGAGAGAGAGAGGAATTGATATAGAGAAGTGCATGGTGTGAAAAGTAAATAAAAAGAAAAGGATCAATAGCCCAAAAGGTAACTAAATATGAGCAATCAATCGAGGAAGCTACTGAAAATAAAGGTCAAATAGACCATGAACTCTGTTTTAAAAAGAACTCTTTACCTTAAGATTAGATGTAGATCAAGTGAAAGAGGGTAGAAATACAAAATGAAACCCAAAATTATGTTTGAAAGGAGTTTAGTGAGATTTTAAATAAGATAGATGGAAGTAGGTGTCAGAATCTATTTATTAAATCTCAGATTTTCCATTATTATATAAATTGAAAAACATGCACCCTGATAATTTGGAAAGAAAAAATGTGAAAAGTATTGACCTCATTGCAAGTAGCCAATACATTTATTAGAATTATAGAATTCCCTAGTGTCATAGAGGAAATCTCATGCAATATCTACAAAGTTTAGAAGAGCTTTTCTTTTTAAATGTATTAGTAGGAGATAGAAAGGTGATTGTAGATGTTTGTAATCATCTTTATGAAGCTGATAATCCATACGGTGATTTCATTACATGATTCTGAATTTTTAGAGAAAAGACAAACAAGATATAGTCCAGATAAACGATCCCAAGATGCATTTAATCTGAATCAGCTTTCTTCAGTTGGTCATGTCACAATCTCACATATATGTTTCATTGTTTGTTCAGTATCTATCAATATTCAATTATTACAATTTAAAAGAATCAAAACTTTCTGTGCTCATAATTTGATAACATCCACTTTAGATACATTTATAGATCAAATTTTAGTGACTTTGGAACTGTCAGTTTCTGAGAAGAAAGGCTTTTGTGTTTTTTTGATCTTAAAAGTCTGAAATGAGTCATTATTGAAAACAAACTGACTTATGTATACTAATGAACCATTAATCCATAATCATTTATGATGTGGAAAGTAGTATGATAATTGTAATTGCACTAATAAGAATATGTGGATTGGACTTTCAAGGTCTCAAAAAAAGAATCAAAGGGTTTTCTGTTAGTTAATGGTAAACTTTCTTTTACAGTCAAAGATTGTATATGCTATGTACATATTCTTGTTTACAAAATTATTATCGCACATAAAATACATATATATTGTAGACTAAAGAAGGGTTTAAAATTTGTCTTAACATTACTTTAACGAATAAGTTGTTGAGTTTGAAAGATGAACTTTATGGAAGGAATTTAGGAGAGTGTGTGATATATCTTTTTGACAAATAACTGATAGCGTTCAATTTATTTTATTTGAATTTAAAATAGTGTGTTTTTTCTTTATATATCGCTCAAATAAAAATTTGGATTATTTATAAAATTATTTCTCGATTTTTGCGTTTTGATAAAATGATTTTTAAAAGATCATATTTATTATTAAAATTTAATTTCTTAATATAGTTTAATTAATTTATAATAAGAAGAAACAAAATGAAAAAGTTTTATTTTTTGAATAATATATGTAAGAGCTCACGAAAAGTTGCGATGTAAATTTAAAGTTGAGATTCCAAAATAAATTGTTTTGGACGGTAGCAGTGGCAAACTGCTACCGATGATGAACAAATACTATCGTTTGTTCATTGGATTCTATTATTGTTTCATCTTTTTTTTTTTTTTTTTTATAAAAAAATAATAAGATAAAATATTTTACAAATACTCTCTATATGTGTCTCATGTTAGAGTGAATCTACCAAACATGTTGATCTATTAGTTTGCAATCTCATCTGGGTAAAACCATATTTTTTTTTTAAAATTCCAATCACATTTGCGATTTTTCTTTTAGACAGTTGATTTATAATCAGTCCAGTTAACCATCTAATATTGGTTAGATAATTGGTATCTAGCCATTTTGCTAGAAGGTAAAACAATAGCAGTTTAAACCCTGTCCTTATTTCATTTGGAATGTCCCCTCAATTTCTATGGAGAAGATTGCTATTAGAGAGGTTTTTGCCTTGCAGTGAGCTATTTTAAAATGTTTACTTTTTACACATCTTTTATACATTGGCTTTTTGGCATTAACATGCTTAGTCTTATATAGTCCCTTTATACATTTTTTTTTTTTTTGAAATATTTCATTTTATTGAATTGTATATACAGTTGTCTATTATTCTGTATTCAATCCAATGAAAGTATGTACATAATTTAAGTTTTCTAATAAGTTGGCAAAAGAGAATATGATCAATAACAATATTTGATGTTAATTAATTTGCCCTTTCTTGCATACCCATAATAAAAAATTGTTCTAGTACTACGTATTTTGATACACATCATAAAATTTGATGTCCTATTCAATATTCACATGCATATCACATGCAGCAAAGTATATAATTATTTCATTATAATTATCAGTGAAAAATACCGTAATTATGTATGGCTACCTCAACATTACAAGGGGGGGGGGTATACTTGAAGGGAAAAAAAGTTGAAGATATATTTTGCTATTTGTTGAATAAAATAATAGAGAATTATAATTTTAATCTTAATATATTTGTATGCTAATCATTTAGTATGCATGGTGTCTGGCAATTTTGTCTTTTAATCTTGTCTATTTTTCTGGTAGATTTCAAAACCTTTCTAATTTTAATGTTTTCTGTTCTCAGACATATTTTTCCAATGAAACAATCAATATCATGCTTCTTCATTTTTACAATAATCTTTATAAAATAAATGGATCTGGCTGCTCTATGAAAATTTTGCTCAAGTTCACAATAAAATATGCTTTACACAGTGGCTAAACTCTCTATACAGTAGCACCACTCAGTGCAAGCCAGAGTAATTAATGGATGCAAGAAGGTTTGTGCATAAAATACCTATCTAGTGCTACTCATCCAATATTCCCAGATTAGTTTCTAACTTGTGGCTTTCATCAGTGAGGAGCCTTGGATCTGTGAGACTGCATCTAGATCTTAGGATTTAATTCAATGCTCCAGCGACCATCTTTTACCTTATTAGTTAAATATAAAGCTTCAAGTCCAAAATGAAAACACAATAATGTTTTCAATTCAAGCTCATTAGTTTGTATAGTCATATATAGATCTGAACTCAATTCAGCATCCAAAATTTTTGGTATCTATGGTTCTTTAATAACCACCATCACCCTAATACTATTGGGCAGGATTGGTATTAAACCACTAAACATCATATGATCATCATTCTTGCATCCATTGATTACTCTGGCTTGCACTGAGTGGCACTACTATATGGAGAGCTTAGTCTCTGGGTAAGCAGATTGTGTAAGCATAAAGAATGGTGATTATGTGGTATTTAGTGGTAAAACACTCTTTTAAGTTTGTTATTCATCAATCTGTTCATATATCCAATCCACTGAAGATGTAATTTTATATTTGTAGATTCAAATATTTTTTCAACTTATTAAAATGCAGCAAGCTGCATCTCTATATCCAAATCCATCTATACCTATAAAAGTTATCTTGATATTTAAACTAATTTCTATTTAGAAACCAATAACTACTGAAACAAAACTTGTGAAAGATTTTCTTCTCATCATTCTCGTAGTAACTTTTCTTTATTGATAAAATTGAATTTTTTGTAGATGCATTTAAAACACTGATAAAACCAATAGGCACAAACCAATCTGAAAATGAGGATTTAAATGGATCTAATAATCACTGATTATTTAAAGTTATGATAGTAAGGAAAACATAAACTTCCCAATTAAAAAAGTAATATGTCTAAAGGCGCTAAACTCGAGTATTGGTGAAGCTAATTATATATGATAAGATTAATCACTGAATGCTTTCGAGAAGTTTTGTCTTCTCATAGTCACAGCCAGTGAATTGAATGAGCACAATGGAAAATGTGAGCCATGAATATTTAAATTTATGCAAAGTAGGTTAGAGAGCTCACTTTTTAGAAAGAAGAATGCTTCCTTGGGTTTATAGCATGGGAATTATTAGCTACAAGCCATGCTTCTTTAACTTTACATTTAGTGTCATGGTACGTTAAAGTGCAGAGTTGCTCTTGTTTTGTAATATTGTGTGAGCCGAGGAGTTAGTGCTATTTAAAACCTTACAACCTTTTCATAAATTATCCTCTGAATGCTAGAGAAAATAACATGCACAAAGTTTAGAAGGCAAGAGTTTTTATTTTTTAATCTTCAATTTAAATATCCTCTCATTAAATCTACATTGCATCTTCAAGTTTTATGACACCAGTAATGACAGCATTTCTTATGACATAATATAAAAGGTTGTGCAATATGAATAAGCTTCCAACTATTTCATAATATTACATCAGCTGTGCCTAATGCTTTGACTAAATCAATAGAAGCTATATAAAAAGCACACTGACTCATATTTGTTTCACATACCTGACCAAAAAAAATTATTTTTGGTTGTCTAAGTCTTTAGTGATTACCGTATTCATATAGGATGAAGCAACTTATTCAAAAAAGTTTTTTCTTTTTCAAAATTCTTTTTCCATAGGGGATAATAATATTTCACTATAATTGCTGTAGTCTTATCTATGTCTTTATAATTCATTGTAACAGATGCAACCCTAAAATTAACTGACATTTCTTCAAAGTATTATATAATTCTTTAAAAATTCCAGTATTATGTAGCAAACATATCATCACAATAAGGTATTCATGAAGCCTTTTTTTAGATTTCAAAGCTCACTTCTAAGTTACCAAGCTTATATATAACTTTATCCAAATTGTAATGATTTGATAAATTGAATGGTTGTTTCATCAAATGCATTCAAATGAATTATTATTCCAAAACATTATATTAAAGTATTAATTACATTATTGATTAAATGGGTTAAACCACTAAATATCACATCATATGATCACATGATAAAAAACACTGCAAGAAATTAGTCTGGAGATATTGGATGAGAAGGCACTAGGTAGAGATTTTTTGCACTAACTTTGCTGCATTCATTGATTATTCTGGCTTGCACTGAGTGGCGCTACTGTATGGAGAGTTTTGCTTGGACTGACTTGCTGTGTTGACATGGCTGGTTTGTTCCACAAGATAAGTTAAAGTTTATATTTTTTTGCGATTATCATCTGAGAATCTAATTGCTACAAAAATTGTGCTTACTGTGTGGATGTGGAGAGAAAGTTGGAATCAACAGAGAGATAATTGGATTTGGAAAGATCATGAATAATATTGATAACATTTGGAAAGAGTTTCTTTACACCATTTTAAATATAGAAATAAAATTTTTTGTTGTGGGATGTTACTTCAAGGAGGCTTTATAAGTAAAATTAGTTGGTTTTTAGTAATTTTGCTACTAAAGAATTTTTTAATTTAAGAAAGGAAGTGATTTATTTGAGAAAGAAGCTAACGTTTTGAAGCCTAAGGTTGGGAAACATGTGTTTATCGATCACCATTGAAAGAAAATAATTTTTTTTGCCTTTTGTATAAAGGGGTTTGAAGAATAGGAGAGGAAGCATAAAGTTAAATATAGAGTAGAGGACTTGAAGGAATATGGATTGCATTTGTATCCCACAATGCATATATAATAGCCTGAAAGAAATTATTGTGTGCTGTGGTAGAGTGTATGTGACAAGGTTTATCATTTGAAATGCTTAAATAAGACCAGGAAGGATGTAACAGGTTTATAGTTATGTAGACAGTGTGTAAATGTGATAAAAGGTGAAAAAGTTGTTTCTAAGTATAGATAGTTTAAAAAGAAAGTCAGGAGAAATGGAACAAAATGTAGTTGAGGAAAATAGAATGTTTTTAGTGGAGTGACAAGAAATATGGATGAAAAAAATAAATAGTGCAATGGAGATGGTTAGCCAAAGAATAAGTAAGATAGAGGACAAGGTAAAGGATGTGTAAGCAAAATTAAAATCACTAGAGACAAAGTGTGAGCAGATAAAGAAATTATTGAATGGGAATGATAAGGAAGAAGTAGATAAGGAAGTCCAGAAGGTGGAAGAGAAAGTTACGGATTAAGTAGGGAAAGTAAATCATGAGATAGTATTGATAGGAGATTCACTAAATAGAGAATGTGGAGATAGAATTGCAAGAGAAAATAGAAACAGATATGTAAGAATATGTCTCCCTGGAGCTAGAATTAGAGATGTTACAGATAAGGTAAAGAAACAAGGGAGTAGAGATGTGTATATTATGATAGGGACAAATAATTTGTCGGAGTCATTGGAGAGAGTAATGGATGAGTACTTAGAATTGATTATGAATTTGAGTAAGATTAAAGAAAGAGTAGGAGTAGCATAGGTATATGTTAGATAGGGCATGGTCTATAAGTAAGAAATTGAAAAAATTGTGTGAGAGAAAATGATTTTTTTAATAGTAAGAGGGAGTTATATAGTAAAGATGGATTGCACTTAGCAAAACAAGGAAGTGAAGTTTTAGGGAGTTTGATTTATAAAGAATATAGTCCAGGAAACATATAAAGGAGAATAAGGTTTTAAATTGCATTGTTATCAGAAAGAAGAAGAATGGATGGAATATAAGAAATAAATAAAGGATAGCTGATTTAGATATAAATGTAGATGGGGAGAGGGAATGAGTCAGTAAAATTAATGATAAGCAAATTATTTATAAATGTAATGGAGAAGAAAGTGTCAAAAGAATTTATAAAATAGTAGTTAAGGAAAAAAGAAATTGTTAAAATTGGATATTCGAATGTGCAAGGTGGTAGGATACCAGAAAAGTGATTGGAATTAAACAAAGCAATTAAAAATGAACTTGAGGTACTAGCAGTAGTGGAAACCCACCCATCTAAGAGAAGAAAAAGAACCCATACTGGAAGACTTATGACAGGAAATAAATAGAAAGAAAAAAAAGGGATTGTGAGATACAATACACAGGTGTAGGAATAATATATTTCACTCAATAGCTTATGTATTAGTAGAGTAAGGGAATGAATAAAGTACAGAAAATTAAAGTGTTTGAGAATAAAGATAGAATATGTAATAGAGATTATAATTTCTTTATAATAGAAATGATTAGTAATGTGATGGAAAATAGTAATAAAAGTAGAAAGTATAGTGAAAGATATGAATAGAGAATGAATAATAATAATAAGTTAGAAGAATATAAGATAAAAATTGAAAAAGTCATGGAAGAGTTGTATGGGGATGAATATAAGGACTGGTGTTGTGAAATAGAAAAAGTGGCAAATAGGGTTTTAGGTAAGAATATTCAGAAGAATAAAAGTAATAGAAAAGTGAGAGTTAGTAAAAGTCTAAAAGAGAGGGGGAAAGCATGCAGAGAATATAAGTGTGTTATTAAGAACAAAGAAAATGAAAAAGATGTTAAAGTTAAATGGGAAAAGTATTTTTTAAAAAAAGTTGGCTAAAATAATTTATATAGAGAGAATGAAATTAAATAGTAAATTTTTCGAGGATATTAATAAAAGTGGAAGAGATGAAAGCAAAAAATTTTGGAAATACATTAAAAGAAGAAATATAGGGGGAGAGAGATAGTATTACTAGATGATGTGGGAATAGAGTAGTTCTAGAGAAGAATTAAAGACAATCTTAAATACGTATGTAATGGATATAGAAAAGATGTTAGATGTGAAGGACAGAGTGATTATAAGCATATAGTAATGGAAATATTATGTTTATAGAAAATAAACTGAATGAGGCAGGGGAGAAATTGAAAAGTGGAAAGGCAAGAAGTTTAGATGATGGGCAGCAGAGAAGGCAATGAATTTAGGGCATAGGGCAAAATTAAACATATTATCATGTTTTAATAAGATGATACAGAAGAAAGATTTTCCAGATAGTTGGAGTAATACAAGAGTAATGTTACTATTTAAAGGAAAGGGTAAGGAAGGGTTACAAAAATAGGCATATAGAAGATAGTTTATTTGTAGTTACACAACTTATGGATATGAGCAGAAATACAGGTAAACAGTTATATATGGTTTTTATAGATATAGAAAAGGCATATGATAGAGTAAATAGAAACATATTATGGGTAAGTTTAGTAAATTTGGGAATGGATGGAGCTTTAGTGGATTTTATTAAAAGATGTGAAAATAATTACTATTCATATCAATTAGGGAGTATAGAATCAGTTAAAGTTAAAAAATGGGGTGGAACTAAGGCAAAATGCACTATATCACCTATTTTGTTTTTGTTGTATTTGAGATAAATGGAGAAAGCAATAGAAAGACCAGGAAGAGAGTAGAGATACCATTATAGGTGTCAAGGGTGTATATACATTATCGGGTCTTTTATTTGTGGATGATGTCTCCTTGTGCGCAGAAAGAAGTGACAGTATGGAAGTTATGCTAAGGACATGTGCAAGGGTGGGTAAAGAAATGAGGATTAAATTTAGTGAAAAAAATCAAAAATAATGATGATTAATACTGGGGAAAGTGAAGACAAACAATTTTTATTGGGGGATATAAAGTTAAGTGTGGTGAATAGGTATAACTATTTGGGAATCGTCTAAAGTAATCTGAGGAATTGCTTAAATGAATTGGACAAAAAATTGATAAATGAAGCAAAGAAAAGAAAGGGACTGATAAAGAAATTAACTGTTTTTATATAGTAAATATGATGTAATTAGAATTGTATGGGAGTGGCAGTAGCTGAGTTAACATATGGTAATGATGTGTTAGAAATGGAGTGTTAGATTACTTAGCAAAAGTACAAAGAGAAGTAGGAAGACATGTATTAGATGCAGATCTGTGGATGTCAAAGGAGGCAATTCAAAGAGCAATAGAATAGTCAATTTTTTATATGAGAGATGCAAAAAGCAGAATGAAAATCTTTGGTAGATTGCAGTTTGTGGATAATAAGAGACTAGCCAAAATAGTATTTAATTGAATTATGAGTAAAGACAGGCAACAAGATGGCTGAGAAAAATAGTACCATATGCAGAAGATTTGGATAAAGAATTTATGTCAGTATACTTACACAAAAGGTGGGACGATTGTGTTAGGAGAATTGTTGAGTGTTATAGTGGCAAGGAATGGAATAGGAGAAAAGATGCATTAATAAAGAATAGGGAGTTGGAGAGATGGAGAACTAGTATGGAGAGTAAAAAGAGTTTAAATATATATAGAAATAAACAGAATATTGGGTGCAAGTTAATTTATGATAATAGCAAGTAAAGTAGTTTACTGTTTAAGGCTCGAACAGGATCTTTAGCAACAATGGACTATATGCATAAATGGAAAAATGTGGGTGATTTAATCTGCAAGTTATGTAAGGAAGGCATAGAAAACATTAGACATCTGTTAATTGAATGTAAATGCTTGAAAGCAGAAAGGGTGCAGATAATGAAGTTATGGAATAATAAATATTAACAAAGTGATTATACAGAAAGTGGGTTCTTGGTTTTTATGCAGGGTTTGGGAAAAAATAAGGGGGATTTAGATATTAAGACCTTGGAGTTAACAAAGGTTATGTTGTGGAAATGGGATGGAGCAGGATGGAGAATAATATGGGAAAAACTTAGGGCAGGGAATGGATAGGGAAGATAAAAACAGGTTTCTCTTGGCATAGTGGCTGAGAAATTCCCGACTCTGAAAAAGAAGTCACAGTACACTGTATTGCCTTTGTATTTGATTAAATGTTGAATATGATATAATTTTTCGGGTTTGTTTCTTTCAAGTTATCAAAAAAGTTTAAAGAGATGATAATCAGCAAAAAGAATAAAAATTAATGAAGCTTACTCTTATCTGGATATTGTAAATGATGTGTTATTTTTTGAAATCATGCTTCAAGATTTTAGGGAATGTTATTAAAACTTTCATGAAGAATCCAAAAAAGGCAACTAAACATAAGTATTAAAAGTTTATAATAATATGCAATAGCTTTTCATAATGTAGAAATAAAGATTGATTGTAATGGATTTGGATAAATTAACAGCGATCATTTTATACTCAAATGTAATCGGTAAAATAGAAAGAATTTAATAGAAGAAGAAATATGATTATATGCTTGAAAAGAAAATATTGTTAACAAATTTCTTTTGCTAATGCTTGTGTATGGTATAAGACTCAAGTTTGAAACACAATTCATAGATTGCAGACCATAGAGTGAAATAGTGAGAGATATGGTGGGATTAGCAAGAAATGATTGAAGTACATGGGTGTGAAAATAATTTGGTATCAGTTGACATTATTGAGATAATTTAAAGACTAAAATGAAACCAGAATGGATTTTTTTCTAGAGAAGTTGATAATAGACAGGTAATACATTTACTGGAGAAAACTATAGATCATAAAAAACTAGATTAAACTTGGAGAGATCTTCATTCAGTGTTTTAATAGTGAAGTCTCAAGAATGAAATGTTCTCAGATCCATGCCTTGATACTCAAATGTTAAAACAGAGGTAAAAACTCTCCATACAGTAGTGATTATGTGACCATATAATGCTCAAATATTACTAGACCTTCACACCAATTAATAATTCTCCTACTTTTCATTAGAATTGAAGATGATAATGATGATAAAATGTGGAATGTTTAATAACAAAGCATTACATATATTTTCCTTGAAAAACCCAACTACATTTCATTGTTAGTATTATGGTGTTAAGATATTAAAAGGCATATCCATATATAGTTCTTTAGTTTTTTTTTTTTGATTTATTATTTTTACTATTTGTTACTAAAGTTTTCATTGCTCAAAAGTAAATTCAAATAGGGGTTTAAAAATTGGTGACTCTAACCTTTTAAAGTATAATAAAATAGTTATGCACTTTGGATGCTGTATGATGTTGGATTATCAGAAGTGACAGATTGAACTTTGAACCAGGAACATAGAGCTTTTTAGTCCATTGCTGAGATAAATGATCCGGGAAATGTTGATATTTATAATCTGGTATATTAAATAAGATGCTGAGAGACACTCACTCTTAAATGTATATAAATAGATATGTGGATAGATGGATTCATGGACTTGTATAACAAAAATATTTGGGAATGAACTACGATTTTTTTTTTTCACGGCAAGTGATCTCAATTTAGTAATATTTTGTGTTCTATTTAAATGATTTTTTTAGTTAATTAGTTTTATGCTAATTTTAATTTTATAATTGTGTTTAAGTACACTTTATGGCTGAAGTTAGGTTGATGTTTGTTCACTGTTGCAGGAACTAATAATTAATTATGATATGGTTTGTTATTTGGAAGGCTATGTCATTCTACTCAATTTATTAGACTAAGATTTTTTTAAAAGAATTTTCCTTGTCTGGTAATTGATCTAGGTATCTTAACCTTTTGAATCCACTTTGCATCAATTGCATTTAATTATAGTATTTGATTGAGTCCTCCTAGTTCTTCTGAAATTGTATGAAATAAAAATAATTTAATAATATTTATTTATTTTTCTTCTACAGAACAGGCTTTTTCATACCTGCACTTATATATGTAAAATATAGGGGGTTTGAACTCAAGACTTTCACACGATTCTCAAACATCCATGCTATCTCATACCGCTGATACACTTGATTACACATGTCGAAAAGATAAATAATCATAATCACCAATATAAGTATTTCATGCTAAACCATCACTCATCAGTTGGTCCAGATTAGCCTGGCAATTAAAGTATGAAGATTGGCTATCTTAGTATAAGCTGAGCTTTGATTGTATATATGTGCAGAGATGATAATCTGGACCAAATGACGAGTGCTGGTTTAGCACGAAATATGTATATTGGTGATTATTTATCTTTTCGACATGTGTGGGTGATCAAGTGTATCAGCGGTATGATATAGCATGGATGGTTGAGGATTGTGTGAAAGTTTGAGTTCAAACCCTCTATATAATATTTATTTAGTAGATGAACATTAAATGCATACATCTTTTATTCCTTGAATAATTGGTAGTTTTAGTATTTTTTAAATACTGACTATAGCCTATTAACTTGATGGGGGCGGACGATTGTAGTATCTCTTAATATTGCTTTAATTATATACACATATGTAGAAGATGATGTGAGATGGATGGATGAAATAATGAAGTGTGCTGGGTTGATGTATAGAGAAGAGAGACTAGAGATGGAAGAAAATGGATTGAACTTGGGAGAGGTCTTCATCCTGAAATAGATTGATGATGGTTGATAATGATGATGAAAAAGTATTTATAAACTTAGCATATAGCTTAAAATTTAGAGGAAGCAGTTTTTTCCTCTTTTCATAATAAATTAATAAGTCTCAGGTAACCTCAGGATTTTTTTCAATTGGTATTTTTAGATAAAGAATGAATAAATTTGGCCCTTTGAATGTTTTTGTCTAGTTAAGAGCAAAAATTGTCATTTACAAAATAAAGTAACTTTTATTTTCGAATTAAAAAAGAACAATTTGCATTGGTTCAGGCATATCTTTATTTATGTAAATGATGTGTCCTATGTAATATATAGGGTATATGAGCACAGACTTTCACACGCCTCACCACTCTCCACACTATCTCATAACACTGATACTCTTGAACACATATGTTGAAAAGATAAATAATCACCAATACACGTATTTCATGCTAAACCAGCAATCATCAGTTGGTCCAGATTACCATCTCCACACATATATGCTATAAGTGCTCAGATATATATTAAAATAGCTAATCCTCATACTTTAATGGATGTGTCCTATGATGTTTTTCATAAGGAAATTTTTCATAAGTAGAATTTCCTTTTTTTAATTTTATATATGTCAAATGCGTTGATCGAGAAGCGAACCCGTGACAGCTGCTTGGAAGGCAGCTATGCTAACCGTTAGGTCTCCAACGCTTGAGAATTTCCTTTTAATTGCGTAATGCAGAATGTGCACATCCTTTTTTTTAAATAATTGATCACAAGTAATATTTTTATAGCATGAATCACACTAGAAATGAGTACTCTTTTGACTTGTATATAACATTTTTGACTTGTATATATATTTTTCAAAGTGTTTGGATTTTATATATGCTGGATATTGTTTATGTGAGTCCTGATTTATGTGAATCAGATTTATGTATGTAAAGATTGCCTATATTAAAAAGAAGAAATTGAGTTAATGGGGGGGGGGGGCTTTAAACCATTACCCCCCTCCCAATCTACAAATGTATGTTTGAAATGTAAAAGGGAACCATTAATTATAAATAAGATCATAATAAATGAAGTGAAAAGTTAAAAATGATGAATATTATAGTAGAGGTGTGTTAAGAATATTTTAGATATATTTACATTTTATTAAAATTTAAAGCCTATTTCTAAGATTAAGTCATTTACTAGTAATTTTTATTAATCATTCATTAAACTAGAGATTATCCACTTAAAGAATAACATTTCTCATGTCATCAACTCCTGCCTTTCCTCACACAGGAACACCATCTTCAACATCCAAGAATCCATAAAAACGGGTCTTTGCAACCATTAGTTTTCCTCATCTATACACTCCAGTTGCTCCGATGTGACATTATTTTTGACCAGAGAGTACACTCAGTGAATCAAAAGCTATTCGACCTAATTCGCTCTCTCAAAACCAGAGATACCAAACTAGCCCTACCTCCACTCCTCACAGACACTTGGGCAATCCTCTAACTTTCATCCTCTCAGCCTCTGTCATAGGACTCAATCATTTAAATGTTTGTGACCCATGCAGTGCTTGCTCCATGAAGACATGCATCTCGGACTGGCCTGAACTACACACCCTTTCCTCTTTCCATTCCTTTTCACATGTATCCTTCCCCTCTTACCATGTTGCTCCTGAAATTTCAATTTACCATATAATCACTCCCTTGTAAACCTTTTTCTAACTGTATTTGTATCTGCTTTTTTTTTTTTTGATGAATAAACTTTCATCACTGAGGAAAAAAAGAATAACATTTCTGTAGTGTAATTTTCACTACAATACTCTTATGCTAGGTAGGGACTAGTTTCTATCCACTTTTAATATCTTGTGGAGGAATGTGATCATAAACATATCACCAAAAACATGAAAAAGATGGGCCAACTGATGAGTGCTAGTTCAATATGAATTATGCATCTTGAGGATCATACATCTTTTCACATCTTTGGTCATATGTTATGATTACACCCCTTCACAAGGTGTTAAAAGCAGATAAAAAACAATCCCTACTTTACACGAGGGTGGTATAATGAAAATTACATTACATAAATATTATTCGTTAAGTCATTTATATATTTGTTGAAATTTGATTGTTACGAATATATTCTTACTAAAGATATGCACTTATAAAATGAATATATGCAATATATATATAAAACTTTGTTCTTCCTTTATTATTATTACAATAGTTGTTTATAATAGGTACAGTAATTTATTCAGTTCAAATATATTTTACATTAAGTCACATGGGGTTTGAACTCAGACTTTCACACGACCCTCAACTATCCATGCTATCTCATACTGCTGATATACTTGATCACACACATGTTGAAAAGATAAATAATCACCAATATACGTATTTCATGCTAACCAGCACTCATCAGTTGGTCCAGATTATCATCTCCACACATATATACAGTCAATGCTCAGCTTATATTAAGATAGCCAATCTTCATACCTTAATGGACAAGATTCAATCCACTCCACTCCACAACTCTTCAATTGTTTATTTCATTGAAAATCTGATGATGGAACGCTCAAAGCCCCATTGGTGCCAAACTTTTCATCCTACCCATGTTGTCCATAAGTCACTCTGACCTCTCATATACAGGACATAATCTATTTACATACCTATATGAGGGATGGGCAGACCTTACAGCACTTTATTTTAATATATGGATTTTTTCTATAGTATATGCTTTTTCATACCTGCACTCCAATATGTAATATATAGGGGTTTTTGAGCATTCCATCATCAGATTTTCAATGAAATGGACAGCTGAAGAGTTGTGGGGTGGAATGGAGGTCTATTAAAGTATGAAGATTGGCTATCTTAATATAAGCTGAGCATTGATTGTATAGATGTGTGGAGATAATAATCTGGACCAACTGATGAGCACAAAATACATATATTGGTGATTATTTATGATTTCGACATGTGAGTGATCAAGTGTATCAGTAGTATGTGATAGTGTGGATAATTGAGGGTCATGTGAAAGCCTGAGTTCAAACTCCCTGTATATTACATATTGGAGTGCAGGTATGAAAAAACCTTTACTATTAAGTCATATGATAAATTAATAAAGATCATTTCATTCAGAGACTACCATATGAAGAAAACCATAAATCAATTGATTTACAATTTATTGAGTTGCTAAATAATTTTTAATTCAAATTTGTATTTAAATTTAATATGCATTAAAGGGATTTAATTGCTTTGATTGTTTTTTTATGATTTTATACTCATATCATAGATGACATTTTGTATCAATTCATGTTATATATAGCAGTCTACTGAAAAAGGTGACCGGTTTTTACCCCAAACTGTATGTAGCACCACACCTTTAATGCATATGCTACATAGTGACATAGTTCAGTTAGTTATTCACCACCGAAATTTTGAGATGCTAGCATATCTAGATCACATGTCAAGACATGAAAGATGACAATGTGGTTCATATGTTTGTAGAAAACTCGTGATGGAACAAAGTACTAAAATTATATTTTGTTTTAAATTGGGAAAAACTACTTCTGAAATATTTCCACTGATTCAGACTTGTATATAGTAGCGAAATCATGAATCATTAGGAAATTTTCAACTGTTTGCAATATTTTTGTGATGGCAGGAAGAGCAATGTGGATGATCCATGGTTAGGCACATCAAAATAACTGAAAATTAGGAAAACATGCAAAAAAATATGCTGAAATTCTTATAAACTGATCACTATCTGCAAGATCCAGTGAGGAACTTATTGGAATCCTGGAAACCATCACCCTTTTAATGAAAGATTTGAAAATGAATGATGTATGCATACTTTGCACCTTATTTGTTGACATTCAACCAAAAAGATACCAGGTGGAACACTAGAAACATGCAAAGGAACACAATTATGGATCCAGAATTCTGGTCAAACATCATAATGGATGATGAGATGTATGGTTTTCAATATGATCAATCAATGAAATACTAGAGTGCAAAATGGAGATCACCCCCCAGATTGCTCACTGTTTTTTAAATTCAAAAGACATTAATGATCACAAATTAAGATCAAACAGTAAATCTAATTACTAATTGAGTGTTTTGAATCATTTGTTGCCAAAATTTTGTGCAAGCAGCCTGAATATTGTGAACAAGGTTTTTGGTTATTATTGTAAGATAATGGGCTGATCTACAGAACTATGATTTTATACAAATTTTGGTAAAGTATTGTTGTACTTAAGCATCTGCTCAATTACTCTGATTTAGTTCCCATTAATTTTTGGTCATTTCCAAATTCAAATCGGCTATGAAAGGAGTCCGCATTAGGATATCCAGTAACTTGTGACATTTTTCGTAGAAGATTCCAGTGGAGAATTTTAAAGTCTTCTTTCAAATAAGTTTACAATAACAATGAGTCTATTTTGAATAATTAACAATAAAAACAAAACATAAATAACACTTTGTGTTTTATTTTATGCCAGTAACATTTTTACTGGCGACTGTATATACTATATATTATGTGACTTGGAGCAATGTGTGTATGAAATAAAAAGTTTTAATGGAATGATTAAAATCTTGTATTATATAAATTTTAAGATTTAACAATTACATTGTACAATATAAAAATATCCGCAATCTATATAAGGATCATAATATTTTATTTACTTTTGAAGTGGAAAACATATAGTTAGCTGATGATACAAATAACACCGAATAAATTAAAATTTGTGATAAATTAAAAAACCTTTTATTAAAGATTGGAGGCTTATGCAAAAATTCAACACTATTTGGATTTGAGTGGAAAAGGTATATTTAATTTAATAACTTTAGAAATTTAGAAGCATTAAAAGGAGTAAATGAATAAATTAAAAATATCAGAAAAGATATTAGACTGGGCATTTATTTAAATGTAGAAGAATTTTTGAGTATTATATTGTAGAGGTGTAGAGAATGTTCGAAGAAAAATAAAGGAACAAGGAAGTTGATAGATAGATTGTATTATCGAAGAGGGTAGCTGATTTAGTTAGTATGTGAGATCTATCTTCTGGCTAATTTCTAATCATTCATCACATGATTTCTGGAAAAGGAAAATAAATAAATAAATGAAGAACTATACTTCTCTCATCTAAATTTTTATTTCTATTCTCAATTATAGTCATGTTGTAGATTTCCATCCCATAATATTTTTTTAAGAAAAAAAATAGATGGATACATATACTGTATTTCGAACATGAATTCGTTTACATTCATTTATTAAATATATAAATAATTATTTATCCATCGTTTATCTGGGATTTACAGTAATAATCAGTGTGATAAGCATTGATAATAAGCAGCTAATATATAGATGTAAGTATTGGACACTTGAGCCCATTTTTTTTGGTTTTCTACTCAAAATGAACATGTCATTACCAACATTATATTTCATGAGATATAAGAGAAACATACTTAACATTGATACTATATGTGAGTTTTACCACAGATCAGAAGAGAAACAAAAACATATATTCTTTGAGTATAGTAACCTACAATATACTCGATCTTATATTACAAAAATTTATTAGAAAAAGAGTGCCACCATAAGTTCGATTATAGAGTCTTTTCCAAATGCCTGCTTGGTAGAAATAAGTACAACATCTATACAATGTGCATTATGGTGCACTTATCTTTACAATAGTAATGCAAGAAATTTTAACACATTTAAAAAACAAAGTAGAGATAATAAAACAAAAAGATAAAAAAAAAATCACCCATCACACATCTTCGCATACATTTGGTCATTTGTCTATCAGTGCTCAAACCTCTAGTGAGATGTATTTTCTGTTTTCTATTTTATTGTAAATGTTTTTAATAATAGTATAATTCACTGAACGCTATTGAAAATACTTATTGTGGTATTCTTTGATTAGTTTCGTATTATTATTATTATTATTATTATTATTATTATTATTATTATTATTATTATTATTATTATTATTATTATTATTATTATTATTATTATTATTATTATTATTTTCGTTTAAATTGAAATATCTGTATATATATATATTCCCTTTAAACTGAAATATCTGTAGATATATTTTTCCTTGAATGAAGTTCTTTCTAGCGTTGTTAGCCGAGAGGTCAGCGCAGCTGCCTTGCAAGCAAGCAGTTGGTTGCAAACGGTTGTTGCGGGTTCGCCTCCCGGCCGATGCTATGACATATGGAAAAAAAAGTTCTTTCTAAAACTAAAGTCATGTAATATTCGAGCATTCTCGTGACAGATTGAGCATTTAACAATATTATTCAGTTAGTCAGAGCAAATTTTTTTTTTTTAAAAAAAATGTTACTTAGAATTAATTCGGGATCTCCCAGCTTTGAGTTCGCTAATCTTTCATTATGTTAAATCGCATAAAGCATCTATTATATTATTAATCTAACTTGTGGTTTTTTCAATTTCTGAATTTTTCTGTAATGTCATATTTTAAGACTAGGTGTTAATTCCGTTGTCTGTATTGATACTAGATATGTGTAAATCTTATTCAATGTTTCATTTTGCTTCACTCATACACAAGATCTAATTAAATTTGAATAAAAAAAATTTTTTTTTCAAATTAATAATTTTACAATTAAAAGCTTAAATAAATTTATGCAATTTAATAAAAGTTATTATCATTCTTTTTAAATTATTACTACAATTGAACTTTAAATGAAAGGGAAAAATCAGTTTCAAAAACGGTAATAAACGCTCGAGTCATCTCCCCCCCCCCCTTTTTTTTTTTTGCCTGGAGCTGTTTATGTTGAACGGATCATCGGAATTAAATGAATATTTCAAATATTTTTTACAATTTCTCTATGGTCTACTGACAAAAGTAATCTAAATTTAAAATTAAATAATTTCTATTATATAAATTTACCAACCATTTCATTCTGTATCTGATTGAATTGTATTTCATATTTATTCAAAATTTGAATTCATATATAAACGTCAATTTAGATCAGCAGTCGGCAACCTTTTAGATATTGCGCACCACTAACATAATTTTTAAATGTACGAATTAATATGAGCATTGAGTATGATATACATATATATAAGTCATGTGACATCTGACTTTCTATATTACTATATATATATAGTTATTTATGTGTTAATAATTTTAACACAAGAGTGCGCCGTAGTCAAATTTGATGCCTAGCAAAGGAAGCAATTCAAGGAGAAATGGGATGGTCAAGTTTTTATATGAGAGATGCAAAAAGTAAAATGTTTGGTAGGTTGCAGCTTATGGATAATAAAAGAATGCCAAAATAGTATTTAATTGTGTTACTAGTAAAGGGCAGGCAACAAGATGGGTGAGAAAGGTGATGCGGTATGCAAAAGATTTGGATAAAGAATTTATATCAGTATACTTGTACAAAAGGTGGGGTGATTGGATTAGGAGGATTGTTGAGTGTTATAGTTGTAAGGAATGGGATAAAAGAATAGATGCATTAATAAAGAATGGGGAGTTGGAGAGATGGAGAACTAGTATGGAGAGTAAAAAGTTTAAATATATATAGAAGTAAACGAAACATTGGGTGCGAATTAATTTATGATAGTTAATTTATGATAATAGCTAGAAAAATAGTTTATTGTTTAAGGCTCGAACATGATCTTTAGCAACAAGAGAATATACAAGTAAATGGAAAAATATGGTTGATTTAGTCTGCGAATTGTGTAAGGAAGGCATAGAAAATATTAGGCATCTGTTAATTGAATGTAAATGCTTGAAAGCAGAAAGGGTACAAATAATGAAGTTATGGAAGAATAAATATGAACAAAGTGATTATACAGAAAGTGGGTTATTGGTTTTTATGCTGGGTTTGGGAAAAGATAAGGGAGATTTATATATAAAGGCCATAGAGTTGACAAAGATTATGTTATGGAAATGGGATGGAGCAGATTATGGGAAAACTTAGGGTGGGGAATGGAAAGGAGAGGTAAAGTGGCTAACAGGTTTCTCTGGGCATAGTTGCCGAGAGATTCCTGACTCCGTTTAAGGAGAAGTCACAGTGCATCGCACCACATCTAGTCAATAGTCCATAGAATTCGTATTTGACGATGATCGAGTAGAGGTTAATTAAACGCCGTTGAGGGAGATATTTTGCAAGCCACAGTAGTATTTTGTAACAAATCAATTAGCAATATAATGTTCTTGTTCTATTTTACATATAATAATACGGCTTAAACAAAATTCATTTTTTATTTAAAATTTTTATTAAATGAGCTTAGCGAATTTAAATAATATCTGAATTTCTTTGCGGACCATTAAAATTATGTCACTGTTTAGATGACTGGTTATCTGTTTTTCATCTGATATTACAAAAAAATTCAAAAGTTAAAAAAACTGTAAGATAAAATAATAAGCAATAGAAAAAGATCCTACAAAATTGTTGTGGTTTTAATATCCATTCCCAAATTTTCATTTATTTATCACATAGTTATTATTATTATTATTTTATATAGAAAATAAAATATCTAAATGATTGTCATTTAAATAACTAATAGATTTTCCCCTCCAATGTCATACTAATAAACCTAGACTCCATTTTCCAAACAATGTCTACTTAAATTAATGAATAATTAGTTATGATCACGTTGTGATTGGAACTTGTCAAGAAATATTATAAAGCGAATACTAAAATAAATGCCATGTGATTTATCTAGCTTATATTTAAATTTACATATGTTAATCTTTTTCTCATTACTTCCAAACCATTGCTACTATTTCTAAACAATATAAATGCATTATTGCTTGGAGATTGTAAGTTTGGCTAGCAGAAATGATAGCTGGAATTACAATCCATGGACCTTGCATTTCCAGAGTGCATCTTTCTACCAAACTGCATTTAATCACAGAGGACAAATGATCAATTGTTTATTGGTTAGAGTTTAGAAGCAGTTAGACATAAAATTGGAGCTGTGATCCATAGATCTCAAGTCTCAGGATTCATCCCTCCACTATTGCACTAAATGGTACAGAGTATTACATACTAGTGATATCAGACCAGTAGTGACATTTTAGTAAACACAGACATAAGATTCGTCTGATGATTTTCTCTTGCAATATTACCCATTTCAAAAACTCAATGATATCTATAATAGTTTATAACTGTCATTACAAAAATATCTCATTTTTTACATATCATCAGGTTATTGTAGCTAAATATGCCATTAGTTGAGGATTCAAAATATCATTAGGTTTGAAAATTTCAAGGCAGGCTTGAATAACATAATGAATAAAATATAGCTGCTGGAAAGCTCTAATATAATAATTCTTTTAGCTGTAGGGGTTGGCATATTTTTTGATGTGCACTGAATGAGAAAACAACAGATATCATTGAGATCAGTGAAATAGAGACCATAATAGAGCTGAGCTAGGTATGCTGAAGGCCATATGATGACAGTGGACAACTGATGTAAACTAATTTCCAAAAGATTTGCACCAGACATGAGATGAATGGATAAGGAAGTTTTCTGGAGAGATGTAGAGAAGCTACGGGTTGAATAAACTAATTTAAATTTGGATAAATCTTCATCCTGCAATGGATCAATGATATTACTTAAACATCTTATCTCTGTAAGTTAATGTTTATAGAGATAACTCCTAAGTGATGAAAAAGAGATTACTTCAAGTAGACTCATTAATTTTTTAAACTACTGCAAAACGAAATCATAAATAGTAATTTTGCTATAAGTAATTCAGGACATCACATGATCACCATTTCTTATGCTTGCTTATAACTGTTATTAAAACATTGATTGCTCATGCTTGCGCTGAGTGGCGATACTGTGTGGAGAGTTTTTCCCATTTTAATTCAGGACACAATGCATTTAAAAGTATCTGACTGACATTAGTAATAAAATAGATGTTCTTTATTTATTTAAGAATAATAAATAAATAAGTATAAAGTGCATATACTTGTGATATAGCTGTAAAATTGGGATGCTAATATAAATTGTATTAAGAGAACGGTTAGAATTAGTAAACTTGCATCAATAATGATGTATGCTATTACTTGATTGTTGTGTCTTATTATGTAGAAATTTAATTTGCTTTGAAAAATTTAAAACACATATGCATATAGGGAATGCGACTTATATGTTAGTTTGATTTTATTTGAATTTCTTCAGCTGGGTTAGTATTAAGCCAATAAACATCACATGGCAATATGTATAGAGAGTTATGCCTGTTTTAATAACAGTTATGAGCATAAGAAATGGTGATCATGTGATGTTTATTGGCTTAAAACCAATCCTACCTATTATGATAGTGGTGACTATGGTTATTAAAGAACCAAAGTCACCAAAAGGTATAGGTACTGAACTGAGTTCAGACCTATATGACTATATAAGCTACTGAGCTTGGATTGAAAATATTATAGTGTCTTCAATTTAAGACTCATAGTTTTGTAGTTAAGTAGAAATAAAAGGTGGCTGCTGGAGGGTTGCATTAGGTCCTAATATCTAGTTGCGGTGCTCTCTGATCCGAGGCTCCTGACTGATGAAGGCCACAAGCCGGAAACTAGTCTGGGGATATTTTGGATGAGTAGGCACTAGATTGAGATTTCATGCACAAGCCTTCTGGCATCCATTGATTACTCTGGCTTGCACTGAGTGGCAATACATAAAGTTTTTGCTTGTTTTTACTGGGTTAGTATTGGAACTAGCAATATATCATACTTTTTTTTTGGAATTACATTAATGCATTTTAAGAATTAAGATGATAAAATACCATTAATACTATGTTGAATGAATTAATATGTATGATCTTAATAAAATGAAACTACTGTCAATCTTATAAAATTTACTAGAGAAGGAACCTGATTGACATACAAATTTTTTTTTGAACTTCTTATGACACATGCACATTTGTAATTCTTCTTGACATTTTTTAGATTTTTTTTGTTAATATATTTAAATATTAAAACGGGCAAAACTCACTATATATACATATGATATTTAAATATTACTGATGAAAATTATTCATTTCTTTATTATTATAGTGTTACTATTTCAATATTTGTATATAAGAGTATGGTGCTTACTTATTAGACCCACTTTCCGCATTTGCGATAGTAAAATGCTGTACCTTTCTTCATGGGGGAGGGGTGTGTGATGGCACAATGCTGTATCAAAATATCACAATTATCTATTTTATTTAGTATTGTAATGTGCTTATTATTTTTGTATACAAATTTATACTTTTTGTATTGTTAAAAATTTGATTTTTTAATATGTCAATTATTTACTTCATTGGATAATAACATATAGTACATATATGTGCCTAACACACAGACAATAAAGCTAGTCTGACCTTAGAATTAAGAATTCAATTTAAACTTAGTTAAGTGCTTTCGAGAGACTTTGCTCTCATAATCAGAGCTACTATGTTTTGTTAATTGTTTTATGCAAATTAATACAAATTGCTTACCGCTGCCATTTCCAGGAAAGAGCAAAGCAGGCCTCTCTTTTATTAATGACCTTGGGCATCTTTGCTGAACATGAAAGAACAACAGGCCACATATTTGAGCCAGCCAATGCTAGCATTGTGTGTGCTGAGAGACACGACACTAAAGGCAAAATTAGAGGTATTCCACATGGCCAAGAGCCCCAAGGCCATTAATAGAAGGGAGAACTGCTTTGCTCTTTCCTGGAAATGGCAGCTGTAAGAAATTTGCAGAAAACAATTAACAGAACATAGTTTTTATTAAACAAGGCAAAACTCTCTCCATACAGTAGTGCCATCCTATGCCAATCAGAGTAATCAATGGATACCAGAAGACTTGTGCCTAAAATCCCTATCTAGTGCCTACTCATCCAATATCCCTAGACTAGTTTCTGGCTTGTGGCCAGGGTGGCACTACTGTATGGAGAAAGTTTTGCCTTATTTAATAACAATTATGTGCTTGTATGAGATAGAGATCATATGATGTTTAGTGGTTTAACATTTTTATAGACTATTAGTAGCTATGATGATGAGAACAAAGTCTCTCGAAAGCGTTTAGTTAAATTTAAATTGCACTTTTAATTCTAAGGACAGAGTAACTTCATTGTCTGAATGTTAGGCACATATATGTACTTTTTAATATGGCATTTTGACATCACAAACATGGGCAGCAGATCTAATATGTAAATACCAAGAATATTGTCGATATGTTATTCCAAGTTTTACATAAGTTTAACAATATATATATATAGAAGTGTAGTTAATTCATTTATATAAAACAAGTACTTCTGATTTATCAATATTAATTATATTTTTAATTTAACAGATACTTGATGGCTTAATATTTATTTATACAAATATATTTGGTATACTAAATTTTAATAGCTTAACTCCAGTTTCATTTGCTTACAGTAATTATTGTCTGAAAGTTCGTGAGAATGACATTTTATTTATAACTATATACTGGAATATTTTGATCATTTAGAATTAATTATTAAATATCTAGAAAAATTTAAAATTTTCAGATATATTTAGTTTCTAGTAATAGCACATAGGTTAGTATATAACACAATGTTTGGAGTGGTATTAGTCTCCTCTGAATTTCATATGTAACTAGTATGACCAATGATAATACTAGCTTGGGAATCAAACTTGAAATATTTAAATCATTATTAAATTATTAGACCATTAATAAGGGTGAAATTCCACCTTTATTGTTAAAAGGAGGTTGCCTTGACAACAGTTTGAAATTGTTGATTGATATTGAGTTTGGGATTGTCTAAGTGTTGACTGTTTTTTAATATATTCAATATATATGAATCTAAATGTTCCAGATTCGATTTCCTTTTAGTACTATCATTGGTCAGGCCAACAGCACATAAAGAAGAGAGAATAGTACTACTCAAAACGTTGTTATATATTAATCTGGATGCTATTACTAACAGTTGAATGTATTTGAAAAGTTTAATTAAAATTTGAATTTTTCTAAAGATATTTAACAATTTAATTTCGATGGAAAATTCCAATATATAATTACAAGCTTTTAATAATAATTTTATTATATTTAATATTTATAATTTTAGAAGCATTAAGATACATATTATAATTAAATAAATTATTTTTGAAATAGTTAATGAATATCGTATCGTTTATATACAAGAATAAATTTACTGCGTTTTTTTAAAAAAAAAACAATCAGTCAAACAGACTCTTGTATAATTTCTTAACAGCATACAAATTTAGTTAGTTATTATTTAAAAGCCGATTAAATAAAAATATTTTCTATTTTTATTTAAATGAGTATGAATATTTTAATAAATTTATCTTAAAAGCGATTGATGAAAATGTTAGGTAGAATTTAAATTAATTCATTAATAAATTTTAAATTTTTTTTTTGTGGATATATATTTTTTTAAATTTGCAATTAGATTTGTAGGAATAAATTTTCTAACTTTTGAAGTTTCTATGCAACCGTACTTGGATTTTTTTTTTCATATGTCATAGCATCGGCCGGGACGCGAACCCACACGCATCTGCAAACAACTACTTGCTTGCAAGGCGGGTGCGATGACCTCTCGGCTAACAACGCTTGACATGCAACCGTACTTGGATTTTTAAGCCACCATTGTTTTTTTAAATATTCGCAAAAATGGAAAAACAAGTTTAATAATAAAGATAAGAATACAAAAATAATTCAAACTGTAAATTTTATATATATGCCAAATTCTCTTTCAAATACAAATTGAACATTTGAGGTAACTATAATTAATCGGTGAGAAACTTGATATTGAAGATGATAGGATGTAATATGTTGGACTATTTCCATCATTTATGAGTGAATATTGAATGTATAGAAAATTTTAAACTTTATTTAAACTTTTCAAATACAAACAACTTGTTAGTAATAACACACAAATAGACAATACAGGTTAGTAATTACACAACGTTTCGAGTAGTATTATTCTCCACTCTTCTTCAGGTGTTGCCGGCCTATATGCACAGTGACAATATTCGCTTAGAAGTTGAACTCGCACCTTTAGATTCTTGTATATTGAATTTAAGGCAAACGCTCTACCAACTGAGCTATGAGTTTGCCATCTTATCACAATTTATTCTAACATCTTAATTTATTCTAACATCTTATAAAAGTAATGCTCTTTGTAGTTAAAAGCTGTGGTAGAAGAGAAATTTAAGACTAAAAATTTGTAGATTGAAGTTCAACCAATAATTGTGTGAATATTACATGACCTCCAGCGCAACTAATCATTTGATTAATATTTCTATAGTATAATCTTTACTACACCACTCTCACGCAAGATAGGGATTAGTTTCTATCTGCTTTTAACATCTTTTGGAGGGGTGTAATCATAAACATGTGACCAAAGATATGTGAATAAGATGTATAATCCCCAAGATGAACATTTCATGCGGAATAAGCAATCATCAGTTGGCCGGATCACATTTGCTTACCCATATCTCAGTATATATAGATAGTCAATTATTATAGTTTAATTGATGTGTCAAACTTACTGCCCTTGCAACTGTGACCCAAAATACTTGATGGAAATATATTAATAATTTTTATTAGTCATCCATTAGAGTACAGATTATCCACTTAATTAATAATATCTCTTTAGTATAACTTTTACTACATCACTCTTGCACAAGATAATTGGACACATCACTTAAACTGTAATAATTGCTATCTATTTATACTGAACAATGATAACGATATGTTTAAGAGATTGTGATGTGGGCAAACTGATTAATGCTGATTCAGCATGAAATGTGCATTTTGGGGATCATATATCCTTTTCACATATCTTTGGTCATATGTGTATCATTACGCCCTTCCATAAGATGTTAAAAGCAGATGGAAAACAGTTCCTATCTTGTGTGGGAAGGTATAGTGAAAATAACATTCAGAAATATTATTAAGTGGATAATCTCTAGTCTAATGGATGACTAATAAAAATTAATCATTTGATTGTTTTATATATAAAACAAATTTAAAAAGTAAATATTAAAATTATAACAAATTTTAAAAAGTTAAATTTTTATTTTGATTTTTTTCTCGTAAATTATAAAAAATAATAACAAAAATATTATATATAACAGCTATATGAACTATATTAATAATTATACATAAAAAGTCTTTTTGGCACGTGACTTTATGGTAAATGTTTATCTATTCTATTATAGCACATAAAGCGCTATCTATAGTTTTGTAATAGAAGTAAAAATAACAACTATAACAATAATTAAATAAAACATAAATAAAGCAAAATAAAATTATAATACAAAAATTTAGATTAATCCCTTTTTTATAAAAAAATTATTTAATTTTTTGTACAATGCCTACATACCCTTCAACAGTTTAGATTGCCCATGCAATCTTCTTCAGAACTTTTCCTCTACAGTTAAACCCCATTTTTTCAATTCTTCTTCAGAACTTTTCCTCTACAGTTAAACCGTTTTTTCAATTTTGAAAAAAAAAAAAACGGTTTAACTGTAGAGGAAAAGTCCTGAAGAAGATTGCAGGGGCAATCGAAACTGTTGAAGGGTATGTAGGCATTGTATAAAAAATAAAATTAAATTTTTATAAAAAACGGATTAATTAATTAATTATGGTAATGCAAAAAAGGAAAAGATAAGTTTAAATAACTATCTAGATTGTTATAAATTTTTTAAAAATTGATAAAAATTAACTACATAACAATACACAAATAAAAACAATAATTAAATGGCAAACAGAAAACCCGTCCACAGCATTCAGTTTCAATATAAATTTTTTTTTTTTTCAAAAATAACGGTAAACAAAACTATTTATGCAAGTATTAGTATTTGCACCTGAACAATAACATTTTTTTTGACGTAATTATTATAACAATTTTTACACGCATATTATCGAGGTTATAGCCTCAGTGGATATTACTTACGTAATCAATGTGCGTTTAATAAATTTATAATTAAAACTTTAAATTACTTTAATAGATTTCTAACTATAAAATCTTTCCATTGACTCGTTGTAAATCGAAAGATTTCACGAGTATTAATGTGTAATAAGAAATGTGGACTTAATCAGTGAAGTATTGAATAGCTTCACGCTCGCAGATCTAACCGCTTCAGCTTCACCTATTTAAATAGAAAGTAGATTGAAGTAAAGAAGGTTCCCCTCTTTTCTTCCATAGCGTAAGCTTGTGGTTAAAACACCTGTAGAGGTCCCTACTATCGCATTTTTACACGCATATTATCGAGGTTATAGCCTCAGTGGATATTACTTACGTAATCAATGTGCGTTTAATAAATTTATAATTATAACAATTCTTATGAATTTTGAGTACACCAAAATTATAAACTAATTTTCACTGTGATCAAACTTTGAATTATGGATTTTAATTTATCTAATATTTATTTTCTTATTTCTTTTATTATTAAAAAGGCAAAATATTTTGTCAAATGGGATAAATAAGAAAAAAGATCCGCTAAGTAGTAAATACATAAACGAATTTAAAATATTATGTAAACAGTTTTTTTTTTTCAAGATTAGTTCACGACTTTCAACATATATAAATGAATACACCAAACTTCTTTTTAAATCTTGTTTGTTATATGACTATTATAAAAATATAACTACACACCAATGTTTTTTCCAGTTATTTTTCAATTTTCCTTGAAAAAGACTACATTATAAAATAGTTAAAACGTTGGTGCATAGTTATATTTTTATAATAGTCATATAAAAAACAAGATTTAAAAAGAAGTTGGGTGTATTCATTTATATATATTAAATACATGAACTAAGAATAACTGTGGTGTACAAAATTTTTAATGGGTTCAGTGTTAATATCTGTCATAATTTTTTCTTATAAATAAAACAATGAATAAATGAATTGTAATATAAAACTTCATAACATGTTTGGAAAAATATTCACAGGCAAATATGTTAAACAAAAGTAAGTATGCTAATAAGAGTAAAACATAACAAAAACAAATTGATCGCTAAAGTATTTAAATCAATCCATGAAGTAAAATTTTGCAGTAAGTTATATTAGTGAAATAATTTATACAATAAGTAAGTCATTTGTCTGAAGAATTGTTGCTTAAAAAGTTAGGCAAGAGTCAAATTCGATCCCAAAATGAATGATTTAAGTCAAGATTATGTTTATGAAATAAAACAATTTATTTATAAAATTAAATATAATTCATTTTTGTACATGAATAATAAAAAAAAATTAAGAGCAAATAAATATTTATTTTAACAAGTAATTTGAAATCTTTTCCTGTTTAAAACTATATATATATATTATGATAAATATGTTATAATAAAACCAAGTCACATGATGAATAATTTTGCAATAGATAAATTATTCAAGTAAAGTAATTTATAAAGATAAATAAATCACTTTTATAAAGAAATATGTTATTCTAACATAAACACCTTATGCTAAAATGTTTTTCTAAAGTAATATAAAGCTAGTGTTTATCATCTGGAAAGAAATCTCATTTAGTGTAGTTATTTATCATTAACAATGCCTAATATACAATTTTCTGATATATAGCTGATTTTTAAATTCATATTATCTGCTATTTATGTTTCTACTAAAAGTATGTTTATAATTATCATTAAAAGTCAGTTATATAATGATGAATTATGGATCTGAGACTTGGACACTTAATAGAAGAGCAATACAGAGACTTCAGACTACTCAAAGAAGTATGGAGAGATGCATGCTGGAAATAACAAGAAAAGACCAAAAACAATATATGGGTAAGAAAACAAACAAGTGTTACTGACCTCATTGAAAAAATTAAAAGACTGAAGTGGAGTTGGGCTGGACATATTTCTAGAAGAGATGATAATAGATGGACAATTGAAATCTTAAACCGGAGTCCAAGAGATTGTAAAAGACCCAGAAAGAGACTGCATATGAGATGGATAGATGAAATAAGAAAGGGTGCAGGGATAATGAGAAGAGAAGCTAAAGATTGGAGAAGATGGATTGAACTTGGAGAGACTTTCATCCTGCAGTGGATTGATAATGGTTGATGATGATATTCATCATAGATGTCCTGAAATAAATGTGACTAATATATTCATTATTGGCTTTTAATATCTTAACTGAAAGAAAAATCTTTGGTTTTAAGATATTAAATTTTTTACAATAGTTTCACAGCAATATTTGATATTTTACTTCTACATGCTATCACATGTAGCTTCAATCTTTTAAAAAAACTTTTCGAAAAAATGGAATTCAAAATAAATACATGCAAAATGTATAATATAAAGAAAAGCTAGGTTTAATACTTCAACAACATGGTATGCTGTCACATGATATCTTTTTTGTTTTAAGAAAATGCTTAAAAAAATTGTAAATAGAGCTCAAATCATTTTGATTTTCTATCCTTCCCTGCTGCAGAAACTCACAAATATTAATGATATATGAGGAGAGACCCAAAAATAACTGGAATCATTTTCTACTTTGCCCACCTGTTGTAGTATATGCCTCTGCTGTTACACACTTCTTGCAGGAACCTTTAATCTGTCAAATGACACTGCTGTGTGAGATTGTATCACATAACACATTTTTTATGTAAAGTTCATTTGCGTATTTATCAATTTTTGTAATGACTGAAAAGTTTGAACAATATGAAATTCTATTTTTGTTTACAGTAAATGGCAGGGAAAACAATTGTAATGATTGAAAGAGATTACAAGCAATCTGATCTAGTAAAAACTCAAGTTTATAGGGTTTAATGAAATTTTAAATTCACCACATTCCTAAAAAGCATGCAAAGGAAGTCCAAAGTCAAAATAATGCTGTTTTTTTTTTTGATGCAAATGCATTTTCTCTCATATTTAGTTTGTAATATTTAGGTATTTTATGTTCTGAAACATTTATGGGATGCGGTAAAATATAAATGTCCTGTTTTGTGGCAAAGAAAAGAGTGGAAGCTTTACCTCGATGAAGTGTCATCTCTCAAAGCCTTGAGTGTGAAACACTTTTTAATTAAATTTAACATGATCCATATTTATTCGATCTTGCTTCATGCAATTTTTTTTTGTGGCCTTAGAAGTGGTGAAAGAAAAAAACTGTGCAGGCATTAATCTTTTGAGCACTGATTATTTTATTGGCCAAGTGAGGTAAAAGTCTAAACTTTTAATTGGTCTATTCACAAACTGAACTGTCAAAATATATTCATCTTTTAATATTATATTCACTTTAGTTTCATTTGTAAAAAGTATATTAATAATTTGTCAGGTTATGAAAGTGAACAAAAGTTTTTTCAAAAATAAATTTTTATTTATAATTATAAAAATATTCGATAGTGGCAAGTCTAAAATGAACGTTACTCACCAACTAAAAAGTGTTGCTGACGTCAGTGATTTCTTTCCCAATTTTACGCTGCGGAAAAGTAATTTTTAATGAAATCTTAACTATTTTTTTAAAATAATTTTATTTTTAGCATATTTTATCAAAATAATTTATATCAAAAAATTAGTTTAAAATGGTCTAAAACATTTGTTTATCACTTTCGAAATGAAAGAAAAGAAATCGTAATGGTGGAAGTTATTGACAAGTGAATTTTTTTGTTCTCAATAGTTGAGAGCCATTCAAACTTAGAACAGACTGCCTCCTCCCTTTGTTAGACCTTCAACCTCAGTTTTATTGATTTTTTACTTGTAAAATAATTCAAGAGAGGGCAGCATCTTACGGAACTTTTTTTAACCTTTAAAAATAACGCAAAATCTTAATGGTAGCGTTAAAAATGACGGAATTAGAGCGACTTGAAGCTGTCTCATTTTTAATTGCAACGATCACGCAAGAGGTTAAAAGGCATCACTTTGCAAGTGTTTCCAGATTATTTTGAAAAATGAAAAACATGTTTAGACAAGTGTATTGCATCAAACATTATAATATGAAAGTGCTTAAACAATTTTTTATTATAAAATTCCAGTTACTTTTGGGTACCCCCTCAAATATTATAAAATGTAAATAATGCTTTAATTTAAAAAAAAAAAAACTACTTCCATAACCCTCAACACTAATAACCAATTTTGTGTTTTTGCCTTTGATAATAATGAGTCAGTCATAAAAACAAATTAATATAAATTTTTCTAGATTATGTAGAAATTATTTTTTCAATTATTACATTTTAATAACTTATGTCTGAACTTTTGTTTTTATTTTAACTTATTTATATATTAATTTTAATTTTTAAAGCAGATTTTATTTTTTAAAAAAATAAATATGTGACTATGGTTAGTTTAATTTTCGTGGTTTCTGCTCTGTCTTAGGTTAATAATATTGCCAGATTAAGATCTTTAATTGTCTATTAGATTATTCAGATTTAATTATTGCTATAAAAAGCATAACATTTTGTTTGTTTATATAATAAATTGATTTGCTTCCCTCAACTTTTTTATGTTTTATTCCTACTGGAATACAACTATTAACTCTTCCTCATTATAAACTTCCCACATCTTTAAAATGCCTTTATGTTGGTAGCCGAGAGGTCATCATACCCACCTTGCAAGCAAGTAGTTGGTTGCAGACGGGTGTGGGTTCACATCCCGGTCGATGCTATGACATATGAGAAGAAAAAAAATGCCTTTATGATGCTAGAAACTTAAATATTAAATGTAAATAGGATATTTTAACATTATACATATATTTTGTTTATACAATACACCTGGGTCTCGTTTTATGCAGATTATTTTAATGCGATTTTGAAGTTATGTGATTCATGTTTCTTCTTAATATTTTTCATATTTCACTATATTTATTAGATATCAAGAGATTTAAATTATTAATAACTTATTTTGACTTGAAATACTTTTTTTTTCAAAAATATAACGTGAACATGGTCTGAAGCTATATTTAGAATAAACAACATACTTATATTAATGAATAAATAATAATAATAGATTTATACTTACATATAAAAATATTGCAATAAATATTCAAAAATTTTAAACTTTTAAAATATATTTTTTTAAGTATAACAAATAAATAATATAGATTTTTTAAAAACAAATAACAAAGATTTTATCGATTTTATAAACTGAAAATAATATTTTTAATGATAATGTATAATTTTTTTTTGTTTTGATTGCGATCCTCATTTTTTTAATATAGAAACAAAATGTGAGCATTTAAAATTTATTTCAGTAGTAAAAATCAGTTGTCAACAGAAAACCATTAACACAGCACAAGACTGAAATTGGCACTAGTTGTGTAAATGGGATGGAGCAGAATATGGTAAAAATTAGAGTGGGGAATGGAAAATAAAGTGGCTAACAAGTTTCTCTGGGCATAATTGCCGAGAGATTCTTGACTTCGTTCAAGAAGAAGCTACATCACATCACATCGACGAATCTGATTTCTTACCAGTTTACAAACGAACTGCACATTCGAAAATAGTGATAATGATTAAAATACTATGAAAAAATGTCAATTAAATACTGTAGTTAATAAAAAAAAGTAAAAAAAGTTTGTCTTGTACCAATTTTTTTCAAATATTTGATATTTTTTATTCGTCATACTTTATTTCCTTATTTTTTTAATGCCAATTTTAAAGTAATTTTTCCTTGTTGCTTTGCTTTTATGCGAATTCTGAAATTTGCAGACCCTATCCCCCCTTTTTCAAGGTAAGTTAAGTCTATTTTTGTGCGATTTTTTTTAATGCGGGTTTTCTGTGGAACCTATCTACCGCATAAAACGAGACCCAGATGTATTCAAAATTTATTGCTAAGTCCTCACTCCCTCCATATGACTATTTTTATTCACTAAAATCTTTTCTTAAAAATATAACAATTTTCTTTTGCAAACATTATATCAGCTAATAATCTTCCTTTCCCACAATTATCTTTTGAAAGAAAAACTATTTTTTCTGTTGCTTCCAGAACAAAAAAAAAAAAAGACAAAATAAAAACATTGCTCTGACTTATTAATTTAAATGTATTTACTTAAAGGTGTTTTTTTTTTTCATGTGTCAAATGTGTTGACCGGGATGCGAACCCGGGCCTGCTGCTTGGAAGGCAGCTATGCTAACCACTAGGCAACCAATACTTGACAATTTTTTTCTTTATTTTAAAATGTATGCATCAATTAATGTATGCTAAAATAATAACATCTGGGAATTGCGAAAATTTAAAACATTCTTTGTAATTTTGTCAAGATGTTAAAAGTTGCTGGATGATGCAGATAGCAAGATTAGTAATATTGTATTGTGCCGGTCAAAATATGTTTATCCATCTAACACGAGCTGGCACTCACAAAATGTACTTCAAACCCAGTCGAGCCCGAGATTTTGGTCAGGGACCAGCCTGGATTCGAACCCACTCTCCAAGCCCCAGATCAAACACCTAATGGACAACATAACAATGATGGCACACGAGAATTAATTCTTAATCCGGCCCACTAGCAAATCGGAGAAACAAAAGACTCATGGACTTAAACATCTATATAAACAACTTAAACACTAAAGACATTCCAAAGATAAAATCTAATATAATTAGTTAATAGGGGTTTTACTAATGAAAAGCTACGGACAATTAGTGAATTGGATTGATTTAATAATGAGACAGAAACTGATATATGATGAATTAAAATATATTTATTGACAATTGTTGTTGGCAAATGCACGCAGGCATTTTATTTATAAAGTAACATTACTCTAGGCCATTTAAACAATAATTGATACTTTGGCTATTATTTACTTGCTCCAATATTATTTAATGGAAACAAATACCCTACTATATAACTAATCACTACATTAACTTTTACTAGTTATGCCCTTTCATCATCAGTTCGAGTGGCTATTGTTCGTGAAATCAAACCAAGTCTGGAGTGAAGCTTAATAATACGTCTTAATTATAATAAATTTATATTAACTATGGGCTTTTAAAGCGTCCCAGATAGCTTTAGATCGAACGGGTTTTCAAGAATGCTTCGGATCAACGCCGAAGACTGCATATTAGGGAGGGAGAGTTGGCTATAATGATTTTGCTAATACGCTAGGCACATGTAAAATATAATAATAAAGTGGCTCTATGGATGGAAGAATAGTTTTAGGGTTTTTGTGACAAACAACGGTTTACCCAATAACTGGTCGTCATGCTGCAAAAGGGAACCTTTATTTGGTTCATAAGAAGCGGGGGACTTACGTGCTAATCTGGCCCGTAGCTCAGACTTCGCTACTGCACTACCCTATAAGAGATGTGCTGGCAACGCCGTGGCTCCATCGCTCCATCTTATATATAAAACAGCACAACGAGAAAAATATTAATAAGTTTCACATCCGCCAAGCCGAAGGATATTATAAATGAAATATCACATATTAAATGAACACAAGTTTATCAGCTTGATCAAAAGAGCCAACTCTTCTGTAGCATGAGAAATAGGTATATGCTACTGACGGGAATATATACAAACTTTACTTTATCCCGTTCAATCTCTTTAGTTATCTATAAATACTAAACTTTTAAAAAGGAGGAAAAGTATATTTAATAAGGGACTTACGAATACTTTACTAAAAAAATATACTTATGATTGTACTCCAGGCTAGTTTAATCTTTAGTAATATAATAATTAAAGGTTGAAAAGCCACATTTTATATTTATATTAATTAATTTACTAAATGACAAAATATGAATTTGGGTTTCGAAACAGCGCACGAAATGATGCTATATAAATAATAATACGAAGATGTTAAATTTATATGTTTAAAAACATATTCTATAATTAAATGCACGCCGTTTCGAAACATAAGCACAACTAATAATAATTAAAAATAAGCAAAAGAAAAGCAAAATATAACTGCAGTGATTAAATTATATAGCAAAACATTAATTAACACAGAAATTTACAAAAGCATTTCATATTATAGAATTTAAAGATTATTTGAAAAACAATTTAGAAAGAAGTTTCGATAATATGGTTAGCTAACCTGTTTTTGAAGAAATCATGATTGTTTTTGAAATTCACAGAGAGCTCTGCTATTTTAAATAATATTATAACAGTTCTATAGCTGGACTGGATCGATTCGAGCTGGAACAAAGGTGAGTTCTTTGGCGGCTTATGGCATGATCTTGTTCAGTTGCGAGACGATTTAAAATGGTGTTGGAACGACGGCAAGTCCCTTTTAGCGGCTTATGACATCTTTTATTTGGTGTAAGCTTGTTGGCTGTTGCTTCGGCATTTGATGGATTGAACTCGGCGTTCCATCACGGGAACGGCAGCAAAATTGTGCCTGACTTTAGCCAGACATGGTAAAGTTAAACAATTTATCTTCTGTTATTTACAGCTGTTCAAAAGCAAGATGGAGTCTATCTTCCCGCTTAAAATAATCCCTATTTATATATTTCGACTAAACTTTAACACCTTTTTGGAATTTCATTAGCCTCGGGACCAATTGACTTTTAATTAAACAAAATAATATAATCCAATTTTTGCAACAGATAACGTCTCCGAGGTGTTACATTTAATTACTTAAAATTATTAAAATATATAAATTATATAATTTGATTCAGTTTCATTAATTAAATTCCTTGTTAGGTGTTAAAGAATGTTAAAGCTTAGCAGAAGGAACGGTATTCTGATTTAATGATAAAGTTTTTTGTTGCAAACAAAAATCAATCAGTAAACTAGATTTTACTTTTTACCCGGGGTGCAGTCACTAATTGATATCTTGTTTACACAAAATTCTCATTTTTAATTACAAATGGATGATTTTTATTTTACTGAAATTAATAACTTTTAACATATTTGTTTTTACAATATTATTTGTTTATAATAAAAAAAAACAAATCTAAAGAAAATACCTTAGTTTCAATTATATATGTAAAACATTAAATCAGAAAACCGTTAAATATGTTTTAAAGAAACTGTTTTACATTATATCTTCTTTATTTAAACTTAAATATATATATACAAATCATATTGCCGTTATTCCCAGGTTTAAATTATCCATCCACATACGAAATAATAGCGAATATAATTAAGAATTGACTGAAAATTAATAAAACATTTTATAATAAATTATGAGCATTTCTCCGCTATAACTTTATCAAACCTGTCTAATTATAGCGTGTTTTCGTATGTAAATGGATGATGCAATTTAAGCGGCCATTATAGCAAAGTTTTCCCGCTCGACTTATATATAACATTTTTACATATGACATTTGTATATTTAAGATAGGTTCGAAGCTAGTTCAGACGAGTAGGTTGATGGTGAAACGGAAAGGGATTGGAGGTTTCCCTTTCAGTATGTATATGCTATTTTTTACTTAAACACCAACTTTCTAATGAGTATTTACACAATTAAAGAAAAAATAATTAGGAAAGTTTTCTTTTGAGGTAATTTTTTAAAATGCGAAATAAAAGTCTGTTTTGATTTTGAAGCCATTTTTATAAATTTTAAGAAAAGTTAATTACCATAATTGACATTTCATTAACGATTTTTATTTTCAGGTGAGGAAAATATAAGTTGCTTTTTTATCCAAATGATTTTTGAATCAACTATGAGAGATTTTTTTGCATAAAAGGTAAAATCATTTAAAAAAATTACTTTATTAGCAAAGACCTCTAATAACCTTTCATAGCCGTTCTTGCCCTGTGTGATTAGATACAGTAGTAGAATCATGGTCCATGGATTGTGACCATGTTGTATCTCTTCAGCATTCACATTTTTTATGAATTCCTGAATAGTAAATAATTTGATTATTATTATTATAAGATTTTACAAGTATGAAGATCTAATTTACTAAGTTTGTCAATTTCTGATTGGCAATATTTGGATGGTTTTTTTATTTCTGTTTTAACCTCTAGATATTAATTTATCATTCAATATTGATGGTTAGCTGTGTTGGCTAGTTTTAAGTCCTGATTGTGAGTATGGAATATGGATATGCTAGCACTACACTATCTTTTTTCAGAACTCATCAATATATTTTTTACAAAACTTTCCAATGCTATGCACAATTAAAATGCATGAATGAAGAGATATGAAAAAAGCAAATAATCCCTAAAATGCATATCTGGCAGAACTATATCAATCAGCCCAGTTCATTGTAATACACATCTTTATTTATAATTTAATATTTATCTGCAAGCAAATGAATACTATTTAGCGTACAATTGCAACATTTCTTGCAACCCATTCAATTGTAATATCATTAACATTATTACTAATCATTTTATAAAGTTACAGAAAGATTTAGACAGTTTTATTAGTCTAGATAAATTTATTGGATTATTGATATAATTTCTTGTTTGATTTCACACTAAATATAGCTGTAGAAATGCAAATCAGTATCGTTGTCACGATCTCAGATGTTATCTTTATTCTATTTATCCCACATTTTAGATGATAGAGGATGAGGATCACTATGATTCTTGTTGCCATGGTTAATATACTGCTGGTTGCCATGTCATAGTCATATTGAAAATATTTAAACCCTGAATCTCTTCCCCTCCTTTTGTACTATTTTTTTTATGATATTATGTACATGCAATGTTTAAAATAAATAATAGAAATTATTTACATCTTTTATTGTAATATTCATCATCATTATCAACCATTATCAATCCACTGCAGGATGAAGGTCTCTCCAAGTTTAATCAATCTTCTCTGATCTTTAGCTTCTCTTCTCCACATCACCCCTACACACTTTTTTATTTCATCCATCCATCTCACATGTGGTCTCTTTCTGGGTCTTTTACAATCTCTTGGAATCCAGTTTAAAATTTCAATTGTCCATCTATTATCATCTCTTATAGCAATATGTCCAGCCCAACTCCACTTCAATCTTTTAATTTTTTCAATATATTACAATTATATTTTTATCTTGACATTTTTTTTTTTGTTTTATTTATTTTTCCCACAAAAAAGATATCCTTAAACTCAAGATTACATTTCAGTCTCAACAATTTTTTTTATATAAAATGCAGCCTGAATTTGAACCTACCAACTTATTATTTCAGCAATATTAGATATATCTGGGAATAGATCTTATAATCTGTATAAATATAAAAAATATTAAAACATTTACTATGGTTGTTATTAATTAAGCTTGAGTTTGTAGTTGTCGTGAAATGACTCTTTTGCAGATTAGAATTAATGCTTCATATGTACTAGATAATTGGCATTCCTATCTAATCATGATTGATTATTCAGGCTTGTAATGGATGGTTCAAAAGTAACGTAATAAATCAGATTAGTGCTTCTAATACGTCTTTTATTTAAACTATTATTTATATATTCTTTTTATTTATAAAATTATATCTAATATATAAGGTTTGAACTCAGACTTTTACATGACCCTCAACTATCTGTGCTATCTCATACTGCTGACACACTTGATCACAAACATGTCGAAAAGATAAATAATCACCAATATGCGTACTTTGTGCTAAACCAGCACTTGTCAGTTGGTCCATATTATTATCTCCACACGTATATACAATCAATGCTCAGCTTATATTAAGATAGCCAATCTTCATACTTTAATGGACAGGCTTCAATCCACTTCATCCCACAACTTTTCAGCCATCCATTTCATTGAAAATCTAATGATGGAAAGCTGAAAGCCCACATTGGTGCCAACCTTCTCATCCTAGCCATGTTGACCGTAAGTCACATGTGCAGGACATAATCCATTTATATACATATACGAGTGAGCGTTCTATCACCAGATTTTCAGTGAAATGGATGGCTGAAGAGTTGTGGGGTGGAGTGGATTGAAGCTTGTCCATTAAAGTATGAAGATTGGCTATCTTAATATAAGCTGAGCATTGATTGTATATATGTGTGGAGATGATAATCTGGACCAACTGACGGGTGCTGGCTTAGCATGAAATACGATTATTGGTGAAAAGTGGTTTTAGTACAGTAGATCATATCCAGGTATTGAGAGAAGTTATAGAAAGGATAAATGAATATGAGTTGCCATTATGTTTTGGATTTGTAGATTATAAAAAGGCATTTGATTCTATAAACATTTTTTCAGTGATTAAAGCATTGGATCATCAAGGTATAGATCCAGGATATTGTCATATTTTAAAGAATATTTATAAAAATGCAACAGCAATAATTAGATTACATAATGATACTGGAAAAATCAACTTTGAGAAGGGTGTAAGACAAGGTGATTCCATATTTCCAAAAGCTTTTACAGCAATGCTGAAAGAAGTATTTTGTGGATTAAAATGGGAAACTAAAGGAGTGAATGTAAATGGAGATTATTTAAGTCATTTAGATATTGCAGATGATGTAGTTGTTTTTGCAAAAAATGCTTTAGAGCTGCAGGAAATGTTGCAGGAGTTATCAGATGAAAGTAGGATTAAAGATAAATGTTAAAAAGACTAAAGTAATGTTTAATCGATTTGCTCAAAATAGGGAAATAAAGATTGATTATGAAGAATTAGAAAAAGTTAACAGTTACAAATACCTTGGTCATATTATTAATACAGATGGAAACATAATGGATGAAATTAATCATAGAATTAAACTTGGTTGGAGTGCTTTTGGTAGAAATAACTTGATACTAAAAGGAAATATGCCTATGTGTTTGAAAAGGAAGGTTTTTAATAAATGTATTTTGCCAGTTCTTATTTATGGATCTGAGACTTGGACACTTAATAGAAGAGCAATACATAGATTTCAGACCATTCAAAGAAGTATGGAGAGATGCATGCTGGGAGTAACAAGAAGAGATCAAAAATGCAATTGGGCAAGAGAACAAACAGATGTTACTGACCTCATTGAAAAAATTAAAAGATTGAAGTGTTGGGCTGGACATATTGCTAGAAGATATGATAATAGATGGACAATTGGAGTCTTAAACTGGATTCCAAGAGATTGTAAAAGACCCAGAAAGAGACCACATGTGAGATGGATGGATGAGATGAGAAAGTGTGCAGGGGTGATGTGGAGAAGAGAAGCTAAAGATCAGAGAAGTTGGATTGAACTTGGAGATACCTTCATCCTGCAGTGGATTGATAATGGTTGATGATGATATGATTTATCATTTTGACAGGTGTGTGATCAAGTGTGCCAGCAATATGAGATAGCATGGATAGTTGAGGGTCGTGTGAAAGCCTGAGTTCAAACCCGCTATATATTACATATTGGAGTGCAGGTATGAAAAAGCCTGTACTGTAGGAAAAAAAATTATATATTAAAATTATATCTAATATATTACATTTCAATTATTAAATGTCACTATTTTGTATGAGAAGTGTTTGGGAGTACTGATATTTTGGTCTATTTCAATGATCTGGAAATGTACTTCAGGAACAAGTCTGAAGAGAACTTGCCTTTTCAAAATCCCTCATCTGTTTAAACTCATCTTGTTAAGAAGAATTGCAATAAATGTAGTTAATCTTCATAACATATACATCTGAAAAAAAAAATATTCGTGGATTTTTTCTTACGCCGTGATATTTTTGTAAACATTTTTTATCTTTATGATAAAGTTGATGTTGATATTTTTATCATGGCTGTTCTATATTTATAGTTATATCATAATAATGTTGATTGATTTTGGTTTAATTATATGCACTCTATTATTTTCGTATGTTTTGTTGATATAATTACATTATTGGACTAGCTTGAAATCATTTTTGATAGCTCTTGTTATAAATAAAACATTATTATGTAAATATGCTTCTTTTCTTTCTGGTAAATAAGATATTCTTATTGGATAAATTTTTTAAAGCAAATTATTAACATGCCAATAAATTTATAAAACATGTAATAATTATTCCCATCTTAGAACAAGCGATTACTAGAGATTTAAAATAAAATCTGTTCAAAATAATTTATCTTTTTTTAAAATGTATTGCTTACATTTTAAAAAAAAGAATATGATGTAAAAAAAAAAAGGAAACCAATCAATCAATTAATATAATAAAAGGAAATATAATAAATCATATTTTAATCGACTGATTCTAATTTTAAAACATTACTCTTAATTATAAATTACATTCACGTTTATGTTTATATATATATAGTGCCAGCATTAACAAAATATTTACTAATATCAGCGTAATTTGTAAAGATTTGCATGTTGTACTTTGTCTACTTAAATTGCTAATTAAACACATTTTAATGATTCTAAATAATGAAAACTAATTTTGATACTGTTTTAAAAATCTAAATAACTGGATGTTTTTTTTCCATATGTCAAAGCATCGGACGGGAAGCGAACCCGCGATAACTGTCTACAAGCAACTACTTGCTTGCAAGGCAGCCGCGCTGACCACTCGGCTACCAATGCTTGACAAGTGGGTGTTGTTGTTTTTTAAGGTTTTTCTGTTTATATTTAACTTTAAGTTTAGAATTCTAAATTTAATTTTAAAATATTTGTAGCTTAGTTTTTGTTATTATTTTGTTTAATTTGAATTCTTATTAATTTTATGAAAACCTAATTTGTTATTTATCTGTTAAAATGAGACAGTCAAAACAACTCTCCTCTTTAAGATCAACACTCTCTTCCTTCTTCTGTCTCTTCTTAGTTTACTCTCTCCATTCTTTTGAAATATTTTTTTTCTTATAATGTACTGATTTGTGTGTGTGTGTGTGTATGTTTGTAATTTCCAGAGTTTTTCACTTGGATTTAATATTAAGTTTAGAATTATAAATTTAATTTTAAAATCACTATTTGATTTGAGCTTTCATTAATTTTATGAAAGTCTACTTTAATACATTGTACAGGCTTACACCTGCATTTACATATGTAATATATGCGAGACTTGAACTCAGACTTTCACATGACCCACAACTCTCAGTGCCATCTTATATTGCTGATCCTGATCACTCACATGTTGAAAAGATAAATAATAACCAATATACGTATTTCATATAAAGCTGAGTACTGATTATATATATATGTGGAGATGGTAATCCGGATCAACTGGTGAGTGCTGGTTTAGCACGAAATACGTGTATTGGTGATTATTTATCTTTTCAACGTGTGTGATCAGGTGGGTCAGCAATATAAGATGGCACTGAGAATTGTGGGTCGGGTGAAAGTCTGAGTTCGAAAGTCTACTTTGTAATTGTTATTACGTATCAGTTAAAATGAGACAGACTTTAATTATATCATTTAACACTACTCTTCAAAAAGTTAAAACCACTCTCCTCTTTAGAATCTACACTCAATTTCTTTCTTCCTTTGTTTACTCCCTCTAGTCTTTTACATTTTTTTTTAATAATGAACTGATTTGTATGTGTGGTTTGGAATTTCCAGAATTTTTCAAAAACATGTAAAATAAATTCGTAGTAGTCTTGATAAAAAGATAAATAAATCAGTATTACTACTATTTATTGTAATGTCGGTTATTTTAATATTTTACAATTTTAGAGCTGGTATTACCTAAGTCAAGAACGTTATTAAGTAGTGGATACTTTTGTTTATAGTTTGAGTTTGATTCTATATGCATATATTTTAAGGAAAGTATTTATATATATATATTTCTTTAACATTATATATAGTCTTATAATATATAAGGGATTCGAACTCAGTCTTTCACACGACTTTCAGATCTCCATGCCATCTCATATTGCTGACCCACCTGATCATACACAGGTGGTGTGTATAAGCCTGTACCGTGTATTAATTTACATATTAAAAACAGTGCGTTAAAGGTCTGCCCATCCCTCGCATATGTATGTAATGACTAAATGGTCAACATGGATAGGATGACAATCTTAGCACTAACGAGGGCTTTGAATGTTCCATCATCAGATTTTCAATGAAATGGATGGTTGAAGAGTTGTGGGTTGGAGTAGTTTGAAGCCTGTCCATTAAAGTATGAAGATTGGCTATCTTAATATAAAGCTGAGCACTGATTGTATATATGTGTGGAGATGGTAATCTGGACCAACTGATGAGTGCTGGTTTAGCATGAAATACGTGTATTGGTTATCATTTATTTTTTCAACATGTGTATGATCAGGTGGGTCAGCAATATGAGATGGCATGGAGAGCTGAGGGTCATGTGAAAGTCTGAGTTCGAATCCTTTATATATTACATTATATATGTGCAGGTGTGTGTAAGCCTGTACTGTGTATTAATTTACACATAGTCTTAAAGTAATCAAAATAATAATACTATTTTTTTTTTTTTAAAAAAAAAATCAGCTGGGAATTGATCTAGTAAACTTTAGCTTTTGTAATCATCCCACTTACTGTTATGCTAAATCATCATTCAAGATGCATTTCAATAGATAATCACCATTGTCAATTTCAGTGGTGGCTCGTAACTAAAATTTGTGGAGATGCTGCTTCTGAACTTTTTAGCCATTGTTCTAATATTGAATCACAAAGAAACACTACCTTATACTTGTAGAACAGTGTTGGCACTGTGAGAGCAACAGCTCTCTCTCTATTTAGCATGCAGCTTTTAATCTTGAACATGTGCACGTGCACACAACAGCCAAGCACTGCATCATCGGAAATTGTGAATCGCACAGCTCCATACAAGGATTTTTATATTTTTTTCATGAACTAGGGGATGGCTACTGATATTAAGTTTAATGATTATGTAATGTACAAGTATAAAGAAAGAAAGAAAAAACTCATCAAGTCATTATATTGAATGTTATTGAAAATAGGGTTGGGGTCGGCACACACTACTGGTTATTAGTTTGAATGATACAAGGCATGAAAGTACCAACATTCTTAGATATTCAATCTAAGCCAATTTACTTGTATAGCTATATAGATCTAGCACAGGGTCAACAAATTTGATAACTTTAAGAATAGAGTAAATATTATTTTAATATGCATTCTAAGTGTAAACTAGGAGATCATGCAGATGACATTTAGTAAAAGTAAATGGAGACTATTTAAGTCATCTAATTTGACAGATGATGTGGTTGTTTTTGCAAACAATGCTTCAGGTCTTCAGAAAATGTTGCAAGAGTTATCAAATGCAATTAAGAGAATAATACTAAAGATAAATGCTAACAAGACAAAAGTAATGTTCAATGGATTTTCTCAGGAGAAAATAAAGATTGATAATGCTGAATTAGAACTTAGCAGTTGCAAATATCTTGTTAAGATATTGTTAGAAACAATAGATGGAGTTAGTCATAGAATTAAACTTGGATGAATGTTTTTGATAAAAATAACTTTATCTACTGTAAAGGGAAGATTTTTAATAAATATGTTTTACCAATTCTTACTTATGGATCTAAGATTTGGATACTTAACAGAAGAGCAATATAAAAACAACTTCAGACCACTCAGTATGAAGAGATGTTATTAGGAGTAACAAAAAGGGATTCAAAAATGAAATACATGGCTGAGACAACAAATAATATTACTAATATTATTGAAAGAATTAATAATCTAAAATGAAGCTGGGGCTGGACATATTGCTAGAAAAGATGATAATAGATAACCAGTTGAAGTATTAAAATGGATCCCAAGAGATTGTAAAACACATAGAAAGAGACAAAATATGAGAAGGATGGATGAAATAAGAAAGTTTGCTAGTATGATATGGAGAAGAAGGACTAGAGATCAGAGAAACTGAATTAAATTTGGAAAGATCTTCATCCTGCACTGGGCCAGTCATGGTTGAAAATGATGATGTGTTTATTTTAAATAGTATAGTTTTTTTTTTTTTTAATGAATGTTTCAAAATCAGTATCTGATTAATTAAAATACTGAATATGAATTAACAATTTCTTTATAATTTCATTCATCGATAAGTTAAGCGTCATTTTAGCATTAATATATGTTGCTAATAGGTCACTTAATCAAAATGTTAAATCTTTATTAGTTATATAAAATCTGACAATTATATGGTGAGACCGATCAGTTACGGATAACGTTCTTGTGAAATTATTGTAAGCATTATACATACATGATTAATAACAAGTAGATCATTTTATGTTATGTATACGTACACCCTCATTAAATATTTATTACTACTTAATTAAGATTCCTATTTAATTATAAACCAAAAAAGAATGAAAATTTATGAAAGTCAAAATACGTTGCAGTATCGTGTACTTTGATTATAATAAAATATCGTGTACTTTGATTATAATATAATCAGTTTGATAATTTACCAGTTTCTTTTAAAAAACACGAATTTATAATTAATCTATTCTTTTTTGTTTTAAATCTATTTATTTACAATCTTTTTTGAAAAGCAAGAATTTAAAAATGAAACATTCTCTCCTGTTTTTATTTTATTTTAAAAAAACTATTTTGAGCATTTTACGAATTGTTTAAAATAATGTCTCTCTTAATTACTTTATTTTACAATTTTATAAATTAAAAAAAAAAAACAAACAAACACACTCATAAGGATTCAATTAGAAAAATAATCCCCCACTGTCTCCATTGGCACGCTTGAAATGTAAGTGTAATTATAATTTGTAACTACCATATATATATATATTTAAAAATATTTTCATGGGCTCAGTATTTTTAGGACATTTCTCCCGCCAGAAGTGCATGTTGCATCGTGTTATAATCATTTTTTTTTTATTTTTTACAATCAGCTCATCAAAATTCACTTGATCAATCGAGATTAACCTGGGATCCCTATTTTATAACGGAGGATAATTATATACCCATTTACCAATCACTATTGGAAGGTAGAACCTTCTCCCTGAAACAAAAGTCCTAACTTGTTGGTGATCTGAAAAAAGTTCAAAGTTTATCAGATTGCATTTGTAATATTTAAATTTTGAAAGCAAAATATTTAAACTTTAAGTTGAAAAAGCCTAGAAGTTAATTTGTATTTCTGGTTACCAAAATGTAATTGCTAGTCTTGTGGTTAAATTGGCAAGTATGCCTGGGTCCAAAACCTTAGACCATTTGAAAAAATCAAGTCGACATCTTGAATAACATAATAAGAGTAAAAAATGGCTTCTACTTAATGAAGCTGCTAGCTGTGTGCAATTTTTTGAGAACCATCTTATGGTATAAAAACATTAAACATCACATGATCACTACTCTTTATGCTTACACAAGCTGTTTACACAGAAGCAAAATTCTCCATACTGTAGTGTCACTCAGTGCAAGCCAGAGTAATCAGTGGATACAGGAAGGTTTGTGCATAAAATCCCTATCTAGTGCTTACTTTTCCAATATCCCCAGACTAGTTTCTAGCTTGAGGTTTCTCACTGAAAGCCATAAGCTAGAAACTAGTCTGGGAATATTGAATGAGTAGTCACTAGTTAGGGATTTTATGCACAAATTTTCTAGCATCCATTTATTACTTTGGCTTGCACTGAGTGGCACTAGTGTTTGGAATTTTGCCTATGTTTTTAGTTTTTAATGGTAAAAAAATAATAATAATTAGGGATTTTCAATCTTATCACTAGCATCAAACAATAAAATTTTATATCTAGGGAATGAATTAATACGTTATTAGACTTGCGAAAAGAAATAATAATAAATCACCTGTTTTTTTGTCCTGTATAGTTTAGAATAATGTAGATTAGTGGACTTGGAAAAGTTCAAGGATTATCTTCCAGTTTTAGTATTTTTGGTTCTTGAATCTTTTTATGAACTTCCAAGCAATAAATTCTTTGATTATTTATTGCTTTATAGATTTAGTGAAATGGCGGACTCTGAACTCAAGTTCTATGAGTTCCCAAGCAATAAACTATTATAATGTTAAAATGGATTCTTTAGCTTACATGATATATGATAAAATAAGAGCAGTTCTTTTTTTTTTTTGCAGCAAACTTGTTTTAATTATCAAATATCCTATCTCAGGAGAATAAGAACTATGAACTTGATCTTTGGTATCTACAATGGAGTTGTGAACTATGCTATACACCTAATTGTTTTTACACAATACATTGGTTTCCTGAAAATTTCATGTAAAAATGTACATATATGGAAAATTAAAAGATGGGTTCCAGACATAAGAAATCAACAAAATAATGAAATAAATTATATAAAAAATCTTGTATTATCCCATATCTGGAAACTTGCCAGTTATGTTTTTAAAAATGATTCCTTTTCAGGGGCATCAAAGTATTTATATTTTTTTTCCTCAAAATTATTTTACCGAACATGTGTTAGTTGTTATGTTTAAAAAATATTAAGAAATGGATTATAAATTAAGTTTAAAATATGATTCACAAGATTTAATTATGCTGCTATGACAGCAATATATAAGATAAGGTCATGTGATGGAGTCAGAAGACATTTTGTTAATTTATACTAAATCGCGGCTACAAGATTGAGATGCCTATAGTTATTAATAAACAAAGAGCACCATAATATATAGAAACTGAGTTGGTTTTGGATCTATAGGCATTGAAAACATTTTTGTAAAATTTGGACTGATAGCTTGATAGTATAATGGAGAGGTAAATAATAGTTCCAGAAACAAGTGCATTAAATTCTAAATACCCAGTTATTTATCACTGTAAAAACGAAAAAGAAAACCAAAAAGTTTATGAGCTTATAATTAGTAACTTATAGCATGAAATTTTAGATAATTATACAAAATAAATGAGTACCATGGAAAAAGAAATGACTAAATTTCAAATTGGAATATTTAAATGTACTTACGGAAAAAATAATAAAAAAAAAAAATTGTAAAATATATATTTAAAATAGAAATGCCTTAATGTTTTTAGCTATCTTTTTATGTATATGTATCTGTTTGATAGGCAATATTCTATTGTAGGCCTCAACAAAGTGAGATAATTTTTGTCCTCAACACTTGCACCCTGTTTCATTCAGTTCAGAACCCAACTGAAGAGTAGATCACATGATTAATTATTATAAATGGTTATCCTCCTAGCAGTATTTCTATAATATTTTGCAAAAAAGGGGAATATTTTATTTAATTAGTTTCCTGTTTGCAGTAGTTCTCTTACAATCCATATGCTAAGCATGAGTCTTTCTAATCTCATACCAACTGATCTGAACTTGGATTGGTATAGGTCATTTACTCAAATCATGTGGCATGTCCAATATTTTGTTTTCTGTTATAATTTTCTTGAAAAATAATATAGAAGAATGAAAGAACACAAGAAATAAATTATAAAATTAAACATATTTTTTTTTAGATAGTTAAGAATTCTTAAGTAAAGATTTGACAAGAATTAGACCAACATGCAAATAAGGATGAATCATTAAAATTATGCAACAAAATTAAAAAAAAAAAAGGAAAAGCAAATAATCAAAAATTATCATAGAAATATTGTACCAAAAACAACTAAAATAATTCAGATATAGAGAAATATTATTGCTATCTTTAAAACAACTTGTACTATTTTTAATGTAAAAGATACTAAAACAGAGAAAAATTTACAACCTTTTTTTTTATACCAAGTATATTTTCAATGATTTTGCAGCATATTCATGGTTAGTCTGCTGAGAACATTAATTTCACATCATATTCATTGTTAGTCTGTTGAGAACATCACCTTTTTGCTAATTCGAATGGTATTTGATTTTTGGTTCATTACATATTCATTTTGTGTAATGAGTACACCTGTCTTATTTTACATTTGTTATTGTTTCTTTCTTTGCCCATAACTTTAACAACATCTGATCACAATTATGGCCATGATCTCTTTCATGATTATGAAAGACAGAGGAAGTCTTGTACTTAATCTTAGAGTTTTTTATACTTTAGTGAACGTTGAGTCATTCTAGCTTTAAGATTTGTCCTGGTCTCACCATAATATATGTATAGGGAATCTTTTTGACTGCAGTTTACAGAATAGACCACAGGCTTGCCCAATGTTAAAATTTTGTCTTTTGTGTTGTTAATAAGCTTGTTTAAATTTATGAGGGTTCTGAATCTGTCATTAAATTTGTCCGAGTATGTTTGTACTTTTTTATTACCTGTATGTGATAAATATGGTAGAGTAATCGAACTTTTATTATTTCTATGATCATCTGTTTTTATTAATTATTTTGGTCTTGAATTGCTTTATATATCTATGTATGTGCTTTCTGTAATAGCTTGCTTTATCAATTCAGCCACATAATGGTGAATGTTCTCAGTTCTATCCTATTCATATTGAAATACATAATAATTGTGGTATAAAGTTTTTTAGCCCTGCAAATTTATGAGACATAGGTACTTTAGATTTTACATTTATGCATCCTCTAATATGAATTTTTTTTTATAACCATCATATATTAGAGTGCATTATATGTCTGCTTTAAATTTAAATCCAGACAGTGAATTGGATTATTTTCTTTGAATTCAACTGTTCAAAGAATAATTGAAGAGAATGTTATAAAACAGATGTTCTTAGATCAGAAGTAGAATATGGAGAAGTTAAATAATCATCTCTTGATGTGTTTGGAATAATGGCCAAAATCATAAAAGATATGGATAAAGTTAGAAACAAAATTTATCCCTCAACTTTGTCAAAGGATTTGGAGAACCAAAATATGGTCAGGAGAATAGTACAACCTCAATCATTATCTTTTTATATAAGAAAGATAACCCAACTGATTGTAACAACTATTGAACAAAAGCCTTATTTTCAAAATGTTAGTGAAAATAGTATTCAGAATAATTAAATGATATCTAATGGTATTCATTCTTCTGAAAATATCTGCAAAGTATTCAGGATTCATGCTTAAGAGAGGTAATAGTGAATAGATATTGATTATTCATCAGTGGATTGAAAATGCTAGAGAATGTAATGTTAAAGTATTTATATGTTGTGTAGGACTACAAAAATGTTTTTGATAAAATAAATGGAAAAATCTGCGAGAAGATTTCTTGAATTTGGGAACAATTTTACAACTAGTCCAAATCATTTAAATTTTTTATGAATCCAATTCTATGAAAATCAAACAAACAATTCTTATCATGAGAACTTAAAACATAGACAGGTATTTCACAAAAATGTATAAGTTTGTGTTTTTAAGGCCTATAGGAAGATCATTATATGTAATGTCTTCAAAAATTGGAATGTTGAATAGCATTAGAAGGAAGACAAATACTTAATTTGAGGTATATATCTTGATTTTGGCTTCTTCTGAAGATAAGTTAAAACATTAACAGTTGTCAATATTAATTCTTATTAAGCGCGATGTCAGCACGTAATATTTATATAAGGCTAAAACCTTAGTACATGCACCTTGAGTGCTTAATTTGCATTATGATTTGGAGAGGTCTCTCTTGCTAAAAAATTAAGCACTCAAGGTGCATGTACTAAGGTTTTAGCCATATGTAAGTATTAACAATTGTCCTAAATAAGAAATATAAGTTTTGAAGTGATAGGTAAGTGTGAATTTGGATTTTATAAAAGCCAATAATGATCAGTGTGATCAGAAAATATGTAGAATAATTGCATTTGCATAACAACAACGACAAATTCTAAAATGCAGAGGAGTTAAAACATTTCAAGAAGCACCAAATTAAAATTTATCAATTGATTCATTTTTCTAATTGCCATTTACATCATCAAAACATGGACTGTCAAAAAAGCAACTAAAAGAAACCAAGATAGATACATTTGAGATATGATGCTAGTAGAAAATGCTTCTTATGCATCTGCTTGAGCATAATTTAAAATCATGTATTAGTTCTAATTATGTGATAAAAAATAACATTTCACACACATAAGTAAGACAAAAGTTTGTTATTGAGAGAAGGGTGGAGTGTTACTATCAATACAATCACTTCCTAATACTTTAGATGGAGTGTAATCTCCTAGATCATGGTTTAAAGGACAATAAAGTATTTATCACCAGCACAATTTTTTCTTAAAGATTTTTATCTGAATTTAAGTATTCTATTTAATTTAATTGATTTTATTGGTTTGTGAACACAATTCTAGCAAAATATATTTGAGTTTCATAGAAATGAATTTTAAAAAATACATGTTTCAAGGTTTTATAATACTTTAAAAAAAGGACAAGAAGGTAAATACATTTATATAACAAAAAAAAATTACAAAAAACATCAACCCATAGAGAATATATATATAAAAGACATATTTTGCAGGTTCATCCATGTTAAAAAACCATCTTTCTATCTTTTATCACCCAGTGGATGACTTGTGTGATCAAGTCAAAACGTCTGTATATCAATATTAAAATTTTTTAACATGGATGAACCCGCAAAATATGTCTTTTATATATGCAACCCATGAAAATCTTCATATCAACATATATATATATATATTAATGTTGTTTTGAAATACAAAATACTACATAAGGGATATAGCCAGAAAAATAATTTCACACATAAATGGCATTAGAAAAGAAGGTTGAAAACAACAAAAAAATATATGATGTTAATGAGATGAATGAGGTGAACAATATAAATACGTTGTAAAGGAGTAAGCCACATTAGGTAAATACATTTAGGATCAAGAGAATCAGTGGTGCAAATTAAAGTAGATAACAATCTTCTAAAATATTCTATATCTCTTTTGTCATTAAAAAGAATAAGTTCCCTTAAATTACTTTTATTTACATTTGGAAAGAGTTTTATAAAGAATAGGGTAATTCACATTCATAATCAAGGGTTTATCTGTTAGGGGACTATTTATATAAGCTCATACATTGCTAAAAAATTCCAATAGTTTTAAAGCCAATATATCACCACCATATTTTAAAAACTTTTTCAGATTTTTTATCAGAACTTGCAGTCTTTCATGTTTAAGATTATAAAAAAACTGTTTTACCCTATCATTAATCTAAATATTTTTGTCCAAATCAGATAGAATGGAGCTATTATCCCAATTTTTGGATCATTATTTGAAGTAGTCCTTTTAACTATTCAAGTTATTATTTTTTTTGTTGTATAAATGAATGGCATTCGTCGATTTAATATGTTTATGATATGGCACCTTGAATATAACATTTGTCATGTTCTATGAACTATCCAAAATGATTGTTATTTTAAAGCCTTCTTTTTACCATTGAACTCCCGCCTTTAAATCTCTGTTATTTATAAAGCTAAATAGTCATTTAGTATTCTTTCCAGAAGAAAATGCCATGTATTAGCTTTTAATCAAGTCAGCGATAGTAGAATCATTGCCAGAAAATCATTCTTAAGAATAGAGTTGTAATGTACCAGAAATAAAAGCTTTCTCTTTCCAAACGTTCGGAATTCAATGTTAGAGCATATGCATTGAAGTTCAAATAGTATTCAATAAACCAATTTTTAATTTCACTAACTTCACATTGATATATTCTGCAATCTTTAACACTTGATTATTTGCTCTTCCTCATCAAAAAAAAAAATCTTTGAGTCATCTATTTATTCAAATAAACTTCCTGTGAAAGATGAGTTTCATTAAGAGCAACTATTTCTGTCTTAAAATATGGCTGCTCCTGACCTAAGAATGTTGTCCTTTATTCTGGTCTTGAAAATCTCACTACACATTCTATTCATCTACATTTAGAAAAAAAAAATAAAACATTTACTTTTATTACCATCACTGCCTTCTTTTCTATCATCATTACCATTATCCAAAGGCTAAACTAACAGTAGTGCCACCAGTGCATCAGTGGGGAGCTTCTGTGTAAACAACTTATGGAAGCATAAAAAATGATCATGTGATCATTACCATTACTGATTTTACAGTTATTTCTATCACTTTAATAAACAATTGACCAGGCATGTGAGATACTTAAATTGTGCAAAACAGACCATTTTAAATCTCCTTTAGGGTCTTTCACTTTTACAGTAGTATATTACATTTTTCAATAGAGCTGTTCAATCATCCACTCATTTACCAAGTGAAAAGTCTTGGCTCAAAACTAATTCCAAAGCAATTTATTGATTGTACTACCTCATACAAAATACTACTAAGGGTTCTGTTTTCTAGAACTGATCTCATCATTGTTTCTTCAATGTTGAGGATCTGTACAAAAAAAAACAAGTAAAAATAAAAATCAGAATTCCATTATTACTGATGATGAGATGAATGATGATTCAGCTGATCATTTTAATTAACTAATAAGGAAAGACAGCTTTTAAAACTTATTCTTGGTTGAATAGTACTTATTAATTAATTATTTAAAATTATCTCTCATATCTAATTATTTCAATATCTGCCATCAGCAGAATTCATTTTTAATATGAGTTTAGCTCTTGAATATATATATATATGATGAGTGTGCCAATAGCTCTTAACAAGCTTTTCAAAACATCCCTATCCCAGACTGGTTTCTAGCTCTGGCTTTCATCAGTGAGTTGATTTTCTTGCAATATATTGTAACCTTCTATCAACAACTGTAACTAATCAATCTAGACTCCTGCTTTAGGGCAACTTATCCTCCTATGTAACTAAAGAGATAATTTCTTTATTGATTAAGCTTGCATGAAACTATAAACTTAAAGAAGATTACAAGGTGATTAATGAAGATAATAACTTCTGGTCAAACTAGCTTTAAAATCCACAAACAAACAAACAAAAGATTATGAAATAAATTTAATATTTATCAAACCAATAAATAAATAATAATTAGATCGATGGAATGAATATGAAATTAAAATTATAAATTAGGCAATAAGTAAATTAGGATGTAGATGACTAAATGGATGATGAAAATAAGTAATAATTGAATAATAAAATGAAAGGAATCTGAGAATGAAGAGAAAAGAATGAAGATGTATCAGAATAATGAATGATTAAGATGATGGTAGAATAAGAATTAATGGATGATTAAGATGATAATGGAATAAGAGCTAATGAATGGTGAGTTAATTAGGATAATGCATTAGGATGAAAGAAGAATAAAGAAATAAAGAAAGATTGAAATGACAGATGAGAAGAATGATGATGATGGAAGATGATGTCCAGAACTCTAAATTGATATTGAATTAAATGATAATAAGATAACTAAATAAAATAGGGGTTCCAAGCTTAACAAAACCAGAATATTCACCATAAAGTTGAAACAAGCTATAAATTTAAGACAAAAGAAGCAATTTATACTTTAAAATTTGGTTGACTTTTATAAAACAGTGAATGTAACCTAACTAAATATAAAATTTACCATAAATTCAACTTCTACATTGCAAATTACTAACTTAGTCTTCTCAGGGTTCAAACAACTTAAAGATTGTTATACAAGATATACTTGGGTCAGTGAGAGGGATTTTGCCACTACCCAAATATAACGCACAAAACAGCTCTTGATACAAAATCGAATTAACCAACAATATTTAGTAATTTCAAAGAAACTTTATAAATTCCCTAACTATTATAAACTTTAAGCTTCAAGAAATAGGAATGATTTTTCAATAGCTAAACACAATAACTTACCAACTTCCTTTTCTCAAATAAATATTAACAATGTGATCAAGATCAGTGAATGATAAATCTGTGGGTTGAAATAACCTGATTAAACCACTATTAAGTGTTTATCTTTTAGTATGCCACTTAAAATAATATGCACTCTAGATTAATAATCTTTTGATTATTAAGTGATGATGTACTCATAAATCACAGAGCTTACCAAAATTATTATGGTATACCCACATATAGTTATTTATATTATATTGATCGATGATGATTTTCATATAATCAGATGATATGTCAACAGCAATAACAATAATAATGTGTGTGTGGTGATTAGCAATAAGACTACAGACAACTAAATACATTTTTAACTCAACAAGATTTATTTACATTATTTACAACTTTATTTCAGAAACATTTCATGAAATAAGATGAATACATTAAATAAAATCAGGGATGGAGATTAATTGGTATCCCATTGACTACACACATAGTAAGTAAGACAAATTAATACAGTGATATTCATAGTATCACTATTATTATTGGCTAAGTTTCTATTATTATTCTCTCTTATAGAATAAGATATTTAAACTTTATTTAAGCTAAATTAGCATTTAAATTATAAACAAAATGTCTTTAGGTCTTTGGGACATACGCAACTTTTTAAATCCAAAACTTGAAGTTATTATTTAGTGTATTAAACTGTAGCTATTTGATTTGTCGGAAAATGATAAGGGCAATTATCATCTGCAGTACAATTAATAATTTATTATCATTTACTATGAAAAGATTCATTGTATTGATGTGGGGACAGACATCATAAGTCAACTGCACACATGGCACCAAAACATTGCCTATGTCCACAACCTAATCACTTTAATAGTTAACCTATCTTACTGATCCATCAGCGAATTACTTTTGATGAAGATAAATCAACATTGTCCATGTGCATCTCTTGCTCTTTCATATAGAAGTTCTATAATCACTAGTAAGTTTTGGTTGGTTTGTTTATAAACTGATGAAGATTATACAACATCATAAAGATACTATTTCAATTAGGCAAACACTATAGATAGACCAGTGTCTCTTAATCTAACTTTCTTATCCTTGCTATTTGATTTTGAAATACTAAACTTCACCATACATGGTAGAAAACTAACTATATAACCTCATGAGGGACCAAACAATAAAGGGAGGCTCTACAAAACAACATGATAGTTGTACAATAATATGGCCAATTCTAACACTTTCATAGGTATAAAATTGTGGGCATTGCCTCATCACATGGAAATAGAATTCAAACCATGGAAATCATCCTCTCTTGGGATTAACTATGCTAACTAATTACTAACTATTAATCAGCCATGACAATATCATCCCCTCATTTAATCGGCAATGGGGAATTCTCCATCAGCCCATGCACGATATTAATATTCTATTTGATGCCATTATATGTGGCACATACTTGTCAGCTGAAAGCTGTCATGAATCCTTATCAATACAATAGCAAGGTAAAATAACACTAACAATAAAAGTGGAAACATAAATATTCCATTTCACAATGCAGAAACTATTAATGCATTAATAAACAAACCAACCAACATATAAGTCAAATGACCATTAATTATTTTAAAATAATAAGTATACTTTTGTTATAGCAAGCCATACACACATAAACAATGAAGATCAACCTACATTTTATACTTAAAGTGGACATGTTCATTCATAGGCAAAATTAAGAAATGAAAAATGCTTATATTAGTTATTTTATATAATAAAACAATTGGGTCATTATGTGTCTAACTTTGACAAATTTGGGTCTGTTTGTTTACCCTTCAATAAAATATTAAAATCTGTTTTAAAAATGCAAGAAGTAAATAGCTCTCTCTCTGTCTAAATAAATAATATTTAATATTATGTTTTCTCTTAACTGGGAGAATAACAAAAATATGTGTAATAAATGTATACACCTTTATACATCTCTTCCTCCTTAACTAAATATATTTTGTACCACAATAAATTTATATATAAAAAAAATCCCTGAATAATACATGATAAAAACATATTATAATACTAAACATAGCAATAGCAAAAAAAATAAACGAACATTTTCTCCCATTAGACTTTATCCTATTAGTCAAATTTTGTTCCATCCTTATGGGCAAAAATGATAAGAAAACTGATATCCTGAGCAAAAATTCCTAAGTAACGCATATATATATATTTTGATTATTATGTTCAATGCTAGCATAGTGACAATATTCAAATGCTTTTCCGAGTGTAGCACAATTAAAATAAGTTTATCCACATTTTTTATAGATAATTTTTCTTAACTGAATTTGTAGGTCTATTACGATCTTTAAAACAAACTTTTAAAATCATTTATTGATTTATTTATCGATGTCAGCATAGTGAGATAATATTTAAACACTTCCAAGGTAGTACAATTAAAATAGGTTTATCCATGCTTTCTGTAGATAATTTTCCTTAAATAAGTTTGTAGTTTCATTACCATTAACAAGCTCAACTTTTTAAAATCATTTATTGATTTATTTTGTTTTCCCTCCGTGAAGATATCTGTCATAATTTTAAATGATCTAGGCAATTTTAAAACATTTTAAAATATTACTAATTTACAAGTTGCACAATAAAGACTTATTTATTCATTTCTATCAGCAAAATAATATGTGTTTATCAATACCAAGAAGAATTTATTCAATTGTGAACCATTATCAATGATACCCTTGGCATTAATAATCTGTCATTTTTCCATTTTCAACAACTAAGCAAATTCACGCTGAAACACCATTGCAGACGAGTTTTCTTTAATGAGAATAAAGAATAAATTCGTGCATTCTTCCTTTAATTTTATTAAATTTTATACGATTTAAAATGACTTTTTGGTTTGATTACTATATCTCCTGAAACTTTTCTTCAAAATTATTTCGAATTATTTTTATTGAGATGATAATTTATAAGCAAACATCTTTTTTCTGCCTTATAATAACAGCGTGAAAAACAACACATTTAAGACTTTTCCTTTTTAATCTAAATAATTTATGGGTCATTTTAAAATCTGAAAATTGACTAATACAAACTAAATAAAAGTAATTGCTTACATTTTCTGGAATTGTTCTTTGTTTGAAATAGTATTTGTTGAGGCAAATAATTATCCAGATAGCTATCATTCCAGCTTCTCCAGTATGCATATTAGGAACCATAGAATCGATGGAAAACAGTGTTAAAATAATACAAGGTTTTAAAGTTTCTCCTTCATACTTTTAATTCCACATTCTTCTGTAATTTTGGTTCAATTTAATTCACAAGGTTATTATTTTTCAGTTTTTTTCTTTTTACTTTATTTTCTAAGTGTAGAATTGCAGTCTTCTTGTTCCGATTTTCTTCTCTTAGTAGGTCCCTCCTACAAACTTTGTTATATTATATATACCTTGTATTACAGTGCATTATGGTGCTAAATGGGCCAATACTGAACAGTGTGAATAAATTAATATTTCTCCCTCTAGTGATGACCACCTAGACTTTCATATCATTTTAAATTGCAATACAATATATTTAAAGATTGTTTAAAAAAAATTAGAAGAATTATAAATTGATTTTTTTTTGTTTTAATTACTGTTTAATAATAATAATAATAATAATAATAATAATAATAATAATAATAATAATAATAATAATAATAATAATAATAATAATAATAATAATAATAATAATAATAATAATAATAATAAAGTGCTAAATATTTTCATACTTCCAAATTGGTTTAATATTATTAAAATATTATTTGAAATAGCTGCCACTGGAACTTGTGGTAAAATGTTTACGAGATAATATCCACTCTATCAGATTTTCCAGTGTCTCAAACAGGCAAAGTCATCATTACTTTCAGGATATTTATGGGTGAGGTTTTGCTTAATTGGAAAATTATAATCCAACAAGCATTTCAATATATATAACTGATTTTTACACACTGATTTTCAATATATTAATAAATTATTACTAATTAAAATTTAAAATTTTACATGCTGGATCACGGAATAAAGCTTAATGTGATAGAACCAAAACCATATGGTTACAATATATATATAATAATGGGATGGGGAAATACATTGTAATCATACCTGGGATGATGTCAAAACATCATCATCAATCCCAGTCAAGCACAAATTTAAAATTTTCAAAAAAATATAATATTTAAGTAGGAGATATTAAAGTAATGTTTAATATCAGAAAATATATATAAGCAATTTTATATATTATAAGAGCATGAGCGATCTATAGAGATTACTCTGAGAGATCAGCTAGTTAGATCAGTTAACTCCTTAGAGCAACTAATTAGTATAATTAACCAGACATCAATCAGCATTATCAATAAGTAAAAGAAAGCATAAATACTCACCATTCATCATCATGAATGATCTATCAATCAAACTACATCAACAGTCAACTTTGTGACTGAATTTGAACATTAAAAATATAAATCAACAGTCCATTTTATAACGGGATTGGAAATGGGTCTCCTGTAGACTAGGCTAATTATTGAGCCTTTGCCAGCTTGGGCAATTATTTAAATATAACTTGAATGCACCAACTAAGTGCTCATCCACCAGAATACATAAGAATCAAAATAATAATGCTGGGACATTAAAACATGCTGATCATCATCAATGCTCTGGCCACTTAGTGCCACTAAAATGTAGTGCAGGATGATTTTGAAGAATATAACCCTCATACCAAGCCAGGACAAAGTCATACTGGCTGCCTCTAAAGCATTAAACATATCCCTATTCATATATTCATCCATTATACTGAAATGGAAAATATATTGCACATATTTTTGCTTCACTGTCTGGTGATTCAAAACCTCGAATCAGAGGTTTAAACTCATCTATATATGTGTTAAATCACTAGAGAGTGAAAAGGATGCATATACAAGTTTTAAAACCCTCCGTTATTATTTTTGTTATAGTTATAAACTAAGCATTATTAGTATAAAAGAATATTTAATAATTTTAAGCTTGAAATATTTAAATTTCCATGCCAATTTAATAATTATGTATGTGCGTGCGATATTATTTGAAATATGTTTTCTGTAATTAAATATGTATATTTATTTTATAGTTATGTATATTTTATTTAGTTTGTGTATTTTATTTTCTGATGCAATACTAAAGAAAGTTCTAGAGAGTAATTAAAATAACTCGGAAACGTAAATTTATAAATAAAAGAATATTCTAAGATTTGTTTTAAAAAAGTAATTATTAAGCTAAAATCCCTTAGCAAACTAAATGTTAATGGAAATTATATCTTTTGAATCTATTTCCATTTTAGAAATAGATTCAAACAATACTCTCTGGAACTTGTTGCGTCATCATTAAAATTAGACAATAGGTGTATTTTAGCCACGTAATGGACATCCGGGCCATCTCAATCGGAAACAGAGAACATTTTAGAAGGTTTTTACGAGTATAAATAGAGCTGAAATTTTAGGCTAAAGGTCTTGATACGCCATCTTTATAACCTTGCAGAACGGACTCACATCCGTTTAATTTTTAAAATATGACTCCAGAGTAGAGGGGCTAAATTTGCTTCCCTGTCCTTCTCCAAAATCATTTCCACTCTGCTATGTTAACCTGCCATCTCAACTTATGGACTGCTTAATTTAAATGCTATCATTATTACCTCAAGATGCCAACCATTATTTGTCAGAACTTTGCCTTGCTTAACTGTGTTCTCTTCATTTATAATTCTACACATTCAAATCCAGACGTACGTGAAGACATCAAGATTTGGAAGGTAAATTACAAGCTTGCCGCTAATATGAACTCTTTAAAACTTTCATTCTCAAAAATCTAACTTATTTGTAACATTTTAATTTTATCAAAATAATGTAATATTAATTGTAGACGTTCTAGAATGTAGTGGTTTTCTCTCTATTCTAAAATATAATGCACGAATCTAAATAATATCTATGTATTTCTCTATGGGTTTCACATTTTCTTGTTTCTAATAATTTAAATGCGGCACACTTTTATTTTATAAATTTTATGTTGTTTAATATGATATGCTAACAGTTTAATCCAGCGAACTGATACTAAATTTTGTTAATAACTATCCTTGAAATTATGGGATATCTAATCTTAAATGTAAGCTTTCTTACGTAATTAAAGGTTCGTTTGATTGAAAATATTTTGAATTACCCTATTTGCTTAGTGGCAGCTTATTCACTGCTACATTTATATGTTTTGTTAATGCCATATTGGATGCTATTGATTTTATTTTCAAATTATAGTATAAAGTAAATTTATTGACCTACCTTTATTATGTGTTTTCTTATATTTTTAATCATTTGATTATCACGCCATTTTGACCTGATGGTCTTTTATAAAAGTAATTTCTGGTTGGCATATTAATATTTATTTAATGAAGGAAACAATAATCCTTCCTTTTTATATGTGACATTCTAACGAATCTTAAAGGTCATTTACATACACTTCGAGAGGGATTAATTTATGTCATTTCATTATGCTAGATCCTATTAAATTATAAGGGTTTTAATTCATATATCAGTGTGATTAAGAACCTGATTTAGTTATTTAGTGTTGCTGTACTTACATAACGTTATGAAATTTCCTTCTTTTGCTTTATCAAACATCAAACCCGGATAAATGGGATTCCTTCTCATGGCGTATTGGAGTTTGGAAGTACCGACTCTTGGATATCATCAAAGGTGGCCGGTAAGCTCTGCATAGGATAATACTGGAAAACAGGCTATGGAATTCTTACACGTTACCACCTCTTCTTTAAAATGCTGACCTGTCCCACATACCAGGCACATTTTACATTTTCCTATATTGATGAAGCGTTCGTCCTAAAATGGATTCCATCATTTCTAACATTATTACTTCAGTCAGCACCGTGATTCTCATTAATATTTTCATATTTGCCCATTCTAAATCTGTAAGACATAATGCCATGATTTCTGAATCTATCTCATGTTTTTGTTTCTATTAAAAGTTAGTTAATGTCATTTTAAAGCTTGTTTAAGCTACCCGCCCTCTCATTACGAAAGTGTGAGTGCACCAACGAGTAATGTTAAGTAAATCTTTTCTAATAAGTAAAAGAGAATCAAATAAATCTAGATAACTATACTGTTTAAACATATTAAACTCCAATTATTGTTGAAGTAAATGATTCTGATTAATAAATATTTTTGTATGTAGTTCAAATGAATTTTAATAAAGTGATGTATATCAAATTCCATCTATCTATTTAAGGTCAATGAGTTTTCATAAAAATAATCATAGCATTTGCGTTATATAATATGGTAAAATGTATCTCTCCTGTTAGCATATTAAGCCGCATCTATTGAATATCTACCTTGTTTGAAGTGTAATATCCAATTGCAGATTTGCACATCATTTAATTTGTAACTTATATTCTTTTATTATATAACTCCTTTAATGCGCAAATCAGCCTTAACAAAGTGAAATCCATAATTATATTGGTGTTGACTATATATATAAATAGGTTCACAATTTTGTTAAATTCCAATATGTTTGTTCATTATTTTATTAATATTAATAAATTATTAACTATATAATTATTATTAAACCTGCTTTGCCTCATTATTTATGCATACCCATTGTTAATTAGATTGCATTACATATAGCTGATTGTCATTAACCTAGGCCAATCCCTAGCTTTATTAATAAACACTATAAAGGGTATAATTCTAATACTTTTGCTATTTCACTATGTTTGGGGGTTGGAGTTCGAAGCCTAGTAATATTGTAATTTCCTGTAAATCTCTTGTTTCTCCACTGTTGCTGTTGCTTTGGGACAGGTATGAATAAAATTTCCTTTGTTATCATCAGAAATGTTCGTAATGTTATAGATCTGAAAAATGGGCAAGAGGGCAGAGTTCATGATTGTTCCTGACTTATGTATCTTGCACATGATTGGATTCGAGGTACTTTTGCCTAGATGCTAGCTCTTGTTAGATGAACAGACAATTCTGACTGGTACAATACATGAATCTAGCTCAGAAGAACACAATTTTAACAATTGAATTCAAGTTTATTAAGAACAATATAAAAATGAAGTTAAGGTCTCTAACTCTCTGATTTTGATTAACATACAATAATTAAAAATTATCACATTGTGATTTTCATATGTGATTTACAAAATTCAAGTTATTACATTGATTTACATATATGTTCTAATAGGTTTATTTAAAACCAGACAGCACACAGACATGTAGCTTAATACAAAATTAACATTTTTGAATTGACAGTCAATACTAAAAAAATTTAAAATTTACATGTGTTATACTTGACAAGCATTGATCTATATACACACATACATGTGTGTGCATGTAATTTCTGAACACATTTCACTTGTTACAAAATAATTATCAAAATCTTAAGTTATATAAAAATATAAATGATTAAAGTTTTCTGTAGGTGTGGATTAATATAAAAACAAATCCAATTTGTTACTTTGTAGTTTTCAGTACCTCTTAATGAGTTCATTTACAATATATATATAATATGCACACATATGTGCATATTATCATATACAATGAATCTATTTCAATTGGCATTTTAAAAAAAAATTAAAAAATGATTGAATTTTACATATATGTCCTATTTGACACTCGATATATATATGCACACAGAGTGCAGTACAGTTTAGAAATGGACATATTTGAATTGACATTTAATAAAAAAAATTACATTTTACATATATGTGTGTGTGATGTTTACCTATTTTATTTTGTTACAATAATAATATATTTTTCATAGTTATTCAAAATATACTTTCCATAATTAATTTCTTGATTAAAATACATTAATTTCACACATATTCATGTGTATCAATAAAAAAAAAATCAGTTATCAAATTCTATCATAGTTTACAGGTTTTTTATCTTTTAAAAAAAATATCAGTTTATAAGTTCCTTTTTTTTTCTTTACAAAAAAAAAGTCAATCTTGATGGATTATTGTTGATTGAATAATTTAAAAATATAGATTTTCAAATGAGCAGAAATTAGTTTCTTGTTTTAAGTTATGTCACTATCACAGGCTGCCCATTATAACATCTTTAAATTTAAAAATATAGATTAAAAAAAATGTTTTTTTAAAGGAATATTAAAATAACTTCTTTACAAAATAAATATATATAAAATCATCTATGTCCCTTCTTTTAGACATGTGACTGAAACAAATTACTCATTTGTTTTACTTTAAATTATTAAGTTATAAATTTAAGTCATTTTAAGGATTTTAAATGAACTCACCAGCTATATATATATATATTTATCTGTGTCTCTCTGCCTTTAGATAAATTAGCATACATATAATTACTTCAGCAACTGATGGTTTCTCTTGATGGAGACCAGTCCACTTAATTGTCAGCATTGGGAAAGTATAATCAGGTATATTGGCATTCCATGAGTTCCCTACTGTCTAGGATTTGATTAGCTTCAGGCCAGAAAACTGTTTCGGTCCACATTTAAGGCTAATGATTGATTTGAAGTGACTCTGGCTTCAGGTGAATCAAAACTCCTCCATAGAACCAATGGATTGCTGCTGGATTTTCAGCCTTGACTTCAGCTACATCTTCACAGGAGTTATTTTTTTATAACTCTCCAAACAGCAACTCTGCTAGCCAACTGCTTCACAAAAATATGAACTCTTCAAAAAAATTACTATCCAAACTTTGCAGCTGGCCTATTTGGCTACTGCTTCTCAAAATATTAAAACCAGACTGAACTTTTCAAAAACTGCTATCCAGACTGAAATAATCCTTTTGTCAACTCTTTTATCATCTTGGATTGGTGTGATAACAACACATTACAGACTGTTTTCAATCCATCTAATCTTGATTAAAATCAATTTTAATCAAAAGCTACTTTTAGATTTTTACTAAAGTGTTATCTGTATGTTTTTATTCTTTTCAAATCACTAATCCTTTCAAAAGCAAGTTTGAAGTTGTATTAAGATGTGATATACAAAGATTTTTAAAAATAGATAATTTACCAATTAATTAAAAGATTTCAAAAATATCATATTTGTTTTTAAGTTTTAAAATAATAATAATAATAATAATAATAATAATAATAATAATAATAATAATAATAATAATTTAGACCTTTTAAATTTATAATGAAATTCTGTTTTAAATTCAGAGTTATTTAATCCTTTATTTATTATTTTTATTCCAAGAAATGTAGAAAAATATCTACAAAAATTTATGATTGTGTTTATTTCTACTTTTTTTATATATATATATATACAACTATGTTGCTGTGTGCCATGTAACCCAACTGGTTACAATATATTTATATAGTTAGCCTATTCATTTAGAGTATTGAATGTTTCTTATATAAGTAAATAGGGGGATTTGAACTTAGAATTTTTCAATCTCTATTCATCCTCCATTCCATCTCAAACAACTGACACATATGATCACTTAACATGCAAAAAGATATGATTCCCGATATATGTATTTCATGCAGCGCCAGCACTCATCAGCTGATCCAGATCACAATCTCCCACACATATATACAATCAGTGCTTGGTTTATATTTAGATAGCATCTCCTTAAACTTTAATGGACAGGCTTCAATCTTCTCACCCTTCCAACTATTCAACTCCATTTTATTTAAAAACCAATTGTTGGTTTTGCACAAAATACATATATTGTGGATCATATATATTTTTTGCATGTATGTGGTCATGTATGTCAATTTTTTGAGATGAAGTGGAGGATGAATATAGACTGAAAAATTCTAAGTTCAAATCCTTTAATTGACATATATAGTATAAAAAAAAATCAAGTCAGCTGTCACATGACCTAATTTAATAAGCTTGTATTTACAAATGTTATATATAGAGCTTGCAAAATAAGCTCTTAACAAACTTTGAGAATATCCCTAACCCCAGAATGGTTTCTGCTACAGGCATCATCAGTGAGGTGCAGTATATATAATGAAGGAAATATGTTATTAATATGATTATAATTTTAATTTTACTTGAAGTCTTCTTCATTAACATTTTCTACAAAAATTGTTTTTTTTTTTGTTTGATATTTGGTGACCATGTGTATTGTACATAAAGACTAGAAAGAAAAAAAACAGGCAAAACTCTCTATAAGTATTGCCACTTAGTGCAAGCCAGAGTAATCAATAAGAAATGGTGATCATGTGATGTTTATTGACATAAAGACTAGCTAATAGTTATGATAAATTGACTACATCTCTCTACATACATCTGAGTCTTCAAATTATAAATGGCCATTCTACATTTGCTTGGTAGTTTAATAGGGTACAGAGGGTGAAACTGATTGGTCATAACTGGAAATGAGCTGCTGAATGAAAATGTCTCTGAATTTTATCCCCCTCACCCCATTCCCCATCTCACATATAATCTTTTTCTAACTCTTTTACAATCAGTTTGGAATCCAATTTTGAATTAATTTTAGTTTATCTTTTTTTGTGTGTGCATCTGGCTGAGATACATATATGTATACATAATATCTTTCAGACATGTGAATTCTTACTTGTGTTATAAAGACATGCTTATTTTAAACAAGTTATAAATTCCTCTTATCTTTCTGATATACTAAGATTTCTCCTACAGATCAATCTTATTGTATGTCAGAAAGATCAGGAGAAATCCCTGACGTAATCACAGTAATCTTTCTGAGTCAGTTTAATCCACATTTTACATTTTATTTTTAAAATGTGCATTCTTATTTCTAATATATAGGGTATATGAGCACAGACTTTCAGATGACCCATCACTCTCCACTCGATCTAATAACACTGATACACTCAAGCACATATATGCCAAAAAGATAAATAATCACCAATATATGTATTTCATGCTAAACCAGCAATCATCAGTTGGTCCAGATTATCATCTCCCACACATATATACTATAAGTGTTCAGATATATATTAAGATAGACAATCTTCAAACTTTAATGGACAGGCTCCAATCTACTACACACTCCAACTCTTCAACCGTCCATCCAATTGAAAATCTGATGATGGAATGCTCGAAGGCCACCCTGAGGCCGAGATTCTTGTCACACCCATGTTGAGCTAAAGTCAATTTGAACCCCACATGTACAGGACATAATCCATTTAATACATATGCAAGGATGGGCAGACATCTCTACAATGTAATAACTGAAACACAGGTTTATTCTATACTTGTGTCTATATATGTAATATATAGGGTATTTCTAGAGAATATTTTTTACTTATTAAAAATAGGAAGAACTAGTATTTTTAAAAAATAAGCCTAATTTATATCATTTGAGTAGGCTTAACTATTAACAATTTAAATAAATGAAACTTTTAACTTTTCATGTAAAATCTTTTAAATAGTCTTTTTTCTCTGAAAGTTTTACATAAGAAAGAAAATTAAATGTCAGCGTCAATTGAAAAAGTCATATGTAAATGCCACAGTCAAATAAGACTTGAATTAAGCTGAGAATTTATTCTGATTTGTGGCTGCCTTTACTAACAAAGTAGTCTGAATCAGTAGATTAAACATCATTCTTTTAATTTTTCTAAAGAAAGTGTGAATTCAACTAGATTAGTTTTATATATAAATTATAATTTCAAATAATTATAAGTTTATGAAGTAGAACTAGTAAATAGTGTATAGTGATATGGATATAGCTTTGGCCACCCAATTTAAATAAACTAGCTACAAAATCTTTAAAACAATGAAGACCTGCAGTATACAGATATAAACAGATGTGATCTATAATCACAAAATATCAGTCAAAGTGAAGTACCATTTAATCTGTTTTGCTTGTAAGTCTTTGTCCACAAATTAAAAAAATCTGTAATTCAACAAAGCAAACATTATGGTAAAGGAATTATAGTGAAAGACCACAATATTTGTTGTATTAACACCCACTATTAAAAAAAGATAATAAACTACTGTAAAATAAAAAATTTGTAAAGAAAACAAAATTTTAATATTTTAGTTCACATTTAAGCCACTTGACGGTGCTAGCCATGCACTTAATCAACTTAATAACATATTTAGATATAATATTTTTTGCATTTTATTATTAGTTTTCATTAACATATTTTTTGCAATAAAGTTGCTTAAGTATATGTTTTTTTAAAACTTTCAGCATTAGAATTCTTACTTACATATATATTATTTTATATTTATATATTTTATTAAAAGCCAGTCAACACTTAGACAATCCCAATATCAATAATATTCAACAATTTCAATTTGTTGTCAAGGCAACCTCCTTTTAACAATAAAGATGGAATCCCACTTTTATTAATATATTTTAATAATCTTATATATTTTAATACATCTTTCAGTGATATCGAGAGAAGAAAAAGTCATTGTTAAGTCAAGATGAAACAAACAAAAAAAAAATTGCTTTCAATAGTTTTTAAAATTCTTGATTAGTCTGTTGTGTCGTATACTAAGGTGAATTTAGTATTTTTTGTTTAAAAGAATAGAATATGAATAAATTGTTATCTTTCATTTAAAAAAAAAGGGAAGAAGAATGCATCTAAAAATACATTTTATTTTGATTTTAAATACAAAAGCATTCTTTATTTTTATTAATTATTAAGAATATGATTACTTATTTTCAAATTATTACATATATATGCATATATAAACTAATAATTTTTAACAGACATAATTTATAAATATTTTAATAGGTGGAAATATCTGTTATGTTTTTCAGATTATAAATCTTACCATCAGATGTTATAGACAGAAATTAGTAAAAATACTGTACTGTAAATGTTTTTTGCATTCAGAAGTGCAAACTTTTAAACGTGATCTCTTGATTTTATGTAGAGATTAAAGCACTGCACTATTTATTTAGGTTTACGGAAAGAAGGCCAACAACCTTTCACAATTCCTTATAAATAATATACAACCAGTTAATCAGATTATAAACTAATAATTTTCAACAGATGTAATTTATAAATATTTAAAAGTATATTTCACTTTTGAATGCAGGATATGTATGTGAAGAATGCATGGAAGATTATGTGATATTCATGCACCTAGGAGACAGATTGAGCACAACCTTTCCTATTTAATTTACATGGATTTTTTTTTTAGTCGATTAAGAATTAATCTAAGAATCTTTACCACTGTGGTACCTCCACAGAGCAAAGTGTGTGTTAATTGCATTGAACATAGTCTATATACATTGAACTTATAAATAAAGGACCTATTAGTTTACTAATCTGCCATTCACATGAGCTGGGGTTTAAATCCATAATGGAGCTGGTTGATTTTTTTCAAATAACCAAAGATTTCTCATTATCAATTTGAGGAGATATCTAGTGCTGATATCTAACTATTCTTAAATAAAGGATTAAATAAAACCTAGATTAGTCATGAATTTAGCCGAATGAATATACTTTGTTTAAAGAGGCTGACATACAAATATAAAGGGATTTTCTAATAATAAAGTTAGTTAACACTTTTTTTAAAACTCAGTAATCATTAGATAGAAGTGAAATGTCATATATAAACAAGGTTGTTGCTAATGTGTAAAAATATTTTATTACTATGAATCTACCTAAATTACTTCAAATTAATTTATTTTAAAAGGTACTCAGATTATTCAGACTTTACAGTTTTCTATAACCGTTTGCAATTTTGAAAGTTGGATTCTTGGTGAAATTAGATTTTGTTTTTGGCCACATTATGAGATAATTGTTAGAAGTTGGCCAGAAAAAGATGGATGAATTAAGTCATCACAACCAATGAATTTTTAATGATCTGTTTGAAAATTCAAAGAGATAATGGATTATATATATATTGGTATTTTAACCCAAGAATAAAAATAGCAAACTCAAGAGAATGATGGAGAAAAACATCTTAATTTAGTCAAATCATAAAGCCAGGTCAGTCAGATGAATGTTGAATGACTGGCCAAGAAGAACAAATACAATTGGATTAAGGAGAGGATTTCTAAAAAAATAAAGTTAACGCTTGTTTTTATACTGAATAATCACTTGACAGAGGTGAAATATCATCATTCATCAACTAATGTTTTGATGGCTTACTATATTAATTATGGACCAGCTATCTTAAAAACTTCTGACTACTTTGAAGATCTTTTTTACATAATTGAAGAAAATTTTCTGTTTTCATTCTGGACTTGAACACAAGTCTTGGAGCATAACATCATAACTATTGCAGAAGAAATTAAAGGACAAAATGTGATTTAGACACAGATTGATAAGAATATGATTAAATATTTCACTCAGGAATTGAGAATATATGTTGATCTATTGATCGTATGTTATGAATGTTATGATGGCAACTCATTCGTATTCCACTATTTCTATCATCGAATGGAATATTTTTAGAAAAATTCAAACCTTATTTATACTTTATAAAAGACATTTAATTGTTAGCTATAACACATAGATTAATGTGAAACCTAACAGTTTAAAAGATATCTAATTTCTTCTATAGTATTGCTGACCTGATCAATGACAGCATGGGTATTGCACTGGTGATATTTAGATTGGTGAATACTGAATTTAAATTGGTATTCAACAAATGAGGCTTTTCTGTTAAAGGCAATAGTCATTAGAATTTCTATATATTTATCTATGAAGTTCCTGCTAATTTCTCTCTCTCTCTCTCTCTCTTTTATCATTTAGGGGTACGTGATTTAAAAACATTATGATCACATTAAATTGATTTGTGGAGTTGTTTGCCATTATCTTGTAAACAACTTCTTTAAATCTTTTATTGTTTCTTTTTCACCATCTGGCTAAAATTGAATTCATAGATTTATTTTTCCTACTTATTTATAGATTATCAAATCTTTTTATTAAGAGTATTTTTAATGTCGAACATGTAATATCCCCTCCCTCTTTCTTTTTAGAAAAGTGTTTCCCTGAAACTAAAATTTATTTTATTTTTTATATATATTTTTCACGTGTCAAAGCATCGGCCGGGAAGCAAACTAGGGACAACTGCTTGTAAGGCAGCTGTGCTAACCACTCGGCCACCAACGCTTGACGATATTTTGTAACTAGAATAAGCTTATTCCCAATTGAGATAGGTCTGTCTTTCTTAGTAAGATAAGCAAATAGAATAAAGTTTGCGGTGTTATTAAATACATATCTGTTCTATCTTGTATTGATGTTGCCAAGTATCAGAAATTGAATTTATTCTGGTTGTCATGAATATTTAAAATTGTAATTAAGTCATAATGTGAATATTTTAATTAACTCGACGTTTGACAACTAA